>JBBMJY010000013.1:17212992-17243298 GCA_037833715.1 Toxotes lorentzi
TGTGTGTGTGTGTGTGTGTGTGTGTGTGTGTGTGTGTGTGTGTGTGTGTGTGTGTGTGTGTGTGTGTGTGGATCACAGTTCTTCACAGCATTTTACTGATAGAAGTGTAGGAATAAAATAAAAAACCAACCGTCTAACAAGCTCTCACATTCAGAGCTGCTTGTCTTGCAGCTACTGATCCACCCGAGGTGATTCAGAGTGATGAGGGAGAAACAAATTGCTGTTATCACATTGTTAGATGTCAAAACAGAGTTGCCCCGTTTCCCATCAACTGTTTTGGGAATTCGAAACATTCTCCCTCTGCCACAAGCTTTTCTATTTTTGGGAGGGAACTAAAACCTCAGTGGACCCTGTAGAGAAGGGGAGGAGGAGGTAGAGGCATATATAGCCTTCCTGTTTGAACTTCAAATAAACACAGCACACGATGTCACCCCTTTGGGGAGGATAAATCCGGTTCTACCAATGTGACATTTTGACTTGGCTGAGGTGTAAATTCTATGCTAAGCAGTTCCCCTTGACAACGGAGAACGCACAGGATTTGACATTTACACTCCAAACTCAATGTTCATTGACTGCCCTAAAAAGTCCACCGCTGCCTGAAAATAGAACATAAAGCCTTCTTCACGCGTAGCCTTCATTTCCATTCTAATGATTTCCTGCCCGAAATTTTCACAAAACACTTAAAATTCCAGAAATTAACATTGTTTTGTGTAACTTCTCTGCTCAGCAGATCCGTGAGGATGCATATCTGAGCAGGGATCCCCAGCGGGAAGCACATTCACCCAAACCTCGCTCACATCAGTTGGTGAAACCCGGCGCAGCTCCCACAAACGAGGGAATTCCTCTCAGAAATGTTTGCTTTTTTGTTCTAGTGAGGAAATGAGGGTGACGGAGGCAGAGGGAAGTGGGGGGTTGCTGAAATTGAATCACCATGGTAACTTCAATAACATTTCTCTTCCTCTCTCTCTGCCCCTCGTGTGCACACATACACACACACTGACACACACACATACACAAGAGGAAATGAGTTTCAAAACAGAGATGGTGCTTCAACCGTCATTTGTTTTTGACGTCTGCCGAGCAACAGAGACATCACTGACTTGATAAGGACTCACTGACAGTTTTACTACTCTGCATCATATTACAGCACAAGAAGGCTAAGCGCTGCTAAAATGCTAATGGTTCACAGCTCCTTGCTGCAAGCAATAAAAGAACATTATGAAAGTATCTTTATGCACACTCTAACCTAATTCTGTGCTGCAGTAGTGGAATGTATGTGCCATTTGCTCTCTCTGTGCAGTTTTGCCTGGAGAAGCATCCTGGGAATGTGGAGATGCTGTCAGAAGCCGGAGGGCTAAGTTTGACAGTAATGTGGCTGCAGCAGCACGACCTGCTGAGTGAAGCTCCTGCTGAGGATCTGCACATTTCAACCGTCGGATTCTAGACAAAATCAAATTCTGAGCATTGCAGGTTGAAGTAATAATTTGATGTTATATCAATAAATAAAATGGCGACACGCTGAGTCAACCAGTAGCCGATTCATGGTGCCTTAACATTTCTGAACATGCAACGCTGGACAGGATCGTGGAGAACATGGCAAACAAAAAAAAAAAAAAAAATGAGAGCTGAGAGAAAAAGGGGAAAACTGTAACAACTGAAAGCTATAAAAGTTATTACTTAACAACAAAAATCCTCCTATCCAAGGATAATCTATTTAAAGCTGCACTTATCAATAAATTCAGGTTTCAGATGGATCTAATGGAAGTGTGTAATGTGTCGTTCAAACCCACAGAGAGCTCAGCTGTCATCAATCAGCTGCAGCAGGCAGCATTCTTCAGCTCAACAGTTCTGAGGAATCCACTGTCCACTACTATCAGCAAATACAGTGTTAAACTCTCAAATATCCGGTGTCGGGCTACGAAAGTAAATATTGTGGACATGGCCTTGGTGCATCAAGAGCAAGCTGAAGCAGGAAAGCAACAACATACAGTAGCCAAAAGTAAATAAACTGACAAAATGCTGTCACACATCTGCAGCCTGAATGCACGCCTTCAGCTTGAAGCACACTTCTGCTGTTTCAATAAAACACACTGGAGGCAACAGGCAGCTGTAAATGACATGCTTGTCTGAGGCCCTCCACTGTGCAGCACCTTCAGGATGTTCAGAACAGTCAGCTCCCTGTGTCCCCAGCCCTCATTTCTTCAGTGTGGACAGTTCTAAGGATACCTGACACCATATGTTTCCCTGTGCAGTAATGACCGCTTCTAGCACTGCTTTTATGGCAGTCAGCCTCTGATGCTCAGTGATCAGGGACGTGTTCAGGTCTCAATTAGATGCTGCTGCAAAGGGCCTTCATTGTTTACCAGGAGCTTCTTTTACATAATTAACACCCCGCTGACCCTGTATGTATTTACTTTGAGCTGTGATATAAAAAAAAATGCATGTGGGCTGCAGTTTGAAAGTTACGACAAAATCCGTGAGGGGCACTGAAAAGGGAGAGCAGGGTATATGTAGGCAGCATATGAGCATGAGGAGATGAACGGCGGAGTGAGGACGGAGAGCTAAGAGGAGAGAAAACAGAGAAGCAGAACGAGAGAGACGGAGATGAAGACATAGAGAGAGAGAAACGAGGGAGACCAAAGGCATGTGGAGTTCACGATCACTTTGCTTGGCTGCAGCGTGATTAAAGCGAAGAGTCCCTGGAGAGAGAGGCGGCTCCAGTCCTGCCCAGTCAGTTCTCTCGCTCCCTTGATCTCCTGCGTGTCGCCCACAGAAACGTACCGCCAAACCTTCAGGAAGGGCTCCTTTTTATTGTGCTGGGTCCCCCATCGGCTCCAAAGAATCTGCAAAGCAAGCAGAGATTGTCATGGCTCCAGCTCCTCTCAATTTAGAGGAAGGAGGTCTGCCTTGGATGAGCTGCTGCCTGGATCCTGAAGACATTGTTTGATGTTTTAATGAAGATATCCATGCATTTCTAAAAGCGTCTTGTTACACATGAACTTGTCAACCTCCAACATTAGGTAAAAAGAGATTTTTTTGCCGAGTGATTTTTCAGAAAGTTTCTTCTTCTAAAAAAAAAAAAAAAAAAGAGGCAGGAAAGTGAAAATAAGCCTACTAAACCTTCATTAATCCCCTCAGGGGGCTCTATCCTCATTTGATTGAAGTGCCTATTCTTTTAGAAAAATTGATAATCAGAACCTCGCAGACTGGGAGCCAGGAAAGAAGAGATGGGAAAAGAAAATGCCACTCTCAATCTTAATTAAATTCGCCATTCAGTGGCGATGGGTTGATCAGTCCGTCATGGGCCTGGTCCCTCCCTTGACCTTTTTTCTTCTGGTCAAGTGACCTTCACTCCCTGTCTGTGGAGCGTCTGACAAGGAGGGAAGCGCCTGAGGGGGTGAAGGAAGAAAGGGCGTGACATTACACACATTCATACGGGCGCCGCAGCCCGGATAATTACACCGATACTCACTTAACATTCATTGCAGGCGAGCCTATTGTTTATCAGCCACATGACCTCTAGCGAAGGATCTCTCCCTCTGATCTGTCTAATTATTCTCTTTTTTTTTATTTCCTCCATCTCTTCCTTTCCGACATTGGTAGCAAATGGAAAAACCTTTGTGTGCACATGTAATCTAAAAGAAGTCAGAGTTGTAAACATCACAGCTGGCTGCGAGGGAGAAATTCGGAAGCGATTCACTGATGTTTTGTGCGAGATTTAAATTAATTCCAGTTGGCCCACAGCTATTATGTATTATTTCTTCCCCAATAAAAATACACTTATCCTTCTTTTCAGTTCTCACGCCTGTGGCCGACTGGAGCTCTGTGGGGGGGTTTATGGGTGTCACTCTAAATTTGTTGATGTACGAAAGTGAATCCTCCTAAATCTGATTGAGAAACATTGTCCCACACACAGAGGAGCTGTCATCCTGACAACTGGTCCTATTTAATGACTGTTGGTACACAAACATGAATGAAGCACTATTATGACTCAGTGAATGGTTTGAATTAGGGTTGATTTTATTTTAAATGTCTGTTTTTACTCTTCATCTTCAGGATCCTGTACAGGGAGAAAACTTCTCCTTTATGCAAATACAGATCAGAGTTAAAAAAAAAAAAAAAAAAAAAAAGTTCCAGTTCCTCTGGAAACCATGAACTGTCCTGAATACCTGTCCAAATTTTACAGAAATCTTTTCAGTGGTTGTCAAGACATTTATAACATACATAGACATAGACAGAGTATAACTTGGAGAAATGGTGAACAATGTGTTACTCTGCATCTTGACTGACATGAAGATGTTTCTCATTCTTGGCAGGAACACAGAGTGCATGTGGGGAACCAGCCAACAGTGTGAAGCAGAACTGTATGTAATTTAGTATGTGTCGTAAACCTGCCGCTGATATTTCTGGGTCACTTATCTGCAGGGAGCTACTCGCACTGTTCTAACCTGTCAGCTCGTTATGTAACACATTGGCCTACTTTACCCTATACAGTCTCGCTGTCTGTAAGTCTCTCTGCCGACAGTATGTATTCCACGGTTACCTATGAATGCAGGTGAAACTGACAGGATTTGAAGCAGGAATTCCTCAGTTAAAGCTGGAGAGCAGATGAAACAGCAGGAACAAAAAGCGAGCTAACAGTGTTAAAGCCGAACTCTTTTTCAGCCTGTACATATTCCATCCATTTTCACCCATGGCCTGGCAGCTCTCACTGTATTTTCCGAACTACTCCATCGAGCAGCTTATGTAGACAGGCAGCTGGTTGACAAGGAGGACACAAAGAAGATCTGTGTGAGCTAAGGAAGCTCAGAAGTGTTCCAGAAAAGCATGACTGGAGATGCTTTTCATCTTTTTCAACACCAAGCCTCACTGCAGATCATCTGACTGCTTTGAGGGTTAAAGGCCCATAACAGTGGTTTTGCATGATTTATTGAAAATCACATGTGCTTTACATGGCAGGTACTGTGTCTAAGGGAATTTCTATTGCTTTTCTTTTGGTTTCCATTTATTTCCACAAAGATTTAAAATCAATTAACAGGCTTTTTTTCAGAGTTGTATCATCCATCACAGTAAGCATCAAGCCTGTATTTTTATTTATTTATTTATTTTTGTTAGAGTCACTGATTCAGTCTGATGTAACAGTGCAGAGTTTAATCTGTTCTCGAACTGCATTGCCAAGCAACCATGATCAGTCAACAAAAAATCAACAGGAAGTGAAAGGTTGCCAGGGAGACATGAGTCAACCACTAAACCAGAGCTCTTTTATTTTATTCTTCTATATCAGAGGTGTCCAAACCTTTCCACAAAGGGCCGTGTGGCTGAGGCAGCAGCACACCAGACTTGACTCATTTAATCAACTGATCAGTTGATTGGTCAAACCGTGTGCTCTTGATTGGTTGGAACAAACACCTGCAGCCACACGGCCCTTTGTGGAACAGTTTGGACACCTCTGTTCTATATAGTGCAGTCCACAAGTCAGCTGCAAATTTGGACCTCCTTCCTGTTTGTGACCACAAACTGGAAGGAGGTCCAAATTTGCTGGGTGTGAGGCAAGATTGTTATTATCAGCCCTTAGCAACTCTTTTTTGGACTCTTGTTTTGGTTTCCTTGGTTTGTTTTATTTTGAAGTTTGTGTCTTTGTGTGTCTGTTTACTTCCTGCCTTTGTCCTCTTTGTCTGCCCCGTCCTAATGCGTGTCACCTGATGCCAGTTACCTCCCGTGTATTTAAGTCTCGTAGCTCCTCAGTCTCTTGTTCAGTTTTTCTGTGCTAGTCTCTGAGTTTGTTCCCAGCTTTGCTCTGCTGTTCTCTGCCCTGTGTTCAGCTCTTCAGAGGATTTACATCTGTTGCTTTATTGATGCTGTTTTTATTTGAGTCCTGTGTAACCTTTAAGTTTCTGTTTTTTACTTTTTCCTACGTGGATTCTCTTGGTTTCCTGAGTTTGGTTTCTTGGCCTTACAGACTGTGTATGCCGGTGACTTTTCTTATTAAAGGATCGTCATTCTTAAGTCCACCTTTTGAGTCTGCACCACAACAAGAAAATATTAATCTGCTATTCTATTATATTAATAGATAGTTGAAACTGATGCATCATAGCTAAATTAGCTATGATGCTGCTAAAGTTTCTTTATGCACAGTTTTAGTTTTCTCTGTAATCTTTTCTGAGAAGCATTACTTCTCTGGGCCTTGATGACTCATTTAAATTTTATTTAAATAAAACCACAAGACATTTAGAAGGGAACTCTGTGTTTGGTGAGACTGCTAACAACTCAGACACATGACATGGGGCCCCAACAAAAATGCTGGAAACCAGTGATCAAATCATTTTATTAGTGTTATGCTTTTATGTATAATCTCAGTCTGAATAGTAACTAGTAACTATGCAGAGAGAAGAAAGTACAATATTTCCTTCTGAGTTGAAGTGAACTGTCCTTAAATTCACAATAAAACAGCATTAACTGTCCACACACTGACATGGTCCCTTCATTTTCTTCACTGGTTAGTTAATGGGGAGGTTCACGCCTGGTAACTAGAAGCTGCTCACTGATTAGTCCTTAGAGGTTTGAGGAGTTTAAGTTTTGGGTCAAGATCCTGAAAGAACCCCTCTCTTTCAGTACCTAAGACGGTTTTTCCACATCTCTGACGGAAAGGTTACCTCACCATGGGAGTTTCGCTTAACACTTACAATACAGGCCACCACCCCCCACCCCACACACACACACACACACACCAGGAAGCCATTAAACACACACTCTGACACGTGGATATTAAAAAAGTGAAAAATGACCCCACTGCATCGACGTCAGAGAGAGGGAGAGCCTCTGTCATGATTATCATATCTGTATAAAACTCTGCATCAGGCTGCTTGAAGCACAATGGATTCACATTTCTTGCCAAGATACTAATTGATAAAAAAAAGATGAACATTGGAGCAGAGAGAGCTGGGAAGTAGAGGTTTAATCAAAAGGTGGGGAAGAGAGTGGGCGAGGAAAAAAAAGTAAATATTTGCAGCTCCATAAATCATGGGACTTGAACCATGCACAAAAAGCTATCTATAACAACGGGAAAAAACGGGTTGAAAGGTCAAAGGGCTGAGTTATGTTAGAAGGTCTCTCCACTCCCAGGGGACAAATTTGACCGGCCCCCAAACGAGACGAGAAGAGGGTAAGCCATCGCTTTCGTCCGCCAGAACTCGACCTATGGTTTCCAGTCTGTTGCTATTGAACATATACCCGGAAAAAAAAAGGCTGAGAGCAAATGGCCCCAGCGTAACCTCGCGGCTGTTCTCAATCCTTCATCCTGACTGATAGCTCTCTCTGCCGCATCAAGTCTTTTAATCCACACTCACTGTACTGCCCCACTTATATGTCAAAGTGAAAAAGTTGCGCCATGGCACTTTCCTGGTTCTTCACAGCTTCCTGGTCAATATTTATCATCAGGTTGGGGGAGACAAATAACCTCCAGATCATTGACCTTGTCGTGGTTATTGGCAAGAGGAGACAATGGCAGAATCTAAAGTCCCTGAAGTTCAATTTCTGTCCTGCGTTTCACACTCAGCCATTAAATATATCACTGTTATTGTCACTTAATTAGTTAATTACTGTATTCCTAGAAGCATCTTAAAAATGTATGTCCATGATTGAAATGACGTAGCAGGCGTTTAGAAAATGTACAAAATTTGTAAATGATAGAAACCATGTTAGCATAATCTGGCATGTAAAGGGTGATTTAAAAATTAATGAGGCTTTAAATTTTAATTCCAAATGTGATCCTAATCTGGCTCTAAGCTTTATCTCAGTGTAACACGGCGTGAACGAAGAGCAGATAACACCAGCGCGGTGGTGAAGAGGCAGAATTCACATGCAACTACCCAGGAAATATTAACCAGAGAGGAGGTTTTAATGAAGCACTGACGCCCTAATGAAT
Organism: Toxotes lorentzi; assembly: GCA_037833715.1. NCBI lineage: Eukaryota > Metazoa > Chordata > Actinopteri > Toxotidae > Toxotes > Toxotes lorentzi. The sequence goes on from JBBMJY010000013.1 coordinate 17,220,917, forward strand.
GCAGTTCACATCTCCCCCACTTTGCCCCGCGCCCCCACTTTCTACATGAGCATCTCAGGAGAAGTAGCCTTGAATTCTGATGCGTGATGATACTGTAACTCCATCACGAGAGCTCTCTTGAAGAGCTCCTCTCCATGTCAAAAGCCTCCTCCTCCGCATGCAGAGCCAACAGTCTGGGGGGCTACGTGGCAGGTTGTGCTTAATCAGCATTTCAAAGCCGCTCCACTGTCAATTATCCGAGGCTGTGCTCCCTCCCGTCTGCGCACACGGGTTTCCTTCGACTACAGGGATGTAAGGTCAATGTGTGTGCGTCTGAGGATGACATCACCCTGCCTGGAAGTCTGCGGCAGACACAGACGAACACAAAGGACTGAGCTTGATTTCTGCATCTTCTCTTTTCAGTTTTCCTTATTGCTTTACTGCAAAAGTCGTCCAGTCTGTTTACCATAGCGGAGTGTCTTGGGTCTGACGGTCACCCTGGGAGGCATTCATGTGTAGAATACAATTTAAAATTCCATCACTCAGTGTGGAGCTGTGTTTTATATCTTTTCCATTAGCTCCAGATGTCACATGAATACCATATGTAAAATTGTTTTGCATTTGTTATGCTCACAGAGGGGACGATCTGTATGCTTTGCTGCCAGACTGTAGCATAATTCACTTCTCACCCCATTGACTACTGAATATGAAACATGCGTTCGGTATCAAGCCACTTCTGTCACCGGGCCAGTGGAATGGAGCTGGCACGCCAGAGTTTTCTCAGGACTTGTAAAGAGGCAGACTTTATAGTTTCAAATGGAGATATTAAGGCAGTAGATCTCATACATCACAGTCGTGGGAGTTGTGGGACTGCGTGGTAATTTCCACACAAGCTTCTCTCTTTCCCACATTTTTCAGCAGCTTCAGGACAGATAATCTCATTCTATAGGTCTGCGGTGCATCAGCTTGGGTTTGGGACAGACTCCAGAAATATTTTTGCTCATTAAAAGTCAGATGTGAGGAAAGCCAGATGGGGTGTAGCAGATCTGAGAAATATCCTCCCAGTTTTGTTCAGGGAATGTGACATTAGATAAAAGACCTCACACACTAAGGCTGGGCAGGTTGAGGTTTAGTTACACAAACATTTGTTAGTGGCAGAGCTGCTCCAGAGGGAAGAAGAAATATTGCTGATTAAGTGAAACGTCAGTGTGCTCTGTACATTTGATCATTTTACCTTCAGTCTTTACACTGAAGTGAGCATGGAACCTGTGCTAACCTGACCCATGTCCAGGTGTCCATCTTAAAGTTAGTACCATGGTCATGTTTGGTCAACTTTCTCTCCACACAACAACTTATTTATTTTTGCAGATGCTGTAACACATTACCACCTCCACTCCACATCTGAAGACATTTCGTCTCATAAGTTAAACATTTTCCACAAGTGATGAAATTCAGATATGCTCTTTTAAAAATCTCCTTGTTGGTGCCATGATAAAAAATGAAAAGTCTCAATGACACATGAGACCATTTATTTAACATAAATCCTGCTTAGCCCCTAAATGTGCAGTCGAACTTCAGCATGCCATAGCACCAACTAGATGATACTTTGAACACAAACTGTATTTACCATCTAAATTGCTTCTCCACAATGCCAAGATGATGACAGAGATTTATCGGCTAAAGAGCTAAATCTTCCCCCACTTCAATATGGTGGCATATCTCAGGCCACACGTTTCCAACTTAAAGGCAACATTTGTATTCCGGAGGAGCGTCTGCTCTCGTCTGCTTTATGATATTACCGCCAGGAGACTGCAAGTAGGGGCCTCATCTCCATGTGTGGGCTCCAATTCAACCACCATCCATTTCCCCCACTATCTTTTTATCATTACACAGTCTAATAAATGTGCTGTGTGCTCTGTGATGCTGCATCATACATCAGACAAAGTGACCTGGGTCAGAGACTCGCCAGCCACCAAGGTTACCCTCACTCTCACACACTTACACTAAAGATTTTTCATCTTTTGTCGGTTTGAAATCTTCTCTGGCAAAGTAATATCATCTTCCACGTCCCCTTTAAATGTCTAACAATGTGTCTTCTAAAGAAGGCGACAAAGGTGTGCAAGCCACAGGGGTTGCCTCGTGGTTGTTTTGATCCAGCAGGTCTCCATTGACAAGTGCACTTCAATCGAAGCAGCAGGTTGTTCTTCCCACTGTGGCTGCTTTATACCAGGTTATGAGATGATTCTTTAGTCACCCACATCAAAGACAAAACAGCACAATATCACAGTGTCGTGGTGCTTGAGTGTGTGTGTGTGTGTGTGTGTCTGTGTGAGAGGATATGCATGTTGAGGTGTGCTGTGCAACCTGCACGCTCTCCTGCAGATGGAGGATTAAAGAACTTTCAAACTGGAGTCCAGCCAGAACATTTTGGTTTACCATCGTGCCTTAACGGAACACACACACACACATACACACGAATACACACAGTTGGTCATTTCAGTCTGAGATTGTGTGATTTTTCAACACATGCGATCTGGGCTTGGCAGCGCATGTCCGGCTGTCTCCCAGCGATCATTCATCTGAGGCGAGAAAATCAGCAGTGCCCCCAGAAACTCAACACTCTGATTGGAGCCAGATTGGAACAAGGCCTCCAAATCAGAGGGACATGCTCGGTTACATTGTCGAGTCGAAGCGAGCCTATTATAGCCCTGGATTAACTATCCGGGGCTATAATAAATATAAAAAATGTTGCAAAGCGGAAGACTTATGTGACAAAGTCCAGCACATAGACACCCCCATCCCTGGCTCTGACAAAGGCACCACAGAAGAAGAGCAACCAGCAGCAAAGACTGCCTGATGTATGGCCGCTTTGAGATATGTGCACTTTCTCCTTTCAATCTGCCTGACATTCTGCTGGTGATGGGGATGAATAGTCCGTATGTGTGCACTAATGCACACATACGGACTATTGTGTGCTCTAATGCGTGTGTGTGTGTGTGTGTGTGTGTGTACTAAAAGGTGGGGGTGCATCACTTCCCGTGGGAGAGGATAATGACTGTGCCATAATAGAGAATCATTATAAGCAACTTTAGAAGATCAAAGAAAAGATGTATTCATTGAAGTCGGAGGAAGCAGAGGACGGCCGATAGATCAGCGCCCCTTTCAACAGCTGTCCTCTGTGCTCGCTCTGTCTCTGCAAACAATGCAACGCGGTGTCTCCCACAACCTTATAAATGTCCCAACCTGGGTTTATGAGTGAGCTGTTAACTTTTATAGGTGTGTGTAAGATCACGTCCAATAAATTACAATAAACTGAGTTTGCATCGTGCACACAGCCTGACGTGGAGATGACATCTATTTGGTTTTTCTGAGAACGCTCTGGAAGCTGGGCGAGCGAAGGTCAAGCCTGCCTCGGACACAAAGACCAGAGAGACACAAAGGAAATGTAAGCGTGTTTTCCAGAGTCCACAACACTGATACAAGTTGTTTCCCCTTTTTTCCACCTAGCATTGGTTTATTTACTGTACAAAGGGCTGTCAACACTCACAGCAGCAAACAGGCCTCAGCCTCAGCACCTTGGATGTTACTCATGATTTGTATCATCACATTGAGAAACATGTGAAGACACAACATAATGAACATAAAACACAGCTTCTAATAATGGCGGCCCACAGACAGTTAGCCACAAAGATAAGCATCAAACAAATTACACTGACATACTGTCAGTGAAAGCCCAGAATTCACTGCCTCTGGCTCTTCTGTTCGGTGATTACAGTTTTTACCAAATAAATACACAAGTTAACACAAACACCATCGTCCTCTCTGCGAGTAAAGTCATCAGGTAAAACCTCTGTTAAATATCAGTGCAGCATGAAGGTATTATTGTGCTTTTCCCATGTGGAGCATAAACGTGCAAAGATCTGTGATGAATTCCATCCTGTCAAGTGCTGATTTACAGGTCAGGTCGATGCATCTGAGGGTGAATTTGTGCATGAGCATATGTGCCAGCATATTAAGTGTGTGAAAATGCCTGTGGTTATTTTTCACCTCTTAGATTAGTTTGTATTTGCGTGTGCATGTGTCTGCATACGGGAGTGTGAGAATATTTCCTCCTGGCCCTTTCCAAGCCAATATCTATTTCTTCACTCGTTACCTTTAATCTTTGATTACCATGCGGCAGTTTTCCAAAATCCTCCAACGGCTGAGTGATTTACTGTTATTATTTTCCTGCTGTGTCCTGTCCGAGTGCAGGGCTACCTGGCACCAAGAACTGTTAATTACTTAATTACGGAGATAAGAAACTGGTCAGGAACAGAACTGGCAGTGATTAATGCAGACGACTTTTTCTCTCTCTGTCTCATTGATATTCAGTTTCGGATCATACCTCATCCACATCCACACACTTTAACATGTTTTGACCTCAGATATCTATCTCTGCTTCCAGTGTGCATCTCTCTTTCCTTTTTGTCTTTGTCCATTAACATTCTATTCAAAGTGCAGAGAGGGAGATACATGAATAGCAACTGTAGATTCATCATGTTTTTTTTTCTCCTTTCTCTTCCCTCATGAATTATGGAGCGCCTCCCCCAGTACATTTAGTCGAACCGCTAGTAAATTAAATGCAGTGTGCTGCCGTGCCACACAGGAGCGAACGGGCCAAGCAGGGATATATTGGCCTGCACTGTTGTAGCCAAAACATTTATATACCCCCCAGTGTTTCCAGGCACCACAGCCTCTATGAAAAGCTACAAGACCGCATTTGTGGTTAAAAACATCATGTTTTCCCTTTTTGTGTTCCAACGTTTACAAAGAGTCTTTCAAACCAGATTCAGTAACTGTGCTATATTCATAAACACCATTCACACTGAAGCCACGTCTGTACTGTCCATGTTGTTATTTATTATTGTATGTACTGGGACTTACTATGATGAGTTTTTAACCAACCTGAGAAGCCAAAGGCATATTTCCACATTTATGGACAATTAAGATGATTATTGTTGTTGTTGTTGTTGTTGTTGTTGTTACTGTTATTATAACTCACAGTCATGAAAGCAGCCCAGATATTACAGCTATCAACAGCCAAGTGGTTCAACATGACTGATCATGTAGTAATGGAGAAATTACATAAGCACAGTAATAGTGGAGTAATTCAAAACAGGCCATTGTGTAATTCAAAGTATTTGACCTGAAGGCAAAAGAAAAGTTATGACTGACTTTTAAATGGTACATTTCAGACATGATATCCACCTTGTGGTGCACAGACTTCCCACTGCTCCATATTTCTCTCCTGAAGCAGGCATGAATGGAGGTGCTGGCCCCCTTCTTGCCCCCTGATTTATAGTGCTGTGGTAGTAAAATGGCAGACTAGGATAACATGGCTGGTAATAAATGGCTATAAGACAGCGACTAGCAGCTGTTAATGCTATACCCATTAGACTGAAAAATGAAGGGCGCCAGTGATTTTGTCAGATTTATACATTTTCTCTATGCCATGCATTAGTGCATGTCATGGTAAAGTGGCAATCCATATATGTGCATTAATCGTCTGCTGTGCAATTTGGCCCCAGCCAAAATATTCTGCAGGATTTTTTAAATGAGGAGGGCCCACATTGATCAAACATCTCAGAATCACGATAAAGGTTAAACTAGGACTAAAAACACAGATACAGAGTCGGACCTGAGAGTTATTTATGAAGTGTCCCACACAGACTTTTAGCTTGGAGAATGAATACACCCACTTCAGTAAATAACTGACTGTCCGCTGTCTCACCAGGACATGGGTGGTTGGTACCAGTTTGGTCTGCGTTCAGTGGACAGACGGATCCTCTGCGTGTTAGCATAGAGCTGATAAGCTGCAGTCAACTAAAATGAAGCCAGCTGTTGATGTCCAGTAACAATCTGAAGAACTCGAGCTGACTGCCTGTTAAACCACAGCGTCTTGTTTGCTTTTCACTCATGAGTTACAAACAGAAAACATGAGGTGTTGAGGCTTCAGAGATTTTAAAAAGCTCCTCTGACAAACCTGGATGGAGAAATAAAGTAAGAGACATGAACTGTGACTAATTATTTTGCTGTTGAGAAATGAGTAATGTCATGTGTAATGAGTACTTGATTACATTTTTGTCTTACATGTTTCTGGTCACTTTGTCACTGTTTATGACATTCAGAGCCACAAAGTAGAAAGTGTAGCACATATATATAAATCATAGCATCGATCTCATAATTTTTTACCAGTTTGCCAAACCCACTAGGGTTAATAATGCTTATAGTAGTGTTACGTCTTCTTTTTTCAAAAAGACTCAGTACTTTTGCTTCTAGTCCTTAAAGCAGAACCAAATATGTATCACTGAAGTATTTTGGCCCACTTAGGATTGATTTTCCTCCATGACGTGTGATAAAAATGGGCCCAGTGATGTTTTTAAAAGCACCACATGAGGGAAGAGGTGGCAGATACAAGGAAGTGTCCCCTGGTCATCTGGTGTCCATGTGATGCCCTTTGGCCCTCTTCATCAGATGCCTCGCACAGTGGTGGTGGTGGTGGTGATTTGGGAGAATAAAGAAACAGCACAGCAGCAACAATGGAAAAAATGATTGGACATTTAGGTTTGCTTTACATGGCCAAGGACAATTAGCGGCTTCATTGAGCATGGCCAGAACAAATGCAGTCCAGTCACCTCCCTCCTTCCTCATTTCCAGATGACTGGGCTCAAATTCTTCCTCAGTGTTGCAGAGGACACCAACCCACAGCTAGAGTAAAGGATGGAAAGAGCTGTAATTATGAAAGGATTGTCTCAAGTTCAATTGACTTGGTACACACCAATTCATGCTCAGCATCTTGATATACGAGGAGAATTACAAGAAGCCTTTTAACTACACAGTGCTGAGAAAAATCACAGCTTCCCAGTGTTAAGTTGGACTCATAATTGAGTTGTGACATCTTAACTGCAGTGAAGTGTGGCAAGAGTCGTCATTTCCACACTTTGTAAAAGGCAGTGTGTTTATCTGAAAGCATCTGCATTTATATCTGAGCAGCAACAGAAGAATCAGAGACGCTTTGATGTTTGGAAAACAAAGTCTGCACCAATATCTTTAATGATGAATGAAAACAGTGTTTTCTTTCAAACAGGCTTTTCATGGGGCAGATATGGCGGAGTCGGACGATCTTTATGCATTGATTAAAGGCCGTCAATGATGGTGAAATAGGCTGGATAACATTTGTAAAAATGGGTTTTGAGAGATGACTATGAAAGCAGACTTTGGCCTTTCATCTTGGCATCTGCGTGGGCCCATTACTGAGTTTCTGAGAAAAATAATGACTGTGCCTTCCAGTATGATGAGCACTTTTTAAGTGGACCTCATTCTTCATGACCTATATCCATTGTCTTACCCTGTCATCGGTGGGAATAGCACAGCCATTCATGTCCCATATCAAATACAGAGTCAGGGATATTTTTTGCCATAAAGCACACATGCCACTTCAGACTTGATAGTGAATATGTGCCTCCTATGAATTGTTGGATTTGCATGAATATTTATGGAATCATAGTGGGAGTTACGGCATGTGAGGTAATTACATTACAGATGGAGAGAGTGGATGTGAGTCATAGCATATTTTACATTCTCATGTACAAATTGGCCATTGTAGTAGCGATATAAAAAGCCTCCTTGAATTAATGGCTTCCAAATGAGCTTGGTAAGCAAAGTGGAGGATTTACTTTGAACCAAATGAACCATGTATGGTGCTGTACGTCAGTTTGTGTGCCACATTCCACTTTGTTTTTGTATAAAGGAAAAGTACATTCCAGTGCTGCATTCTCATATCTTACCATCCTTTGTGCAGTTTGACAGGATAATGTTGCATTTGTGTGGATCACTGCAGATGATACTCATACGAGAGGGAAATCATCGCTGCAAACTTCCCTCTAATGCGCCCATTACTTTATAATGACGCCAAGTGTTCAATTTCACAGTGGTGGCATGAATTTGTAATTACCACATATAGATTTCCCAGTGTTTCCTGATTGCAGGAGAAACATACTGTACTCACTACCGCCCCGGGTCCAATAACCAGATGTGGAATAGTCTCCAGCTTGCCAGCAGCATCCCTCCCAAATGAGTTTCAGTCATCTCAGATGGGAAGTGTTTTCCAGTTAGCTATCTTGCAGCGATCAATACTCCACCTCCTCCCATAATGTTCAGAGAAACCCAAACTTCTAATGAGGGACTTCTGTAGCCATGTTCCCCAAGCCCCGTAATGCATGCGGTCAATATGAGAGAGGATCTGCTGGATGAACTCGAGAGGCAAGAGAGAGAGGGAGAGAGAGAGAAAGGAGGATGGCATTGTTCAATAATAAGCACTAACAGTCTGGCAGACTGGACCTGACCCAGATACAGTTTACCTCAAACTGTCTCACTACACGATCTCTGATTTTCATCCTGCTTGATAAGGGGCTCCAGTTTTCTTAATCCACGCTGAGGGATGAAGCACATTATGCTGGGCCCCAGTTTGTCAAATCCAGATTCGATTTTTGAAAAGGTTAATGGCTACGCTTGCAAAAATCCAAGGCAAAATGTTTAGGATGAGGCCTTTCTGATCACAGATGGTCTAATATTTGCGGTCCAAGTTTGGATGTTTCCTGATGACCTTTGTCAGAAAAGAGCTGATTAAACAGAAGGTAAAGTCAGTGCGATAGGCAGACAATGCAGTTTTCAAAAGATGAAGGCCAACTCCATAATTCTTGTTACTGCAAAAACTTTACCCTGCAGGCCTGAAGCCGGCAGCTAAATGGCGGGCTGCTGATTTCAGATCAGATCAATCAAATGTATTATAATATGGCAACACAACGCATGACCACAGAATGCTTGAATACATGTAGAGGATTTCTAACAGAACTCTCCAGCCATGCCAGCAGCTCTGTGAGGCCATACTCATGCATGTTAGCACACAGATGTTAGCTAAATGCTCGTTAATTAGCATGAGGTAATCACTGGACGAAATAAAATTTGGACTTTATGATGGTGCTAGATTAAAATTTCAGGTCTCACTTAAGTCATCATACTTCTTCCTCTGAGCATCATGAATATTTGTACCAAATTTAATGTCAGTCCCTCTAAAAGCTGTCGAGACAAGTGTCAACTTCATGGTAGCGCTAAATGGAAAGTTAGGGAGTTCCCAAAGTCAGTAGGATTCATCCTCTGAGAACCATGAATGTCTGTACTGTAGCATTCATGACATTACCATCCATAGAACCATGGCACTAACATGTCCAGAGAATTATTTGACCTGGGTCACATTCAGAGGTGTAACTTCAGCTTCACTAACTGGTATTTTCACCAGGTCCTGATGATTCAGCATGAGCTCTTTAGGTCTTTCAAGCACTTCTCTGTATTTTCTTACATGTTAACCATTTAGCATAAAAGCAGGATAAAGCACTGTTGCTACTTTGGCTGCATCTTTAGCCTGTAGTCAAGAGAGTTAGCTGATTAATGAAAGCAAAAATCCACAGTGTCATCAGCTAATAGAGATTAACTCAGTGCACCTCAGAGAGTGTCCTTTTCCACAGAACAAATGAGGAATTAACAGCTCCTCAGACAAAGTTCCCCATCGTTGTAAATGTTAAGCTGAGTTTAATGCAGCCAGGTTGATACATTTTGGAGGTCTTAGCGTATTAAAAAGAGATTTAAATGAGCTTCGTTGATCAAACTGCTGGAAGCCTTTGTTCTCCAAGCCATGATTTATTCAGCGGCACCGCACTCGGACTGTCACTGTTTTCTCTTTGTCGTGTTACAGCTGTGCGTTCATCGGCGGGGTTCATTTGTGTTGAGAAATGCCACCTGGCTCAGGCACCAAAAGCCCTGTCAGAAAGAGAAGAGCAGGAGGGGGGGGCACAAGGGAGAAGTAATATGTGTGCGTAGGTGCAGCATCTATCCATTGACCTAAGAGGGCTGAAAATGGACCGCAGACAAATCAGAATGTTTTGAAATAATCGGTCACCTCTTGGAAGTGAGAACAATATCCAGGGAAATATGCTCAGCACTGTGAAAATGAATTGCAGGGTCAGAACACTGCCTGTTCCATAGGCTGCTATTTCCACACAAAAGAAATCCCATTTATGTCTGAATGTTAACTGAATGTTACAGTCCGTGTCAGAGTAATTGTGCAGATGGCAGGATAAGGTCGGAAGTGAGGCCTTTGAAGCAGCCATTCTAAGAGTCTGTGCTGCAATTCAAGCCTTTTAAAAACTCCTATGTGACACATACATGTATACAGTACATCACTCTCCTGTCGCTCTTCAACACTATGGATGATGCCGGGTAGCTCCTTTTTCTTCCCGTCTCTGTTATTACTCTTTGCCTGGCTGCCTGCCAATGGCTCGTGTCAACCACAGTTGTCCTTGCTGATGTACTTTGCTATATCGTGTACAAACAAAAATGACAAATACCCTGAAGTCCAAAAAGGGCCATTATCTACTGCTTCTTATGCGGCGCGGCATCCGTCTTTTTACGACCACATTATGTGTACTCACATGAAACATGTTTGACTGAGGAGTGATGAATGGCATTCGATACCAAATAGATGTGTTGAAATGTGGCAAGGATAAACAATACAGCTCCGGCTGCTATTGAAAATTTGAATAATTAATGTTGTGCTATGTTCATACAGCATTACAATCCATCACATCCCTCTGGGAGTCATTGATTATAAAAATAAGATTATTGGTATTAGAACAGAAATGTACCCTATATTACACCTACATACAGAAGCTATACCATAATGTGACTCTGAGGATTCTGGGAGCGGTGCTAATGTTTTCATAGCTCATATGTGGCTCATGTGTTTAAACAGAGAAGTGAATTCTGGTTACGTTTCCACAGAGAGGCGGCGCTTTCAGCTGACAGTGTAAACACGTCCTTCAAATTTCATTCAGGCAGTTGCTTATGTTTCCATCTGTAAACGAAGCACATAAATCAAGTGAATATTAAATGGTTAATTGCATTTCAGATAACTTTCATTCAGAGAACTAAATACCACGTCCTCAGGTCACATTGCAATATTTGGAAATACATGTTCCTTTTAGAGATCAAGTCAGGCATTCGAGGACATCATCCTTCCCTTCGATCGCTCCTCCTGTTTTCATCATTCTTTCCTCCTGAGTGATACCGTGTCTTCTGCCTCCCTGCACAGGTTAACGGAAAGTTGAGACTGAGTTCAATCAATGCTCAGAATTACCAGACAAAGGACGATGGAGCGGCCCATTACTATGACTGACCCACTTAGGATCTGGTCATAAAAGCCAAACAAAGTGTGTTTCCAGGCAGACTTAGGAAACCATGTTTTCAGAGCACAACAAGTTTTTCTCATTACAGACATGTCTGGCCAGGGGAAGGCTACGGCTATCATCCACGAGCCAAGGAAAAAGTTCATATCAGATCAAAATTCCGGAGGAGCTTCATATTCATTTTATTACATCACGGCTTTTCCAAGGCTATTTCTTTCTTATTGTTTTGAATTCAAACTCTTTGATACATAAAATGACTCATGAGACATTAACACACTCTCAGATCTTATGAAACCACAAGGTTTTTACACATTTAAAGTAAATGCAAACAGTAAAAAATGACAGACTCTGTGAACTCGGTGGCAGGCTCTGAGATCCATGCTGTGGTTTCATATAAAATCCGGCTCAGGCTGTTCTGGTGGAGGAGGAACCTCCTGGGATAAACAGGGTTATGTAAGTAGAGAGGGGCCTCTATTAGGCCTAACCTGGACCCCACGAGGAAAATGATCCCATTGGTGGGGGGTGGGGGGGGGGTGCAATGATCATGGGCTCTCTAAATCCCTGTCTGTGTTCAGCTGTGTGTATGAGTGTGTAATGTACAAAGCAACACTTTGTACATAAGGAGTCTGGATGAAGTTTTTTTTTTATTTATCCAGGTTAGTCCTCATTAAAAAAGCTTTTTCTTTTTTAACATTTAAAGTATACAAAGGTTGAAAACACAAACATAAAATTATAAATCCAATGTGTGTCTTGCTTGTCCACATGTGTAAGCAGCTAAAGAGAGTTATGTTTGAAATGAGTCAGCTTGATATGTTTAAGGATCAGAGACAGTATTTTTTATTCCACTCTGTCTGAAATCAAAGAACCAGTGGAATCAATTTACCTGTGTGAACCATGAAGCTGAGGCACACTGTGTAGTCGGTCAGTGTGCTGGTCTTTGAATGAGCGCTGTTCCTCTTCCCTCGTGTTTGAAGACGTTGATCCAGCAGCTCTGGTGAGAGTCTGTGTATCAGACGGTGATTAGAAAACTCTGAAGTGTTCGGGATCAAAACACACACCTACACTCAAACATACACACACTCACACTCGCAGTGAAGTGAAGTGATGTAACCGGGTCAAGTAAAGTTGAGCTGCGTGCGTCACTAAGATGACAAGTAGGTACATGCTGGAGTCTGATGATTCCCATCAAGAGCCTGATGGACACAGATGAGGAGGATGTTGCCAAGTTGAACATGATTGACACATACGAGCAGAAAATTGCATCTTCGGAAGCTGTTAATAGCTGTGATGAGGAAGATACAGTAGGTTTTCAACATTTGATGAAGGCCATTGAATTGAGCCGTATTCAAATGTTTAATTCGCTGAACTCCAGCTTGTGCTCCTTCTTGGAAATGATGCGGTAGTAATGCGTGAGGCTGTGGTATCAGTTTGCCTCTCGTGGTGCCAGTTTTTCTCACTGGTTTTGAATAATTCCCATATTTCTATTTCATAATGAATGAATGAGTGAGACAAGGCTGGAATTGCACCCTGTGGCTAATGAACACCCAGTGTTGAAGACATCTGCATCAGGGCATGTGGAGTGTAGGACCAGCCGGCTGGGTGAGGGTACAGGATGGGATTGAACTGTGCATGTGCGTGGGGGGGCTGCAGTGTCTCATTAGGCTACGATCTCAGAAAAATAAAACCTCAGGCCATACTGAGACAATTCAGTCCTGGAGGATCATTGATTTTCAGCCGAAATGAATTGATGCTGAAAGACATCATGAACGGGAACATATGTGCTGGCATGTGCCCTGAGTCGAAGCTGCATTAACAATAACACGCTCTGTCGATGCTCTTTTCCTGCACTGCAACAACAGGGTATAATAACTCTTATTAGCCAGGTTAATTATGTTATTTTCCATGGTAAATACAGAAAACACCAGTGACATTTATTATAAAGAGGCTCCCTGGGTAACTACAAAACACAGGATATTGTCTGAGTACAAACAAAATTGAACCTAAAGGAACAGATGTCATACAATTTTAATTCCATCCTATATTGTTTGTATTAGGTATGGAGCAGCTCCTACCTTTAGGGCATGTTCTATGAAACCAGTCCTTGTAAGTCATTCAGTGAGAAGCTTCCTCATTCTTATGCTAATGTTATGGGTTAATATTTGTTCCTCTGATTTGCAATAACCCAAAGTCCACCTCCTCTAATAAGCCCAATGAATAATGCACAATGCTTATACAATGTTTAGAAGTGTGTATCTTTGGAGATGAAAATCCCGGCCAACCTTGGGTGAGTTAATGGAAAGAGACTGTTCTCCCTGGAGGATGTAAAAGAGGCTCAGCAAAGTCCAGCAAACACTCCAGCTTCTCTAATGTGAGAGGTGAATCTATAGTACAGCTGAGCGTGTGGAGTGTTTGTAGCTGCGGCTTTAAGGATCTGATTTGAGTCACGATAAGGAGTTTATCCTTTTTTTTTTTAATACTAACTGCTGAAAATGCACACTTCTCTTCCTAAAGATCACCTGTCAGTCAAAAGGAGGGGCGTGTACTCTGTCATTTTCTATAAGTGGTGCTTATTCCTTTGTCTTCTCTCAGCCATTCTGTTTATCGTCATTCATGCTCACTGCCAAGCTCCTCTTCTGTTTATTCAAAGCAAACTGTCGCTCGTGGTGATAGGAACATAAAATGCATGGGAGTCAAGTGAAGTTAAGTGCTTTAAAAGTTATCTGGAGAATTTTAAAATCAATCCTGGCGGGAAGACGGCCTGTATGAGGAGGCTAACGAGGGGCTAAAGTGATTCTGTCTGGAGCCAGGTGAAAGATTTTAACTGAGACAAATCAAAAAACCAGTGTCAAAGTTTAAATCTTCCTCCTATAATGACACCAGAAATCTAAATGTTGAGCATCTGTGCATCATGAGCATTAAAACAAACCAGGTACCACGACTATGCTCCTAAATGCAGCTGTATGGCATGAGAATAAAAGTAGACCAAGAACAGAGCTCTGCAGCACTCCAGGCCTAATTAAGAACAGTGAAGAGGCATCATTGTCACTGGAGACACTGAACTATCTATTCATCAGGCAAGATAAAAGCTATGGAAAAATTAGGGCAGTTCCTGATTCTGCGACCGAGAGCGTCTGTCTGTCAATCAGTATACAATAGTCATTTGTGTCAAAGGCTGCAATCAGGTCAAGTAGCACAAAAACAGCGCACGCATTCATCAGCAAGTCGTTTGTCATCTTGAGTTTCTGTTCTATATAATGGAATTTGCATCTTGCATGAAAGGTGCTGTAAAAACTTTTGTGAGACATTACACAGCAACAGGATTTTCCTGTTACAGCGACAACAGTTACTAAGTTAAAAAGGTCAAACATTGCATTTGAAAGTTATCATAGATGTATCCACAAGACAAAATGTTAAATCTGAGAGACTGTCCTCATGTTTACTCTATTTATTTCGATTTCTTTTCAACAGACTTAGGACAGTCACACTTTTTTTCTTCAGCCAATCAGATTTTTCCTCAGCCTTTTGTAGGCAAATCGTTTCATCACTGTCAGACTTAAAAAAAACTTTTCCGGTCTCTGCTGCAGTCAGCCTTCGTCTCAGTGAACCTGTTCACCTCCTGGGTTCACCTGGCTGAGATTGAATCTGTTCAAATGGGACAGGTTGACATTCATGGTGGACAGAGTTGTGTTTGGATCCGTGAAGAACTGGACAGTTTCTGTTCCCTGATTAAAGAAAGATCAGTTTTCAGTCTGAGCTGCTTCAGGCAGAAACTTTAGCAGTGTGAAGGTTCACTAATGAAGAAATAGTTTGAAACCAGAACCTGGGCTCATATTAATCAGCAGGAGTGAATCTGTAAAACCTTTTTTTTTCTTGTACATTTCAGCATTTTATGAAAAGCAACTTTTAAGCCTTTGCTAATGTCACACTTACATTTCACAGATGATTTTTTAGGTTATTTTTAAAGACTAAATTTACCTGTTAGTTTGTGGAGTGGAGTGTCGTCTGTTAATTTTACACTTGATTAATGATTCTAGGTGCAGAGTGTTGTGGGTTTTATGATTCCTTCTGAGGCCCTAAACGGGACCAAAGACTAAAAGACCAAAGCTGGTTGGGTCTGTGATGGATTATGAAACACATTAGATCAGGAAATTAGGCTGGAAAAAACTGTGTCTCCTTTAAAAACTCTTCATAATGAATTTAAGCAAAGAGGAATTTATAGACTTCTAATATAGACTGATTACTATTTTTTCTCTCTTTTTTTTTAGTTTAATTCTCTCTCTAATTTATAAGCCTTTTTATCGAGCGTGGCACTTTGTTGCAATGTTTTGAAAACTTTAGTTAACAGATTCACAATTAAATTAGATGAACAGTCTTATACTGGGCACAGTTAAATAATTTAAAAACTGGCAGAGATACAGTGAAGGATCAAAGACTGAACATAGGCGAGCAGCAGGCGAGTGGCTCTAATATACCCCCCACCCTCCACCACCACCCTCGGGCTCCAGCTCAGATTCGCTCTCTGTTTTCAGCTCCATGTGGGGAGCTCATCAGCTCCCCACATGTTTACATCACATATACGTCTCTCAGCCAGCGAGAGTTGGGGAGAGTTTGGCTCTGGCTCAGATGCATCCCTCCCTGCCTTCAACACATAACGCTCCCTCCCACAAAGAACACATTCCATCCATCTCTTGTCAAAAGGATACCCATCTGCCCCGGAGCCAAATTCCAGCCATGTTTTCTGGGAACATAGCGCTCGGCTTTAGTGAGCCTCCCCTGAGAAGGCCCAAAACACTGCTGAGTACTGAGGGAGACACTGAAGTCTTTCTTTTAACCCCTGACAGGTACCGCTGGTTATTATCAAGATGTAAAGGGGATACACAGAGCTATGTGACACAGAGGGGACTGTGAAGGTTTCAGAGGTGTTGGTCTTCAGGATGAATAGGCCTTGTTACGTCAGCAGTGTTTTGACATCATGCAGTGCTGAATATTCATTAAGAGACGACATTACTTTGGATCAAAATTCCTCCAAAACAACAAACAGAGGTGATTCTGACGCAGCGTCCCTCCGTGTCACGGAGTCCAAATGCTTCTTTCTGTCTTTTCTTTAGAGGGTGAAAGATTGAGGGGGAGCTCAGGAGAGAAGACATGTACGAGATACTACATTCCTCCCAGCTCTATCAAGCAGGCATGAGAGAGGATGTCAGAGAAGCTGCCTGGGGGCTGCTCTGGTATGGTTCACTCTTATCTGCACAGATGAACCCTTCTGGCCCTGACCTGGCAACCATCAGCCAGCTCCAGCACTGAGCGTACAGCCTCTAATGAAGAAGTGCAGATGAGTAGTAGATGCACTCTCATGCTGCCACCACACATTAGGCAGCTCTCTGTGTGCAGCAGGAAGCAGTCATTCAAATTTATGAACAGAAAACCAAAGGCAACTTTTAATGGATTTTACCAAGAGTTTATTTCTTTTTATTATTAATGTTATTATTATTTTGTGTGTGGTCCCTGTGCTTTTTACCGATCAGTGGTGGAGAGTAAATAATCAGTTTTACTCAAAGTACATTTTTGAGGTTTCAGAGGGAAATATTGTCCTTTTTACTCCACTACATAACTACTTCTTATATTTCAAACTGAGTTTATACCCAAACACATTATATACATATATACATATGATAATCATAGAAAATGATTTATTCAAGATTTAACCAGACCAAAAAGCAAAGATTAGAGGAAAAAGAAAAAAAATACAACACTCATTTGTGCAGCAGAACTTCATATTTCCTACTTCAATAATCATTTTATGTCCTCACATGACCTCAGAGCTTCATCTCTGCGGAGCCTGAGCCCTGCGTTGGTAGTAGTTTCACTTTGAGCCGCTCAGACTGTAAAATGCTACTCATGCACTGATGCATGAGTTCTAACAATCTGTAAATGTGATTTATGGTCATTAATCAGTCATATGATTTCTGATGCTTTAAAGACATTCTGCATTTGATACTTTTGTACTTTTACCTACATTTTAAACAGCTTTTATTTGTAATTAAGTATTTTACATAAGTAAAAGATCTGAAAACTTTTGTGTTGGTGGTGCTGTGAGATTTGACAGCTCCATGTTACAATATAATTTAGCAGTTCCCCCCACCCACACACACATCTCTCATCAAATTTGCATCTTAGCACATTGCGGCACGTCTGCTGCTGTAAGTTAAGCGAAAGAGGTGATTTCCTGTTATCGCCTCACTGTTTGGTTTCCTGGCAACACAGCGGCGACATCGGAGACGACAACTTCTGAGAGCTGCTCTGATCCTTGAACCTTGTTTCCTAATAACCCTCATCACACACTGCAGATGAAATGTTAGATTAACTCCTTACTCATAATGAAAGTGTGCTGTCAACCCAGACGCTCCCATTGTTTGATATAATGAAACATTTTCTCTGTCTTTGTCAAGTCTCAGACAAATCAATCAGTCTTCAGGTTCATTAATCATGGATATCTGACATCTGTTGGTTCTGTCATGATCATATTTGCATCAACAAGCTTGTGCAGCATCTTCACCTGAAACTCAAAGTGTTGGAAAAGCCACACAAAGCTATATATTCGCACATACACATGCCTTTCATGAGCCAATCTATGTTCAATGACAGGAATCTCCACATCCATGTAAAGTCTAATACGGTGAATCCATACTCAGTCTATCAATATCCTCTATCTAGACCCAGTGGAAACATTGTATAGGATCAATGCGTTCAGCCTCAAGCCCTGAGATGTTCTATTAACAGTTTCACACAGACATGTAAATCAGTGGGAGGGGATCAATTCGGAGTCATCCAGTGTATCGATGATGGTTGGTTTTAATGACTGGAATGTAAATATGAATAACACAGCCACGGTCTCTTCAGGGGCTCCTTTGTGGCTGGAAATAGCATGTGCTGCTAAATACAAAAAAATGCCAGATTCAGTGAAGGGACAACAAAAGGCGACGCATCCGAGTCCATTTAGTGGAGACAGAGTTCAAACATTATGGCTGAAAAAAGAGTGTTTCAGAAACACAGAGAACATTTGCTTCAGGTTTACTTTATTTTCAGGATGAAAAGCTTCAGAAACAACACTCAGCAACACCATCATGAAGCATTAAAACTTCACTCTGGAACTCAGACCAATAAAACTGTTTTCAGTCGTGGCTTTTTAGCTTATAATTAGCTTATAATTCTACTCCACTACATTTTAGGCAGCTGTTTTCAGAAAAGCTCTGATCAGCAGCAGACAGACTCAGTCAGAGAGCAGCTGGTGAACAAGGTGGAGCATTTAGTAGCTAAAGAGAGACATTTCCCTCAGGAGCTGGTGGAGACCAAACACAGAGCTAAGAGAGGGAGCGCTGGACTTCATCAGGAGGACACAGACACCACTGTGTCCACCTGGTGAAGGATAATATCTGCTAGTTGTGTAAAAGTTCTTAAGATGTTCATGCCAGTGTTGTGATCATAGCTTGTTTCTGTTGCCACAGCTGAGTATTTTAATGCTGTAGCATTAGCTCTGTCCTATTCCACCACTGTTAACCAGATATTTAATGAAAGGCCAACACCTAGCCAACAAGTTTCTTTGTTGATATACAACTAATTAACTTTTAAGGAAATGTAATTGCTGCCTGGATCATATTCACTCGAAGCAATTTTTCCTTAGAAGGAAAAGCCACAGCACACGGTCATAGGACGGTGGTCAGTGTGGATCGTGTGCTGGACTTTGAAACCTGAGACCAGACCAGATCATGTTGAGTTGAGTCTGTAGGTTAGATGAGGGAAAGTTCTGTTTCTCTCAGATTTACTGTTGCAGATTATTAGTACATAAATGTAATTTACAGAAGACCACTGTGACCAAACAATAGGCCACACAAGACAGAGGATGACTACCCACATATGGGTGGGCTGACTGTATGGGAGCTAATGATAGTACAGGAAGCAGGCTGAACAAAGAATAACTAGAGAGTCTAAAACAATGGACATCCACCCGGTGAAAAACAGAAGGGACTTCAGCTTCTGTTTGTTCCACCATCATTCCTTGTGAGCGGTAATTACACAGCAAAACATCCTGTTTTGAGTTACCTAACTCAATAGATTCGCTGCTGCAATAAACAATAAGAGTATTTCCTAAGCTGTGTAATGGCAAAAATCACAGGGAAATGAGTTGTGACAGAAGAATGTGGGAAGTGAAGTTCATGTGGCCTCATATCTTTTATGCTTGTTGTTCAACATCCATACTTTTTGTCCTAAATAAGAGGTCAAGCTGACACACTGTCTCATATACGCTGCTGTAAAGATGACAGCCCCAGAGGACATTATGGATGAATTGATAAGATTCCAACGACGGCGGGGGGGGGGCGGATTTATGCCAGAAACTTGCTCACAGGGTGGCCTAGGTCAGGGAGAAAATGGTGGCCAAGGTTGTCTGAGAGAGCAGATTAAGTGTCCAGACACAACCTGTCACTGAAAATACAGCCTCAACAGTGGGAGCTGGGAACAAAGACACAGAGTGAACAGCAAATCCAACAAACATCTGGGCATAAAAACGCTGTGCAAAAACACACAGGCAAAGGAATTAAACGCAGAAGGGAAAAAAAACAGTCTGACAACAGGAAGTGAGATAAAGCGGCAGGTGTTGCTTCCTGCTGCTGAGATACAAGCATGGAGAAGGAAGGAGGCTGGGAGATTTAAAGGGGGGAGGCAGGGGGCGGCTAGGGATTTGGGCTAGCAGATGGTGATTCTCTCACTGTGGAGGGAAGTGGAACTGAGCAAAGATACGAGGAGAATGGTAAAGAGCGCGGACAGAGGAGGAAGGATGTAAGTTGGTCCCGAGGGGCGGATGAGGTAGTGGGGTTATCCACCGGCTGGGCTGGGCGTGCTCAGTGCAGCCGGGAACCATCTGAGCTGAGCAGGGAGGGTCAGAGAGAGTCAGAGGGCGTCTGTCCAACGGCAGGAGACTGGAAAGCTCAAGGAAGATGTAGAGCTAAAGAGATAGAGTTTGGTGTAATGGGTTCATATATCCAAGGATATGTGGTGGTACTTTTCACAGTTCACTCGCTGAGTAAGACGAACTGTTTGATGTTTTGGGAAATGTACTTTTCGAGGTCTTGTCATGAGTTAGATGAGAATATTGATACCACCATCATGTCTCTACAGGAAATATGGAAAACAAAACCCACCTACCAGCACCTCTGAAGCTCATCAGTTAACCTGCCACTGCAATATGTATGTCTTTGGGGTTTACTTTCCATATTCAACAAACCAGTCTTTACTACAGCACATGGTTTTAGCAGATGAAACTACCACAGCCCTCGTGAAAATGTACCAGTGTGGCAGCACAGTACATCATCATCCATATCCATGAGCGTACTGCCCAAAATGTTGAACTACTCCTTTAAACTCCCAGCTTCGCTCTCACTGGAATTTGCATAGTTATCTGACGGTGACACTATCCAAGGATTTCTCTTTTTGTCGAGGAATAGCTGTGCTGAAAAGTGTAATAAGCTTGTGTCAAACAAAAAGCAGGTGTGTGAAACTAGCTGCAAGGGGAAGGAGCTGAAAAGAGAGGAGGAGGTGGTGGTGGTGGCGGTGGTGGTGGGGGAGGGGGGCATCACTTTTCACATCCATTTCACCCAAAAAAAAAGCAGAGGATAAATCCCAGGAATAGATTTGGGCTCAAAGTGGCAGACACCAAGCTGTTTCTCTTTGCCATACGGCAGCTGTCTTCAAACGTCTGGGATGACACAGCAAGCATCCTGTTTATTGACTACCAGCAGGAAATGCTTTCAATGCTAACAATGTGCGCTACTTACAAGTCTCCTTGCTACTGCTGCCTCTTTTTTTTTTTTAACCTCATCCCTCTTCCAAAAAAAGGGAGGGGAGGAATGTTAACTTGAAAATGAACCATCGAAGGAAAGCTGTGCATCAATATTCATTCATGCAGAACATGCATTGTCAAGTAGAAATAGAGACGGTGATGAGTGCTGCATTTATTTGTCATTTACCTCCTGGTATGCTAATATAATGAGGTCTGCACACCAAATAACCAAAGTCTGCATGAATACTGATTCTGTGTTTTCAAATTCAACTGGCATACAGAGAACACAAATACTGCCTTTAGGGTTTCTTTCCTTTTTTTTTTTTTTCCTCGAGAGAATACTTAGTGATAATAGTAGGCCACATTTTCCTTTGAGCCAGTGAAGAGAAAATTATATTATTCCATCAGCATAAGGTTATTGCATTATGTGTTCCTCACATACTTCAGTAAGCGATAAATCTTAAGGCAGGGCCCCGGAAAAGCTGCACAAAGGTAGAGCTCATCTTTGCTTTATTGATGACAGTTGTGAAGCGGCCCGACAGTCACGTGTGTTTTTAGAGAGCAGATGAGCAGCTCAAACTAAGGGACTGTGTGAAAATGATCAGGAGGGTCAGAAAAGTTGAGGAGATATGTAGGCCACGTTTTATTTCTGCTGAAGGGAGGGATGTGAGAGAGCAGGGAGGGTCAGACATGTCAAAGAGACAGCTTTTGTGTGTGGCACAGATACTGATGTTGTAATATGAGCATATGCAGAGGACAACAGTTCTCTCTGTATCACAGCTTAATTTATCTCATCACAATCAGCAGCTTGTTATTTAAACAGTTCATTCACAATGAATGCCTGTTTTCACCATTTTGTCATGTTTGACATAAATACATTAATGTTTGGATCATTTGCTGAGAGTTTTTTTCTCAAGTCATACCCTCCCTCCCCACCCACCCAGTAATTTTCATACAGTCCCTAAAGTCGAGGAACACTGTGGAATGATTTCTCATCTCTAAATGGCCTTAATTAGGAAATTCTGATCAGATTTTTTGCTTTTAACCGTGAATGCCCCCACCCCATGCACTTGAGGAAGATATGAGCAGATCACATGAAAATGGATAAAGGGAAAAACATGGATTTGTCATTTGCTTTAACAGACTTTCCACAGTCAGAAAAACAGACTCGTCCTCTTACATCTTGATGATTTCTGCATTCAGTGGACATACAGAAGCACACGTAGGGGGGGGGGGGGGGGGGGGGGGGGGGGGGGGGGGGGGGGGGGGGGGGGGGGGGGGGGGGGGGG
>JBBMJY010000013.1:17243398-17285955 GCA_037833715.1 Toxotes lorentzi
TTGGTGTGTTTTTGAAAAGATTTTCCACACTAAAAAAAAAAAACTTGCTCTCTTGTATTTTGATGGTTTTTGTGTGTGGGGGGAACGAAGGAAAACACCCGGCTCCCCCCCCCCCCCCCCCCCCCCCCCCGTGTATAAAACTTTAAGGATAAACAGTGTACTATATACTGGCACAGGTAGGCACCACGGTCTCTCACTCACGCAATGTAAACAACATGGTTTGCTAATAACATGTTTACTAGAGATAGAGTGAGTCAGGTCTCGAGGGGTTACACCGGGACTCTGGATGTCTGCGTCATCTCAACCATAATGGAGCCTTCAGCTTCAGCCGTAGCTGTATAGAAGAAAACACTGCACCACTGACATTGACCCAAAGGTGCAGGTCTTTGTATCCTGTGACGGAGGGGGTTCCTGGCCTTCCATGAGCCTCGCACCAGGTTTTGAACAGAAATTGAACATCTTTGTTTGGAGCTGTTTGAATACAATCCTCGCTCAGCCATGATGGCCTGTCTCTGTAAATTTGAATGGATTTCTTCTTCTCATTACCACTGAAGGTGACCCCTCTGACTGCCAAATTCCATCTTAAAATTCCTTCCTAGTTTTGTCTTTTTTTCAGAGTCATAAAAAAAGCAGGAAAGAAGAGTGGTGGGCACAAATGTCATGGTTGTAATTAACGGATGTGTCAGTGCCGCTGTGTTTCTCCAGGAAAAAGCCCTGAGCTCTCCCTCTCTCTGTGTGAGTGACATTGTTTATGTTTCACTTATCTCTGGCAGATGTTAGCTGAGTGAAATTGAATTCCTGGCAATGAGGGGGAGAGATCACGGCGCGCATCCTTTTTTATGTCTGGGGACAGGATTTCTCCTGGCCGGCCTTGATCCCTTGATTGTCTGCCCTATGATGTTGTTGGTGGATAATGACAAAGGTCGAGGGTGAAACAGGCTTTTCCTGTGTCACTGGGCCAAGGAACCAGGGTCAGTCTTTGAATCTGGTAACAGCACCCCAAGCTTGCAGAAAAGAAGTGATGCAGAACAACAAGCCTCTAATGCACAGTACATGACACATTTTATGAAGCGGCATCTGCAGTAATACAAACCAGCTGTCTGATTCTTTTATTCTGTTTTAACAGAGCTGGTGAATTACAGGTTTCAGCAGCTCCACACAAGTTGGAGTAAAACGCACATCAGCCCGGGTTTATAGTTCTTCATATTTCTCCTTTTTTTCCACATTATCAGGCTGGACTTGTAAATCTCGCAGAAAGATAAATCCCGCAGTGATAAAATGTAGTCAGTCATCTTTATTGGATTTCTGAGACTGGTGTGAAGACTGCAAGATGAAATCGCTGCTTGCAAATAAAAACACGACGGAGCCACTGAGTGAAAGGCTTTGCTCGTGTGCTGAATAGAGCGCATCTATCTCAAAACTCCGAGCTGCTGTCTCTGCGGCAGTCGAGCATTTCCCCAGAAATTGTTGGCTAGATGATGCAGCTTCACTTTACTGTAAAACAAATAGAGAGAGAGAGAGAGAGAGAGAGAGGGGGGGGGAGAGAGAGAGAGAAAATAAAGGGAGCGATTTGATGTCATTTGCTGAGAGGCAGGCCTCGTGTGTAGGCGCTCTGTTTCCTCTTGTTTACCCCAAGCTGTTTCTAAACCCAGGAAAACAACCCTGGACAAACATGACTATCAGCTGATATTGCAGAGGTCTCCAAAAGCATGTGCAGATGACACTCATTACCAGCACAGGTCAGGAAGATACAGAGGCAGCAGTTACACAACAACGCCTCCCTGGCTTTGTTACGCTTGATTGAAATAACAATCTGCCCCCCAGAGAAAGTTGAGACTCAGACAAAGTATAAACAAACAATGAAAAATGACAGTGCACACTGCAACAAGAGGCAATAGAATAAAATGATAAACAGTACAGTATGTAATAAACTGAAGATGCAGAACAGTCATAGCTCTATCCCTGATAATTTCCTGTGGTTTCCTCCACTCGTTATTCCTCTGATAACACCGGCCAATATTACGCTCACTGCTGTGAAGCTGTTTTTGTGCAATCCTGTGTTAAAAGGTGATGCAGGGTAAAATCTCCTCAGTGGGTCTGTTATAACTGATGTTTACAGCAGTTTCTGTCAGTGCCCATCACCCTGTGCAGACTCCCATGTGCTCTAAATTAAAAGTAACTGGAAAATCACATTTAAAATCAGAGAACAATAAGCTGATCTTTGTGCTGAGCTGACGTGTCCCCAAAAAAAACCTATAACCAGAGTAGTTTGAACTTTGCACTGTTTCAGTTAGTAGAGTTTATGTTTCCCCCTCTCTCTTCTCTGACCTGACTTCAGTCTAAACATTAGACTCTACCTACCTGGTAAACATCTTCAGAGTGACACAGACTCTCACTAGACTCATGACCAATAAACTGGTCTGTGTAAAAATGGTGTAACTCTCCTTTAACTAAACCTTCTTCACTGAGCAGACGTCGTACTGTGGCTGGAGTCTGTTCACCAACACGCTTCAGATGAATTCTCTGCTAAAGCAGATTCAGACCATGTGACTGTAAGGTATATTATCTGTGACCATGAACACAGTCATACAGTATTTATCTGCCCTTCAGCAGAGCAGATGATGATGTTGTCCCCTGAATGGGACGGCAACAGTTGGCACGCTCCCAACTTCCATGGACCAGTTAATAAATAAAATCCCTTTACTGTAATAATTCATCCTACATATCTCGTCTGGGCATCGCACACATATACAGCAGCACGATCCCGAGACAGCAACAACGAGCATGAATGTGCCCTTCAAGATGCCTGAATAAAACGCAAATTCTGTACATTGAAAAAGGACCACCAGAACTAAACCCGTTATACTTTCAGTTTGATCCCCTGTAGCATGAAGTTGACCCTTTTATCTTTTCCACAGAATGAATTGAAGTC
This sequence comes from Toxotes lorentzi, assembly GCA_037833715.1. Taxonomy (NCBI): domain Eukaryota; kingdom Metazoa; phylum Chordata; class Actinopteri; family Toxotidae; genus Toxotes; species Toxotes lorentzi. The sequence continues at coordinate 17,246,331 of JBBMJY010000013.1, forward strand.
GCTGGACGAGTTTATCATTCACCACTGCTTTTCAGGGGATCTTGGGTTTTAAATACACAGATAATGGGAGTGAAGAAGGCACATCATTAAGAAAAGTGTGTGGAGCAGGAGGGTGGTGCCATCAGTCAAACAAGACGTTAGAGATTTAGATCAGTCCTGTTATATAGGAAAGCGAATGCAAAATGTAGCTGATCTCCATATTCATATATATAACTCTGTGCCGTGTCATTAATAATCCCAAAGATGGTCCATAAACTCAATAGTGGAGCAATGGAAATTCAATATGAGTAAGCAGACGGTGCAGGGCCTTAAAATGTGTGGGGGTTTTGATCAGGGTACACGCATGGGGAAGTGGATTAGGAGAAGATATAAAAGCAGCCATGCATCTGCATCCCCACAGGAGAGCTTTTGGAGAGGAAGATGAATATGGATTCCCATTAGAGAGCGAATAGTTCATATGCAGGTGATCTGTTACAAGGTATCAGCACCTCAAATCTCTACCCCTTCCTCCAGCACCGCCACTCCTCGGGCGAAGTCATTTACGGAACGAGATTTCTCCAGACACCCCAGATTAAAATGCAGTTGAATGAAGTGGCAGGTGGCAATCACTCCCCCAACCTTCTCCCCCGAGCTCCCTTCATCACCCCTCCTCTTATTTTATTGTATAAAAAAAAAAAACACCTCCAAGAGGATCTCGTTTAGTGCAGCGAGGATTTCAGGAACATCGGTCACAACCTGGTGCTAACGACGTCTGATGAAAGGGTGGGAGATGAGCATGTGTGATGAAAATGCAAGCCGGTGCCCGGAGCGAGCATCAACAATGAGGCTCTATAACTAGACACCATAAATAATAACCAGCCACTGCTTGAGCAATTTTTGACAAATGCTCGGCGGCGTGCCTTGACACGGCTTGGTTTTGGGTAACGATGCTCACCTGCAGGAAGCAACAGAAGTTGTATTTTAGGTTGGGAGTGAAGGATGTTCTCGCAGTACAAGACGCATTGACCTGGTTTCTCAAAATAGAGCCATTAAAAACAACTTTACCCAATGACACAAGCACGGAATTCACCAGGTCTAGTTTATCAAACTTTTCCCCTTGCAACTTAACCGCAGATGAATGTGGATCCCCGTATCTGCTCATTGGAATATGCTGCCATGGCCTCAGCATGTAACTGCATCGCAAACCAAGGTCAGCGTGTTTGCACAAGGTCAAAAGTTTATCAAAGATAAAGAAAAGGCCCATTCAGCACAGTGTGGACAATGGACGAAGATGGAGATCACCAGCAGACAATGCTGCTGACCTCAGTCACTCAGCCACGTTCACTCCTCCATTCACCCTCATATCTCTGCACCACTTCTCAGTGTTTTCACACCAAATCAATAGGAGCCGAATAGAACTGAAATTAGCTGGAAAAGTAATGACAAAAAATATCAATAGGTGTAGATAATGTTGCTGCAAATGTCTTTATTGCCATGCCTGTAATGGAAAGCCATTATCATTTTACTGCAGAATTCCCAAACCAGTTGTAATTGCAATATTATAGCCTATTGCAGAACAGTTGTGATATTTTTATTATTGCAGTATCTATAGCTCCTAACAGTAGAATGAACAAACGTAAAGATAAATCCACTCCACCCTGTTTGTAAAGCCGCATACCTCATTTGAAACATGTTTCAACGCAAACCTGTGTGAAAGACAGGAAGGACTTGTCTTCCAGTGACAAGCCCCTACTGAGGCCCCGGTGCAGTTTATCCCAGTCAATCCACATACTGTTTCCGGGCTGTCACATTTTGTTTGCAGACGATAAGGCAGGAGTTCCTCAGCTTTTGTTGGGCATGTGCATGGAAATCAGCGTGAGTGTGTTCACAGTGGACCGTGATGATAATTCCAGCCAGACTTCACAGATATGCAGGTATTTGCGGATGTTTGCGCACGAGCGCCTCACCCTTTCCATCTCCGCTCCTCTTGGAACGGGACCTCGAAGAAAAACAGCGAGGGGCAAACGTAAACACAGGGCGTACAGATTGATGAGTGTGAAGCCGTGTTATATAAGACAGTGCTTTTCAGCTGGGGGGGTGGGGGGGGGTGTTTGGAGGTTGGCACAACACACTTGATGTAGGTGCTTGAGAGAGATGTATAACACCGGCCCACTGTCAAAACACCTGGCATGTTGCAACACGTCGCATTTTCACTTGAATGTGTTCGCGTTGGGGTTTCTAAAGCGTAGTATTTCAAGTATGTTGCACAACGTGCTGACGTGCGTAGCAGGAGCAGCAATGACAGATGTGCATTGCTGCAGTTGCATGGAGCACTAACAAAACACAGAGAGGAGCCGGAGCCCTTTTATAACGGGGAAGAATCTATTCACCCACGTGTGATTTGACTTTATACGATGGCAGCAGACCGAGGAGTTTCTCCATCACAGGTGTAGCTTAGAGAAATGGCCACGAGGCTTTCTTCAACTGTTGCTCTGCCAATTAAAGCAGCTCATCAGAGACTGATGGTGAAGCTGTTGTTAGTCTAATTAGTAGCCACAGGCCATGTTGGAGTCTCAGTACCGTGTCTATGGCACCAGCTTTCATATGAACAAGTAATCACAAGTCCAGTCTGTGTCTGCAGATCCTTTAAAGAATGTCTCATTACCCAACAAAAGCCATTTACTCATATGAACTCTGTATGATGAATCAGGTCTGGGCATTTTACACAGTTGTCACCCACAGGAAGTTCTTCCTGTGGTTTAGGTGAGCGGCGGCACCTGGGCAGAGCGTACAGGAGGCAGGACATGATGCAAAAAAGTAGGCAGACTTTAATGTCCAGTTCAGCTAATTTGGACATTCGCACTCTCACATACAGCTCCTCTGGATAAAGTCTTGATAACTTCAGGGTTGTATGTGTGAAAGTGTTAAATTATTTTAACGCTTTCACACATTTTACTTTTATTGCCGTGTTTGCTCTTTACTTCAGTGTCTTTCTCAGTTCAAATGTTTGCCAGGTTTAGGTTAAAGCCCCCCTCGTTTTCAAAAATGTGTTTTGCTTATTGTTGCTTCACATGAATGTTCAACCTGTGCAGAGCGACGTATATGTAGAGTGTGGTACTGGAAGGCTGTGTTAACATTCGTTTTCTGGGGTCTAATAATATGCTACTTCCATGAGTGTGCAGTGGAAGATTGAAACTCCCAGGAGACAAAGGAGAACAGACGTTTCAGTGAAGCAGGAGACATCTTGTGTGTAGCAGTTAAACTTTTGAAAAGACACATTGTGCGTTTCCAACTTTTCCATGGGTCCAAGAAAATGCACCTGTGACTCACACCTGCAAGACCCTTCCCTCATATATGGTGGCAGTGCTGGGATCAGCCAGTTCATGGTCCTTCATTCAGTCATACAACAGTAGAATATACATATATTTATGACTCATTGCTGTTAGTTCTTTATGTGAGAAAGTTGTGCTTTAAACAAAAGAAATGACTTTGTTTTGGACTGATCCATGTCTTGATGAGTCATTTGCATCAGGCCTCAATCTCTGCAGCAGAATATGAGGTTTAAAACTTGATATTTCCTTGAATATGGTAAATGTTTGATTGTGCCTGTGCACAAAGTCAAACCTCCAGCAGTCATCCCAGCTAAAGCTATAAATAGAGCAGAGTGTATATACACATGCCCTTCACCCTTTCGCCCGTCCTCCCCTGGACAGCAGGTCCCATCAAACAGCATCATCCTGCTTCAGAGCAGTGACAAGGCTCCATTTGGCAAGTAGATGTTTAACCATTTCCCAGGGCACCAGCTGGCACTCAGACACACTTCGCATTTCCTTCCAAAGTGAGCCTCCTGTTTTCTGTCCGTACTCCCCGGAGTGGAGGGGAGGGAGGTGGCAGTGGTAGTGGAGGAACTGAGGGCAGGAGCAGTGAGAGGAAGGGTGGGCTAACAGGCAAACACTAAAGGTTACCGTCCCCATTTCACATCAAATATCAAGGACACCAGTAATTACCGCATACAGCTGAGAGGTTCCGACACCGGCGTAGGGTATCTCTTCTATCTGACCTTGTGAGAGCCTGAACTGAAACGCTAGAAGCTCATACTGGAAGGGTGACTACAGACAGAAAGGGGGAGAAAAAAACCTGAAAATGACGCTCACTAATTGCAGTGCTCCCAAAGTGCAGTGTTCCCTAATTACATGTCAGGATGTGTCCAGTTTTCCCGTCTCTGTGGCTTGGCTTGTCGAGAAAACACATTTCTCCCAGGATGTGATCCCGTTGCCTCTGTGCAAACACATCCCACTTTCCTCACCTTTTTGTCAATGTCATGAAGCCTAATGCAAGTTAAAGACCCCACTAGCCATCTCAACTGATTTAAATTTATGCTGAAGGTTAGGTTAGCTGTGTCAGGACGCAGAAACACACATGAAGGAGCAAGAGGGATTAAGTGAAAAAAGAAAATTAAAAAAACTGGTAGGAAGGAGAAGAAGAAATTCACAGTGCTTATTAACATCCCCGTGTTACTGAGTGTTGCGTGTGGCTGGGACTGCAGAATGAACCGAGGGTGTGAGTGTGAGAATTTCTGCTTGGCTTTGTGGGTGGGCACGGGGCCGGGGCTGCATGTGCTGGTTGGGCTAATACGGAGTCAACCGGGAGAATTTGATCCCTGGTTTGGAAGGCCAGGCACATTGTTAAATACCCGGATTAGGCGGCTATAAAGGGAGGGAATGTTAACTGTGCTGGTCAGCAGGCTCGCCCGGGATCAGCATGCTTATTGAGGCTGCTCTGAGCGGCTGTCACTGGCTGATAGCGTGAGATGACATGACGCCCAGCCGTGTCACTCCCCGCTGACCCACATATCACACCTACGTACAGAAAGTCCCAAATAACTGTGCTAAAATCTGCCATGCCTGTTAATTAATTCTCACAATAGGTCAGCCGGCTGCGGGCTTTTGTCGGACATGCTTTCACTGCATGTCTGCATTAGCCGAGAATCTGCGGCCGTGTTCCAGAAATAAAGAAATAACTCCTGTGTGACAACTCCATGATATCAGACCAGATAAAGAGCACACTCTCTATGAATAAATGTTTCTGGAATATGTTTACAGCTAAAGGAGGAGAGCTCAGAATAAGAGTTCCAGCACACACCTGTGCTAAGAATAGCCATGATTCAAAACTGTAGCTGTGGCATGTATGAGAGGCGTGCATATCTTACAATGGAAGCGAGGAGTAGGAAGTCTCCAACCGAGAATGATCAATTAGGAGCTCGCTCAGGTGCCCGCGCGCTGTCACGGCTTATTTGGGTTGTTGTTGCCACTGCTGCTGTTTATTAAGCCCCAGCCATTAGGGTTTGTTGGGGAAGAGGTGGTGCTGTGTGTCTGTGCTGTGCTTCCCCTCCCCATGTTTTTTTTTTTCCCCTGGGGAAGGCAGTCGTGTCTCCAGTCATTACAGGCTGTGTGTTTGAGGTGAGCGAGGTGCAGTGCGTCTACTCTCGGCTCTTCAGTCAATCGAAAGCCACCCGCTCCCCTGCTGCCTGCCTGCCTGCCTGCGTGCCTGCGTGCCTGCCTGCCTGCCTGCTCGGTCTGGGCCTGTGTGTTCACGGGAAGGCACTGGCTCGTGTCATTGCTCTCTGGGGCATTGCCCCGGCCCTGTTTGTCTGTCTATTTACTTGTCTGCTTTAGTCTGCCAACTTGTCTGTCCATCTTTTTGTGTCACCTTGCTGCTGCAGCGTGCAGGGCCTCATGGTTTCTGTCCTGTTGCAAGGCTTCAAAATGACGCTGGTCTGGGACTCGTGGCACAGACAAGTTCACACATTCTTCATTATTAGTGTCAACATGTTGTGCTGAGGAACAGTTGAGTCTTAACTCAGTGCTTGTTAGGGCAGTGGCAAAGGTGCCAGGGTGGTGCCTATTAAAATAGGCCTAATTTAGTTTTAGCATGTTGTGCTCCACTGGAGGCTTCTTGTTGTTTTGTTTACTTGACTGTGCTGAAACTTGAAGTGCTGTAATTAAGTGCAATTCTCAAGCACCTGTGCTTTAATTGATATATTTCAGAAGGAAATATTGTCCTTATTTTGGCAGCTGTGCTTTACTTTAGATTTAAAAATATATAACTATTTTAGAGCATAGATATGTTTTATTTTTAATCTTTAAGTATTTCTTGCTCATATGTGCACGTTTGTCAGACTGTTGCTTTAAATACTACTGTTAGTTTTATAACAGTAACAAAAGATGAAGTTGCATCATTAGCAGCAGGAGTTTTATCAGTGGCAGTCATGATATCTGAAGTATTACTTGTAAAAAAAATGCAGTAAAGTAGTATCTCTAGAAGCAGATGTAGTACACTAGTATTATTAAACTTAATAACAGCACTTGTACTTGTCAGAGACAGTAATAGTAGCAGATCTGAGCTAACCCATTACCTGACTTGTCTCACTTTAAAGAAGACTTAAAACCTGATTACTTGCAGGTTCAGTGAGGAACAAGTCGGGCGTCACTCGGCATCAATATCTATTTGTCAAGTAATTAAAACTATTAGTATGAGCAGTTTGTGCTTGGTATATTTGTTTATGTCAGTCCTTCTCCCCGGAGCCTGTGGTGGTGTGATGGTATAATTCACTGCTCAGCCTGCTTCCTGGAAACTGCTGCTTGGAACAACAGGCTTCATTGGAAAGCAGTCATGAGATATGAATGAGTCATTCTCAGCTGGGCAAAGGTATCTGCTGAAGGGGGTGGGGGGCACACACAGATGATTATCATCTGATTGCTGCAGCAGCCAGAAGATAATGTACAAACAGGAACACATGTTGTTTTATGGCATCCCTAATGATTATTTATCGGATCTGCTTTAGACACGAGGCCTTGTACACAGAGTAACGCATCGCTGCATTTTTTTGCATTTAGAGCAATTAGCTGCGTTATTGTTAGTTCAAAAGGGAACTGAAACCTACACTGTGTGGGTCACCCTAGATCAAAATGTTCACTCAAGTGTTCGCTCTCAGAGCATATCCATTATGTAAGCTTGGGAAAATGGACTTACGAGGTTTAAATGAAAGGTGCTAACATGGTAACGATTATGCTAAAGAAAAGTCACAATGGAACATAACAAAGGCCACGGGATAATAGGTTACGGAGGAAGGCAGAGGGTTTCGGGATTGGATTTCCTTTTGATAAGGAAAGAAAACACACAGTTTAGGGACAGAGCGAAGGCGACGGAGGGGAGGAACTTGTGAAAGGAAATGCCGATGACACACAGATCAAATAAATGACATAACTGCTCAAAGTTCAACAGCGTTCACCGGCAAGTGAGGTCATAGTGGGAAGGATTTGTTACTTTGGCAACAACAGGCCGTTAGCCTGCCCACTATCTGTGTCCTAATGTGCAGACAGGCGCTGAGTCAACAAAGCCGGTGTTTGGAGTCAACCTTTAAAAGTCACGACCTTAGCAAAAGGTGCAGCAGAGCCGATGTGTGTCCTATACAGCACAGCTACCTAAAGTTCACACTCTGCATTCGCTGCTGCTGATCAGCTTTCCTGACAAAAACACAATCGTGATAAAGTAGCATCTCACAATAAAGATTTTCCAAAGTTCATTCTTTAGTGCCATAAACTTTGCTGCTATGTGGATTCATACGAAGAAGCAGAATCTTAAAAGTTATGACCAAAGACGTCACAGTGCTCCTGCTCCAAGTTTCACTTTAAATGCTGCTGACAGTCGTTCATTTCAAGCCTAACCATGTGGAAAAAAGCCCCACTTTGTTTGCTTGAATGTGGAACCTGTGGAAACAAAAGCATATCTCCCTTCTTATATCTCCTTTGTATTTCTTTTCAATACTGTCAGCAGCAAGGGGAGCAAAGGAGTCGGATAACTTCATCCGAAACTGGTCTGTGACCCAGATCTGCAGCAATAAGCGATAGATCTGAGTTTGGATAAGCATGATAAGCAGGCAGTGGAGTCATATTGTTCACAGTTGTGTGAGGACAAAGACCCCCTGAGCAGAGGCCTGCCTCCCAGGCCACTGGCTCAGATAGAGACGTGAACTCAGATAGCACAGTGAGAGAGGTGACTGACATTACAAAGTAAAACACAGATTTGGTTTCAGATTAGAACGAAACACAAAGAGCTTTTTATTCTGTGTTCTTACTGGATGTTTTCCTATTTGTTTTTTTATTAGAGATAAATGGGGCAGCCATGGCGCAACAAGTTAAGAGTGCGGCTTTGGGCTTGAGCTGGCCTGGGATCGGTGGGTCGTGGGTTCGATCCCTTGTCCAAGCGCAATAAAATGGTGAAGGTGGTGGTGAAGGAGACGCGCCTCCCCTGCCTTTGCGACCATGGCTGTGGTGCCCCTGAGCAAGGCACCAATTCACCCCAGCTCCTCGGGCGCCTCACTGGGCAGCCCTCTGCCCCAGCGTCTCCAGTGCATGTGCATGCTTGTGTGTGTGTGTTTCATTCGCTTGGTGTGGGTAAAATGCAGAGAGTAATTTCCCCAGGAGGGATCAATAAAGTAATAGAAAAAAAAAAATTCAGATGGAGATGAAACATTTGATCTATACTGTATTTTGTCTTTTACATAAAATGTTCTCACAAAGAACGTGAGAAGAAAATGATCAAGTTTGTTCAAAATAAAAACATGTCTGATTAGTTTTTGTTAAAAGGAATTAAAGTAGATTTAAAGTGGAAGAGTAAGAGTTAATGAACAGCTGTGTTTTCAGTGTGTGTGTGTGTGTGTGTGTGTGTGTCTGTGTGTGTGTGTGTGTGTCCTTGAATGCAGAGCAAACAGCGACTGTACAATGTACAATGAACAATGAACATAATAAAATCTGTGAATACTTTGGAGATGCAACACAATTTTGCGTTTTTGTACAAAAACAACCAGCAACAAGTCTTTCAACTGAAACAGGCACACAGGTCGTCTGTCCCTTCACTCTGTTACCTGAATTAGCTTCCATACTGAGAGCAGGAGAAATAAACTGCCACCGATAAACTGTTAAAAATCACAGTTTAAAAAATAACTAACCTTTTTATGACGCAGAGGTGGGCTGCTCGCCCTGCAGAACACTTTTATGAAATAATAAACCTTCAGGGGGAAAGAGCAGAGCGTAGCTATTGTTCAGATTGTTACCTTCCAACTGAACTGTTCACCAGGCTCATCGCTGAACATTTTCTTGAGGGAAACTCTTTGTTTATTTACAAAACATTATTTAACCTTTTTTTTTTTTTTTAGCAAAGTTGAAAGACGTCAGCTTGAATTGATGCATGGAGTAAGACAACAGTCGCTTCCCTGTGACAGGAATGACAAACAGATTACAGTTAATGTTTTTCCTCAACAGCTGCTACGAAACTATGACTCAGTGTTACGTTTATTCATGCTCTGCGTGCTCTTCAAAACTGGGTGATAGGTGATCCTTTATCAGAGTCTGAGAATACCACATTCAGCTCAGCGTGTTCATGGTCATGGTAACCTGATCATAACCCCCACCCCCTGCCTCCTCTTTCTCTCTCACACCCGAAAGTGTACAATGAATACATCCCAGTTCCCTAATCAGTGGGTTGGCTCTGTGTTTACACCGTGGCCTTGATAAATACCACCCCTGAAACAGCCGGAGAGCTCTGGTTCCCACAGAGGTTGGCAGAAAATAATAAAATACTTAACATTCCTCCACCCTGCATAATGGTAGCAGCCTTTAGTGCAGAGCTGGCATCACTCGAGGGAAAAACAACTTTCAGCCCCTGAATGCAACACTGTGTGTGAAACAATGACTATTGAACTGTCCTGAAGATTTTCCAGCACTTTTAAGATCTGCCACTGAAATCTCCCCCTGTGCGACTGCAGTGTTCAGAAACACAGAGCAACTTGAAATCTTTCTCTGGCACAGTGTGTATTGGTAGACGTGAATGAGGCTGAGTTTGCAGGGGGTACATGTGGTGCTTTCACCGTTTGTCTTTCCTCAAATGTTGCTGGAGACTATTTGTTTCATTTGAACAGAGAGAGTCCTGAGGGCAATGAAAGTGTCTCTGAAGATAAGAGAAACTGACTCTGTTGCTATTCACTTGAGTGATAACCTCAAGGCTACATGACACAGCCTGCGTGGTCACTGGTTATGTGCTGCTGTCAAAACACCAGCACCACCACCATACACAAAGTTACACCATTTTTCAATGGTACTGTTGGACTGATAATGCCAATCTCCACTTTTTAGTGTTAACAGTGTTGTTCCAAATTGTTGGATTCTTTAGATGTTGTAAATGTATGTTTGTATTTTTCATTCATCGTCCTCTGGGGACCATGAACGTCTGTACAAATGTCCATTCAACAAATGAACAATCACAGTTAAAAAACAAACAAACTGTAAATCCATGAAAATTTAACTCAGATAAAGTTCTTAAAGATCATCAGAACAAAGTACTGTGACCAGTTGTGACTGTTTGTTTTTAAATATGTTTGTACAACGGGTGGAGATGAACTAAACTCAGCATATTTAATTTGATATATTCAAAGGTCACTCTTGATGAATACTTTATGTACTGTCCTCCAGTAATAAATAATCAGAACTATGAATAATGTCATTCTGTAAGAATCAGTAGCTCAGCTCAACCAGACTTAGACAAAGAGGAATCCGATTTATTGCAGGTTTTTCCACAGTGTCTGTGCACAGCAGCGATCAGGGAGGAACCTCCATCATCTCAGACATGGACAATATTGATTTCCGCCCCAATATATCAGCAAACTGATTTATTTGTCTGTTCTGAATGCGAGCGCACAAACCAATTCACAAACCGCCATCACCAAACATCTCAGGGGTGTTCTGACTGATTGCTGTGTCCGATGCATGTCTGCACAGGAAAACACAGCTAAAACACACAGAGACACACACTCACGGGGCCCTCTCTTCATCCTCAAGGTCAAGAGCTGCTGGGAGGCAGAGGCTCCTCATTGACGGCCTGATGGAGCTGACACCGCGCGACCCATTGTACACACATGTTGATCTGTCCCCAGACGTGGCCTGACAGTGGCACATAAGGCTGATGTCGCACTAAACTATCAATGCATTTCAATGAGAGGATCTCACCGTTCATGTTTGTGTGTGTGTGAGGGACAAGAGATGCGGGAGGGGGCGGGGGGGTTGTAACAAAGCTTAACACACATGGAGGCTGGACAAGCCTGATCCCTGTGGAGTATGTAATCCAAAACCAGGCCAATGATTATCTCCCCTCCCCGCAAGCGCTGACTCAGTTCTGATTTATGATTCGAATGAATATCGATTTTCCAGGAGCTCTTTTTCCCCCCTCTCTCTTCCCTTCCATTTCTCCTTTTAACAAAAGAGTGAATGATGTATGTGCATTGATTTCCAATCAATTATTTTTATTTTCATTTTATTTAAGCTTGGACAAATTTTCAGCGGCCCCCGCGGAGAGCAATGCATCTCTATCAGCGGCGCTGTACCTCATTACTAACTGGCCTCCTGATGGGAACCAGGGAAATAATGAGGCAACGTTTATTTCTGAGTCCATCACGTCTGTTTAAACATTCTTGGGCCATAAATTTGTCTCTGCTTCATTTCTGTGACACTGACAGTGAAATAAAATACATGAACATGTTAACTCCCCATCTATGTAACATTCAAGGCTTAAAGATGCAATGCATTCGTATAGTGGGAATTTTGGGAGCTTGTGTTTTGGTAGCTTGACCCATAGTTGAGGCTGAAGGTTGGAAGATTTCTGTGTCGGCTGCTTTGATTTTGGTCTTTCTATTTTCAGAAAGTCTCTTACAAAACCCTTAGCTTCATGGAAGTGAAATACTAAACTGCAGGAGTGCTCCTTTAAAGACTGTGAACTTTTGTGTCCAGCTGGCTCACTTCACATCACATCTGCTTACATCTGTCCAATCAGGCAGGTTTATCTCTCTGTGAGCCAGACACGGTCCTGAGATGTTCCTGAGGCCTTCTGTTAAAGCAAGACAAGTAACTTCTGCTAAATTAGCCACTAAACTCCAGCCAGTTTTCTAAAGTTATTACATTTTTAATTTGTCTCATTTCTTATTTCAAAAATAAGTCCACAGACCTGAGATTTGAGAAAATCTCTTTTATTTAGCCTACAATTATTTAGGAAATAAGATGAACATTAATCTCATCTGACGTCATAGTGTTGATGGACTGAAAACTGAACAATATGGGACAAGACTGTTCCTGATAGATCTGCAAATAATCATTTTCAAAATGGATTCATCTGCTGATCATTTTCTCCATTAATAGATTAATCTATGTTCTGTGAAACATCAGGAAATAGTGAAAAATGTGGCGTCTTCAAATGTCCCATTTTGTCCAACCAACAGTCCAAGACAAGAAAAGATACTCAGTTTACAATTACGAGAGAAAATTCATTGATTAGTAAAATAATTGATGATTAAGTTTCTGGCCATCGAATAGTTTCAGCTCTACTTCATGCAGAACATCCACACAGTATGATGAAAATAACCTTGGAGAACAGCTATCGTCTATTGCCCTATGCATATTATGGAAAACCGTACAAGAGTGGGTCTCCAATGCACCCAGGTTACGCAGAAAAGCCCTTAGAACGACTCACTGATTGGGTTGACAGTGATGCATTAAAATGGGTCATCCTGTAATTGCTCTTTCCTGTGGCTACTGGCTGGGTTGGGATTACATAACGATGATAAAGCTGCGGACCTGGCCTTCCAAGATAAAAGCTGCCATGCAGGACCTCGTGCATTCTCTAAATGCTTCTTCTAAGAGGCCCTCTGAAGGAAGTGATTACTGCAGAGCTGCCCACTAATGCTCCAGCGGGACCCGACAGTGTACTCTGTTATTCATCAAACACATACAGCGTAAGCCTTGGCAACTTCGGAAATGCATGAATAATGAGTGGGCATATTATTGTGTGATGATAAGCCATGCATTCTGTTACATTTCATGTGGTGACAAAAGAAGTTTTTGCAGCTCTTCTAAATGGACATGGACTCAGTGAGTTTTTACCCCTCAAAGCAAAGTGTCCACTGAGTCCTGGAGGGACACAATGAATAGCCCCATTAGTAACATAAAAGCAAAGTGGAATTCCTCTGCAGGGCTACTGAGGCCAGCTCCAGGCTTCACAAGGCATCCCATCGCCATATGACTAAATGAGATGCTATGGGTGACAAATATGGCCTCACAGCTGAGAGCAGCACAAAAGACACTCAGTTGTCTGCTCAGGCCGGCAACAGAAAAATAGTGCCACTCCGAAGACAATGTGGCTCTTGTGTGGAAATGTTGTTTATCTCATCAGGCCACGGTGTGCCAGGTTGTGGTGCGACTTAATGCTGTGAACTTATGCAATAGCTGCCGGAAGAGATGCCGCTGTGGCACGCGAGTACTTCTCCAAAGAGGAAATGATAAGAATAAGTCGATGACGTAGTGCCGCTGCCAAATATGTGATGGAATGCTACAGGAATGAAGAGTCATTCATGAGGAAACACAGCTGGGTATCACCAGGCAAGACCAGAACGATGAACTCGAGCCATTTAACTACAGAGTAAAGTTTTCTCATTTTACTTTGATAGAAGTCTTTGAATGAAGATCAGAATCCAAACTTTGGTTTTTAACTTCCATGTTACCCTCTGAGATAGGATTAGACGCACATTCACCACCTTTATCTATGAAGTCACAGATTTTAATTCTCTTACAAAAAAAAATCTATTTATTTTTACATTTTCTTTTTTTTTCTTGTCTTGTGAAATTGTTTTTCAATTAATGTCATGACCCTTTTGTGTATTAAAGTACATATATAAATATATATAAATATTATAAGACTGCACATCATGCCTGGGTCGCAGGCAGACCCACTGTCTTTACACACAGGCTGAAATAGCTGGTGTGGGTTGGTAGTCCAGGTTTTAAATGATCCTGGGATGATTCATTACAGTTACTGTATGTGGGATTTTCTTCTTCACGTATGATAACTGAACTGGGGTATAACTAATTCTTTAACTTTGGGGAGATTCTTTGCAATATTAATTCCTCTGCTCGCTCTTAAGTGCAAATTAGGAAAAGATCTGAATCTAATCACAGGCTGCTCTTATCAAACCTTTGCTGAAGGACTGAGTGTAAAGCAGAAGTCCGTGTTAATGCAGTCAGAGAGGAGAGGACAGGTTTGGTCTAATGTTTCCTCTACACTCATGTGTGTGCTGATAACACAATGATATCTGTGCTGTCCATTAGTCACCGAGTCTCAAGACGTGTCCTCACTGAGGGGAACTTTGAGAGGCCGATGTCAACACATGCACTTCACCACAGTTCCAGCTCCGAGTGAACTCATGGCCGCAAACAGCAGGGTTGCAAAAGTGCGACTTGTGACAAAGTTAAACACAGAGAGGCCGAGATGTTTTCCACATAAGAGGAGTAAAGCGGTTTCGGCTCGCAGGCGCTGTCTGTGGCGAAACACGCAGCCCAGAGAGAAGACTACACGGGCTCGGGGCTCACCGCCCGCTTATATACAGGCCTATAAATAACCAGCCAATCAGCGGCGAGCCACTGGAGTCAAACTCACCAATTAAAACCGAGAAGGAACCAAGTTAAGCGGGAGGCCGGCCGCGATTGGTCGGCTGTGATATCATTTGCCATCCCTTACGCTACTCGCCTCTGATTGGCTGATTCCCTGCAGGCGTAATCCTGCCGTGGCCGAGGGGAGGGGGGGGGGGCGGGCGTCGAGGTTTGAATAGGGAAGTTTGCAGAGCGCAGTTGTTCCTCATCCAGTCCGGTGCAGTGTTTGCAAATAACGTGAACGCCAGCGAGAGAGAGAAGAAGCGAGGGGGGCACTGACGGACGGACTCGTCTCCTGCTGCCGCTGCTGAAAACAAGCGCTTTTTCGTGTGCATCGCAGGGGATCGTCGCTCTCCTTCTCCTCCTCCTCACTGGGTGTTTTTCTACCTGAGAAAAATATTAAAGTGCAGCTGAATAGTTTTCTTTTTTTTTTTAAACAAGCTCGGGAAAAATGGATGTTCTACCCATGTGCAGCATCTTTCAAGAACTTCAAATAGTTCACGACACGGGCTATTTCTCAGCCTTACCGTCACTGGAGGAGTACTGGCAGCAGGTGAATATATCTATCAGCTGTTTTTAAGTCTCTGTGTGAGCTTGTGTGGCAAAGCGGAACCGAGCGGGTTTCACGCTCTTTGCGTTTTAATAGATTACACCGCGGCGTTCAGGGCGCCAGGGAACACAGGTGTCCGGTGCTCACACGGAGCCCGTGCGACGCGGTTATCGGTTTGGTTGTGAAGTTTTTGGCAGACTGAAGTGGATCAGTGTGTCAGTCTGACAGCTGGAGCCGAGGCTCTGCTGCACCGAGATGAATGGGCAGCAGAGGCGGCGTGCGCTGCCGCTGCCGCTGCTGGTGGTGGTGGTGCTGCTCTGCTGTGTTTTCAGCAGGAGCTCCTCTCCTTCTCTTAGCTGATGCTTTCAGGACATGAGAGCTGCTTTCACTTCCAACACAGGCTGCTGAAGTGGCCGCGGATGTAGGAGGAAGTAGAATTTCAGTGCAGCAAGCAGTTAACTCAGAATCAGACGTGGTGTTGGCTCAGGATCAGCTCTGCAGCTCAGGAGGAAATAATATCACATTGATTTTGTCTTTGATAAGATGAGTCAGTCTGTGTTGGCTCGGTGTCAGAAGCTGCGTTATGAACTTTAAATGCATGTGAACATGTTTCAGTGTCTTATTCTCGAAGCCTCCTCATCCTTTTCTGCTCCATCACATTTCTTTAGTTAAACACATCCGTTTGCATCATTCTGTGATTTGAATGGGCTCCACAACATGACACTATCAAATGTCAGCCGTGGCCAATTCCTGCTTGCATGAGTAGACACCAGCACAGCTGGAAAATACTGTGCTGCAGGAGCCCAGAGGAAATGTTTATTAATCTGCCTCATCGGAGCTGCTGTCTCCGAGCACCTTCTAACCAACAGCCCCTTCTCTTCAACTTTAATGGCCTCTGAAGCAAACTGGAGCCAGTGTCTCTGTTACAGCGGGAGCTTGAGTGGCTGACACTGAGGAAGGATGTGACTGCATGTGAGAGGTACGCATGAGGAAAAGCAGCTGAATGGCTCATGTTGGAGGAGGAAGTTGAGCAGCTTCCTTAAAAGGACTCTAAATTTGTTCAGTGAGTCATTCAGGCGCTGAAATGACAACGTGGGTTCAGTGTTCGGCCGCACTCAGGTGCAGGATGGCCGGTACATGTTATGATGTTTGAAACGAGCCTTGATGTTTCTGAGGGAGGTTGAGTTTATCCACGTTAAGACCATTATCAGTGAATGAAGAGTCATGAAATGCAAATTTTCTGGAAACTTGTCATAAAGGGCTGCAGCTCACGAATACTGTCATCGATTTATCTGTCGATTTAAGTTCACAAACAACAACAAAAAGTGAAAAATGCACATCACGACTTCCCAGAGACCAAAGTGACGTTCTTAAATTGCATAATTTGCCCAAACAAGAGTCTAAAACCAAAAAATATTTCATTTACCATCGTATATGACTCAAAGAAACAGCAGATCCTCATATTAGAGGCTGGAATCAGCTAATATTTGCAGTTTTTGTTTCTAAAAAATGACTAAATGATTCATTTTCTTGAACTGACCGGTTGATTAACTGACTAATTATTGCAGCTCTTATGTATGTACAGTAAAGATAAGTGCAGGAATATCTAAAAGGTCCTGCTGTAAGCATTTAACAAATATTCCGCCACATGAGGCATTTTGGGGAAAGTGCACATGCATCATTTAAAAGGATTTCCCACACAGAAGCACTTTGCTGCTGTGAATGAGCCTCCTCTCTTTAGGGCTGCTCCACTTCATTTATTCTGACTGTATGTTTTCATTCATCTAGACATGTTTGGAGTTGGAGCGCTACCTGCAGAGCGAGCCTTACGTCTCCACGTCCGACCTCAAGTTCGACGGCCAGGAGGACCTCTGGAGCAAGCTGATCTTGGCCTGCGGGGACAAGGCCAAGGCCGAGTCCGACCCAAAGCTGCCCACGGCCCACGAGGAGGACAATCAGGACAGCCAAATCTTGGACACCAACAGTGTGAATTCAGACGCCAGCAGCGAGGCCTCAGACAGTTCTGAGGAGCTCTCGCCCACGCACAGCTTTACCTTGAACCCTCTGGTTGCCTCTAGACCTCGTAGCCCTTCCATCATTAGCACTCCCCCGTCCTCACCGGAGGCCAACTCGGAGGCCAACTCGGAGCCCGGCGCTGTGAAAAGCAGCTGGGGCGGCACGCACGGCGAGTTGCACTTGCCTGGCAAAATTCGGAGCGGCGGGGTGGCAAAGAGTTCAGACAAGACGGGACTCATCTGCGGGGACGCGTCTCCAGACGGCAGGAGGCGAGTACACAGGTGTCACTTCAACGGGTGTCGCAAGGTTTACACGAAGAGCTCCCACCTTAAAGCACACCAGCGCACTCATACAGGTGAGTCCAGACACCTGTCGGCGCCTGACGTATGGCCACGTGTGAGCTGTGTAAACTGAAAACTGATGAGAAAGGTTAGGTTTTTCTGTGGCAGAGCAGCTCATTCACAGACTCACAGAGCCTCAGGTTTAATGAGCGATGGGTAGAAGTGCTGTGAATTCAGTCTTCTGTCGTAATGTCATTGTCCGTCCATTGTGTAACGTAATTAAAGGTCCACATTGCATGATGTCCTCAGCTGGAGCACTGTGAGTATTCGCTCTGCATGGCTGGATACCTAAACTGTGACCTAATCTTTCTGGAATGTGACTGACTGAGCCAGCGAGGAGAGAGAGGGAGGGAGCGGCGTGGGGGGAGGGGGCTGCACATGACAGATAAAAGGACTTGAAGACAGATTGAGTTTCACCATGGGAAAGGAGTGAATGGGTGGGGAGCCGGGGGCACTGAGTGGGAGGCGTCTGAATGGTCATTTGAGTGTTTCCTAGTTTTGATTAGAGACGTGAATTTGCACATGTGGCTTTTTTTTGTTTTTTTTTTTAATTTATACCCACACGTCACATTTTCAGCTGCACTGCACTGTTAGCATTCTTAGCATGTTTCAGGCAGCATAGAAACACAGCCAGTGATCCAGCAGGTTCAGTGGAATCTGTGTCTCAACCCACTTGTCAGCACCCGTGTCATCCGGCCTGACCCCGGGTGATTGATTTGAATGTATTTAAATGACAACAGCGCAGAGTCGACCAATCGTCTCCTGATCAGAAAACACAGAGCCTTCCTTTTGTGCTTGTGTCTCATTTCTCCTTGTTTGTGCTGCAGGTGAGAAACCATACAGGTGTTCGTGGGAGGGCTGCGAGTGGCGTTTTGCACGAAGCGACGAGTTGACCAGACACTTCAGGAAGCACACCGGGGCAAAGCCATTTAAATGCAGTCACTGTGACAGGTGAGCCCGAGCATTTATCTGCAACTAACGTCACCGTGCTTTCGATAAGCCGCCGTCTGAATTCATCACATTCATTTCTGTTGATCTGATCTCCTTTTGCTGCATTATCCACATAGTGATGCATGTCTTCATAGATCAAAGGAACTCATGCATTTTATCCAAGCAGCTTAAAATTAGAGTGAGAAGAAAGAACCAGGAGCACGTTTGGGCCGATACCAGCTTATTGCAGTTTATGGCAGGTGTATGTTTGTCTTGGCCGATAAAGACAAAAACAGCACAAAGTAATTCCACTCTCAAATGTCCCAGCACATGTAGTGGATATAAAAATATTATGGATATATCCTTACCAGATTTTTAAACTTTCAAATATCATCAGTCTCCAAAATGCAGCATTAATCAGGCTGCACAAGAAACTAATTAGGGGGAGATAATTGGTGTTAATAAGCCACTTCTCAGAAGGATTTTGTTGTTTCAGTTATTACTTCACATGAAGTGAAAAAGCCTGTGTCCCATTGGCCAAATCACTCATTATATTTAAAATCACCGTAGAAACAAACGTTCTTACAAAAGCTTTTTTCCTCTTTTCACTACAACATGACTCATTCATCAGCAGTCCATTTTTAATGCATTGTTATTGACTTCCACCCCACACCTCTGTCTCCAGATGTTTCTCCAGGTCTGACCATCTGGCTCTTCACATGAAGAGGCACATCTAGAGCAGGGAAGGCACCAACCAAGCAACGCAGCGAAGAGGAAAGTTTTTAAAAGAAAAAAACAAACGCCGTCTCCCGACCAGTCTCTTGGTTGAACTGTCCCACAGCAGAGTGGCGGGAGTGTGTTCCAGCCAAAGCATGCCGTTTTGCACCATACTGAAACCCAGTGCCTCCGGGACCTCTCTTTGGAGAAAGGCGCTCTGAAGGTTGTCTGTTGCAACAAGAGGACAAAATCATGGATGGGGAAGAATTAGTTTTAATTGAGAAGGACTTACAACACAGAAAAAAGACAAAAAAAAAGATAAAAGACACACAAAACAAAAAGAGTGAATGATTTGTATGTATGGTGCATGATGTTTTGGGGACATCTCCCGGACAGCAGATACACTGGTACTTTACAAAACTGTCTGAGGTAAGCATGTGTGCACTGTGAATGTCTGCGATTGGACGACTGGCCCCCTGGATAGAGCGAGGAAGAGAGGATTTTTGGGAGAAGAGACGGATTGATGGATGGCGCGGGGCTGGTACCAATGTTGCTGTGGACTGAATGGGTTTCTGGGAAAAACATTCCACTTGTGTTTCCCCAGTGGCAGTGTGAGGATGAGGCAGGGAGGACGTTCCTGCCTGTCTGTCTGGCACCCAGACTGGAGGGGGGTGGGGGGTCTGAAGCTTTTGAGGCCTTGGGTTTGACCAGAGACAGAGACAGAGGGTTGACGTGTCAGATTCTGGTCTGTGACCCAGGGACCAAAACTCCCCCCGTCCCCCGGGTCACTGTATGACAGGAGCTTTTTTGGTGTTTTTGGTGCAGCTACTAAATGTGCAATGTGTTATGTAGCCTGGTTTATTATTTTTTTACAAGCTACAAAGCTCATTTGTAGTCCAATTGTATAAGCTGTGTGCTTAGAGGTATAACACAACTATACTATAACTTCAGTATCATAGACAGGTGTTGCATGGTTCTAGGGTTTGTTCATTTCCTGTTTCCACTGTAATCAGGACTGCAAATAGTTTCAATAAAAGTGCAGCTAAAATGCGAACGGTTAAATGTTACAATACTGTACATAAAGCCTTGATGATTTCCTCTTATTTTTACACCGTCATCCGTTTCCTTCATTCTGGTTTTTCATCTGGCCGGAGATTTCACCACTGCTTGCTAATTTTCTCATTCATCCTTTGCCTTGAGGACTAATTTTGATTTTTGTACTTTCTTTTCTATCTAATAATGCACTGTTGACCTTAATGGTGCCTTATGCAAGTGACTCAGCCCTGTGGTAGCGGTTGTTTTGCTCCCCTCGGGAAGTCACATTTGTTGTATGGGTGATTTGACAAGCTTGATCAAGGCTCAATTACAAATGAACTCGCACCTCTTTGTGTGTAATGAACGTCGCCTGCATCTACTCCGATGGTTAATTGTGTTGTTAAAATGTAAATGTTCAGAAAAGAATCTTTTCTTAGTCAATTGATTTTTCTTTTTTCTTTTTTTTTTTTTGAATTGGAGAATCAGTTCAGTTGTTTGAGTCAGAACATGTAAATACCACAAATGCTGTATGTTTAGAGCACTTACATTCATTTATTAAAGATGTTAACTACTGTGTAGTATGTACTGAAGTCCATCACACACAGCTCTAAGGTACAAAATAACCAGGCCAGGTGAACAAAAGTGTTTTTATTTTTTATTTTTTAATAGTTCAGTCAGTTCATACAGTGCTGCTCCTTCACCCTGTATCCCTCCCCACCATTATGACAAACGCCTCCATCCTCCTCCCTGTCCCCACTCCGCCCCGTCCCGTCCTGTCCCTCCATCCATCCCTGCAAGTGGGACTGAAGAAAAAGCTAAAGATTTATTGTAATTAACAGGCTGCAGTCGGACAGGCCTCGCCTTGTACTGCCTCTCAGTAATGAATTGCTAAAGGCTTTGTTGGCATGGAATCTGTCACAGACTGCTGACTGTGTAGGTTGGTTATTGACCTGTCTGGGGAGCGTTGTTTTAGCCAAGCTGCAACAGTATTATGAAAACCACAGGAGCAAGGGGGCGGGGGCTCTGAGGAGGAGATAAAGATCAAGCATTGATGTTGCACATGGAAATTTGGAAAGAAAAAAAAAAAAAAAGCTCATGACAGTATCTCCCCTAAAACGTTTGCTCGATGTTACCGGAGGTGGAGGGAGACGGATACTCGACAGAAGGCGGAGACTGAAATAATTGTAGGGATTTTTCTTATTACCGCTCCAGGATAAAGTGATCTCTGTGCCACCCACTCCAGATCAGCGACCTCGCTGTAGGAATTCGATGTTGCAGCAAGTTGCACCGTGGCATGCTACGACATATGGATTTCAGATCAGCGGGTGGAAGAGACAGGATGAGTACAAACTTGAAAGTGCTTGCTGCGATAGATTTGGGAGAGCTGGCACTGCCTTCTGTGGGCAAAGAGAAGCAGCATCCATTCTGTGAAAACCGCAGCCGATACTCCAAGTGGTAATTGAGCCTTGATTTAGCCTCGTGTTTGCTCGCATCTTTTACACTTTCCATCATCTTTTTCATCCCACTACCCCAACTCTTCTGTCACACACACTCACACACACACACACACACACACACAGCTCTTTGTTCTCAACTGAATCTTTGTATAAAAAGAAGAAAAAAAAACAACTTTTGTAAAATTGTTATGTTTTTGCTTTATGAAATTTTTATTTGAAATTGTTTTGCAAAATTGTTATATTTCTGTATGAATGTATTTTTTATTGGAATAATAAGAAATTCTTATCTGACTTTGGCTTGCTTCCGTTGTCTTATTTGTTCATTCTCCTCCGTTGTGCTTCGTTAGTGTGAGAGCTTTTTTGCCCGTGGGAGGTTTGCAGCTTGTTGAGGATGAATGGCTGCATTTCAGCTGCACCCTGTCCTCCAGTAAAACGGACAAAATTAGATTAGGGCCAGGGTGTGAGCACCAGGGGAGCATATCTGACACTTTGAATTTGTCACTTAAAAAAATGAATTAGAAACACGAATGTTAGCTAAACTCTTCGTGCAGTAGAAGGCCTTTGTTAAACAGCTGTATCTCACCTCCTCCTGACTTGTAAACAACAGCAGGAAAATTTCTCCAGTGAGCAAATCTTTACATCTTTGGAGGAACTGGTTGCTGAACACAGAATCCTGACGCACCTCGCTCCCAGTGGCAAACATTCACACTTAGCTTTTTTCCCCCCAAACACCTCCTTTAAAAGTTTCTGTAAAATCTCACTGAAGTGGTTTTAAATCTAAAAACGACTGACTGTTCACTCCTTAGAGCGAGCGAGCTCTCATCAAAGCAGTATAAATAATTTATCTCCAGCTCTTGCAGCCTATGGCATTTAATTAGAGAGCCGCTCTTATACATTTGTTAGATAATTACTCTACTTGACACAGATAATCATACAAAACAGCAGTGGATAAACCAAAGAGCCTACTTTAAGTCACAAACCAACAAGAAAATAAGATGGAAAAAAGACAAGCTTCTTCTCTGCTCCCCTGCTCATGCTGATGACCTAGAATGGGCAGGCAACTTATTAGCTCCTCTGATTTCCAGTAAAAGCCCTGTGGTTTATAAATGAAGCTTTGCCTGCAGTTGGTAATTAAGCCTGCTCTGGAGATCCTCCCAGCTTTGGAGTGGTGAAGAGTGTTGTTTTTGCCTCAAATGCTGCAGCTCCTTGATCTCTAAAAACTGCTGCCCCACTTGATTTGTCAACATCAGATCTACCTATGATGCATAATGAACGGCTAAAGAGCAACACGACCGGGAAGAAGCGTTCAGAGTCCAAACTACTTGACCTGCTCATGGAGAAAATCCTGGAGGCTCAGATTCTTGTCTTTAACCTCTGAACACGTTGCCTTTAATTTCCATGCAGCTGACTCACATCCTCACGGCAGAAGGATCCTCTTGTGAAGCGGACCAACATGGATAAAGTTTCTCGTAAATGTGGCACTAAGATTTTATTTGCTTTGATGTATCCAGAGTGCACGTCCTCCAGATGCTTTCCCACATTGATACTGTGACTGCGTCTAAATCTCAGTGGATTAGTGGAAACAATCATTCACTTTTAGATGTCACATTTTATCTTGATGTCTCAGGGGTCTCAGATCCGGGCTGTGGGTGAGATGGGCTGAACTTTATGTTTCGCTTTTAAGTAAAGTCATTAGTAATGTTGTGTATGAACCCTTGTTTTGACTTTAGTATTTCAGAACAGTGCGTTCAGTTGGTACAGTCTATTTAACCAAACCCTGACAGACAAAACTCTTATCGTCTGCACATAAAATAAAATCTAAATTTAGTTCAAGGGAAAAAAATAAGACCCTCCTTTGCTCTACCCAACAAACTCCACCCTAACTTCTGCTGATGTACCCCCACCCTTTTCTGATCACCTCTCCCTCCAAATAATTTTAGTTTAGTTACTTTGCAGATTAAATTTGTTTATGAAAAACACGTCATCATCTTATAAATAAGATTCGTATTATAGATGATAACACTACACTGAGAAGTTAAAAATCTCCTGCTGAGCCTGGTGCAACATTAAAATGCTGCTTACATCTTAATGCATCAGTAATAATAATCCAATAAAATGAAATGTGATATTAACCACAATTCTGCACAATGAGTTCATTTACTCCTGATACTTGAAAGTATATTTTACTGCCAATTTACTGCTTCTTTTCCACCACTGACAGAAAGGCTGCGTTAACTACCAGCCAACTGTCCCAGACTCCACCAGGCTGCAGAGGCCTGGGATAATTTGATTAAATGCAAATTTGTTCAGAATATGCACCATTTAATATCAACTGAAATGGCAGGGCCCATAAGCCAGCCCATACCTGTGTGGCAGGACGACTAATCTCCATTATTCTTCTCATCAGCTGTGAACTCATTCACGTACTTCCAGTGTGTACAGTGTATTTTAAAGGCGTGTTTATTTTCATTTGAAACACTGAGCTGGAAACAGCGAAGAAGAAGGAGCATGTTACTCACAATCATTTCAAAGCTTTCCTGTGTCCACGTCAGTCGTATCAGTGAATCTCAATGAATGTGACTATCTCTCACTACATAATTGCAAAGGGATTACTGTTTTATCATTCCCTTTCAAGCGGAGGCCCCTCCAATTGTGGATAGTAAAATAAATCATTATCCAAAATTGCTGTGAAATAACAGACGTGCTGCAGGAGTGAGAGATTGGCTCGCACACACACGCATGAGAAAATGGACTGTGATGGAGGCACACAGTGAGTTAAATGAGGGGAAATAATAAGGAAAGAGGAGGTTATCAGGCTCTGAGCCTGGTTCATTCAGCCAGCCAGACTGCAAGTCATCACAAATGCAGACTTCACTCTGAAAGCTCCAGCGTCAGGGCTTTCTCTCTCTCTCTCTCTCTCTCTGTTAATGGAGTCTATTAGGACTTGGCTTGTAGGGGAAATAGGGCTGAAATCTGAGGTCAATGACTCTCCTTTATGTTCCTGACTGTGGAGGACCACAACCGACCGCAGTCGCCACCACCGTGCCATAATCACCATCATCACCATCATCATCACTGCCGCTGTCTGCATCTCCTACACTGTCATTCCCATTTCATTCCTCACTGTCACCGTTATCATTACAAACACAAGCATCATCAGTACTATTGTTATTCTGCTGTCCCAACATTCCTCCTCCTCCTCCTCCTCCTCCTCCTCCTCCTCCTCCCTGGATTACCCCTTGAATAATGCATATTTCCTTAAACTGAACCTCATGGTAAATTAGATTCTACACCTAATTACCATGTTGCAATTAGCAGAAGAAATGAGAGAGGATCTAAGAACATTGCCCACAACAAAGTCTGGCAGATTACAAGGTTTTTTTTTCCTCTTCTGTTTTGTTTTGTGTTGAAGCCTCAGAAATATGAAGAGCTGCAGCTCTTTTTGACTTTTCATTTCTGACTGAACGTGTAAGATCATCAGTAAACTGATATGTAGCAGCCTCAGAAGACATTTGTGGGGGACACAATTGTGGATGGACGAATTAGAGTTTGTGTAAATATTTTTAAAGTATTTTCAAAGCGGATCTGCTCTGGGCCAAACCTCATTGATCCCAGCTGAAGTTTGGGCCCCTGTGGGTCTGGACCCCTGGGAAGGTTTCCCGCTTTGCCCTCCTGGTAGTTCCTGATGTGACTGTTGAGGTCTGACTCACTAACTTACTGATCAGAGTAAACGCACTGTTGCATATTCTCACTGTCCTGTGAAAAACAGTTTTACACTGTGAAAATATATTTTGAAAAGGTTGTTAAATGGCTCTAATGGGTTTATTCAGCTTAGGAAGTAGGAGAAGTTTCTCCCGTGAGACCTCCCAACTCCAGCTAAAGAAAGAAAAAGGAAAAGTTTGGCGACATGATTTTGTCTGGACAGTTGTCAGTGTGAAGGATGTAGTTCTGGGTGATGGGTGGATGAAAGGAACGATTGCTGGTGTGATAACACTGTGGACTTCCTCCGGCCTCAGTATTATAAACCGCTGTGCAGAGTGAAGCAGCACACAGCTGTTTTCAGTATGGATGTCTGGTTAAACAACGATCACTGTAAGTAATTAGTTTTTAGATACAGCTCGTTTTAAATCACTGATTTCTACATGATAAGATCAGAAGTATCATCACAATATGATTCTGCTGAAAGTCGACAAACTATAATTACAATGAAACATCAGGCCTTCCTCATGGAAATGTTATAAGGATCAGTTTAAATTAATTAATTAAGAAAAACCCTGATGCATTCCGATGATAAATAAGCATGTACATCCGTGATCACTGTGCACAGTGTGCGAGTGTGTGTGTGAGTGACAGAGGAGTCTCTGGGTTCACACACAGTCCTCAGAAGATGCATCTCCAAAGCTCAAGGTAAATGAGTCCATTTGAATACAAATCAAACTGGGTCACAATCATAATTGTCTCTGTAATTAGATTCACTCTGCGAGTCTCTGGCTTGTGTCAGGCGGCAGCAGCAGTGCACTCAGGAGGATGCACCAAAATACACCGTTAGCCTGTGGAGCCGGAGGTCGAACGGTCAAGAAGAGGTGAGAGCAGGCGAGAGCACATTCCCACATAACGGTCCCTGGTGTAATGATGTTTTTGTCCCTGCCCTTTCCCACTCATTAAGGCATTCTTGGTGGGTCACATTGCTTTCAGAACTATAGATGCTATGCTTCACCGTTTATGTACACTAATGGTCCCAGTTGTTACTGTCATGGCTGTCATTCTAAACAACTTGTTGCTATGTAGCTCCATGTCAGCGTTGACCAAAATAACTGCACTGTCAGGTCGTGGCTCTGAGGGGTTCTGTTTCCAGCCCACTGTTTGACTCCGCTTACAAAGTGTTTTCCACAAACCACGCAGATATTCCACAATCTGAAGCGCAGGAATTTCATTTACCACTTCTAAACGAGATGTCATGTTTTATAAAAGCTCGTATGATTTTCAATTTCTGCTACTATTGTGCAGGTAGTGAGCAGAGACAGTTAGTAGTTGAAGTCAAGGTCTGTGATGCTTTGAAAAGTCCTCTTCTCTCCTCTACAGGTTGACAGTGTGCAGTTGCATTAATCACCATGACGACTGCCTCCTGACCAGATAGAAGACAGAAGCAGCAGAGAGATGACGGCAGCCTCGTGACAAGATGTATTTTAATTTCACACTTTGTGAATGTTTTCACTTCAAACTTGTGCTGTTATCGTCTCCGCTTTGCTCAGACCGCAATTACTGTAAGAAAAGATGAGGTCATCCCACATGGGTCATATTATTTTTGCTTTATTGAGACCATACCTGTCCACCTCATCTCCGTCTTAGAAATCCAGAAAATCAAGTAATACACTTTTTCCACCAGGTTATCCATTTTCAGCATCCAACCAGTTTCTAGGTTTCCCTGTAAAAAGTGGAGAAAGACAAGACACAGATATTTATCCACTCACCTCCTCCACTGCTGCCATAAAGACATGACGAAGCAAAAGGACAAACCAAAAAAAAAAAAAAAACAGGACCAAATGACACATCTGAAATCATTTTCTGCTCCTCCTCCACAGACCAGAAGCAACTAAACCAACTGGAAACTCACTGCGACCAACCTGCAGCTGTTTCCTGCTGCTTTAGAAAGTTATTCACATACTGAAAAACACTGAGTTCCATCAATAAAACACTCTTCTGTCATCATATCGAATCCATTTTACCCTCGTCTCATTTTTTTATCCAAACATATTAAATCTAAGCAGTGTCAGAGTTTTCTGCTGTCACTGAACTTTCCGATGGATCATGATCAAGTCGAACTGAAAACCTGTGAAACCTTCACTTTTCCTCGAACGCCATCAGATCAAAACTTTAACTCATCATGTGAGACTAACTGAAAAAGTAACTACATGACATTGTTAATTAGTTCACAGCTTATGTTACCTGTTGCTTTACTCTCATTACTCAGCTCTGATCTGTCAAAGGCTCCACGCACACACACACACACACACACACACACACACACCATCATTTCTGTATATAACTCATGTAGAAATAGAAAACACACGACAAGCAGTCAGTCCATGGTTTGGAAGTTTTTACTGACGGACTACAGCAGCAGTGACTGACGGTGGTTCACTCACAGACAGAAGAATAAGAGCGTTAGTTAGCGAGAGTTAGCTCCTCCACCTCTGCACCGAGCTAACGAGTGGTGGATTAGTGATGTAATCACTGAAGTCGTAAATCCTCACAGCTGCTTACTGAAGAAGGTAACCTACGTTACTGTCCAACACTGAGTACGAGTACAGGTACGGGTTTTCATATCATTGTGAACTACAATAAGTAACTTTGTCAAATGACTGTGTGTTTTCTTTTCATCCATGTTAAGTCAATCATCAGGTTTAATGTTTGATATTTACATTTCACTTCATCAGCTCTCATTAAAACCCGAGGCTACAAATGAACAGGGACGCTCATGCAGAATATTAATCCTCCTCTCCCCACCTCCAGCTCACGAATTAATTTCGCAACGCACACCAGCATCCTTTGGACCAGACCCTAATTAATTTTTGGTCACACTAATTAATTATCGACTGAAAAAGTGAAGAGCGTATAGAAAATACTGTAGCATGTGACAATGAAGAGGAGAGATAAAAAAGTTGCTGCTGGTGTCGAAGGCAGGGGGTTGATCTACACGCTGAACACTGTGACAGCATGTAAAGTGAATGTGGTTAAAAAAAAGAAAGAAATAATAAGGTGAGAAGTATAAACCTAAACTTTTATCACATGTGAGATGTCTGTGTGTGTTTCTGTATCAGTTCATTGCTCTTTACTGTGGTGGAAAACAAAAATAAACGATGGAATCGGTGAAGAAGGAGAAAGGTCAGGCCCTTTCTATTTTCAGCTGATGTTATCAAGCATATTTCAAAGATTAATTGCAGCTCTCCGTGGAAAAAGACATCTGTCCGCCAATTATTAAAGCGGTTGTTTTGTTTTGCCAGCTTATTCTGTGGGTCACGGGGTCCTGTAGTTAAATATAAATGACTCAGGCTGAGGACGGCCTCCCTCGCATGCTGATGCTTAATGCTTTAGAGACGACACTTAGGAATGTTAAAAGGTTTCATAACCCAGGATCGACTTTGAGGCTCATGGTAGCTCCTCTCTGGGAAGCAAGTAGCCTTTTAGTACCACAGTGAGCTTGGAAAAAAGCCGACACACAGGGAGAGAACATGATGCAGCGATTCTGTGGAATCCTCACATGTCCAATTTTGGTGATTTTCATGCTTTTGCGTTTTATCATGAGGCTGGAACCAGAGATGTTTTTCCTTACTTCTTGGCATTTTGGAGATAGTAGGATTTACAGCGGCAACAATGAGCTGTTTTCCTGAACGCAGTGGTTTTCTTTTTTTTTTAGCACAGAGGGGTGAACAGTAACAACTATACGCACATTTCCTTTTTCATTCTTTACATTTATAATCACAGGTTCCTTCCTTTCATAATGTGCAAGATAATAAAATCTAATCTAATCTAATCTGTGACTTTTGAGGACTGTTATTTTGGTTATGGTAAGTCACGTTCCTGATGTGTCTCCTCCCTTTTTTCCTGTCTTTGTTTCCCATCTTGTTGATTGTCTGTCCCGCCCTAATGCATATCACCTGTTGCCAGTTTATCCTCTGTGCATTTAAGTTTCGTTGCTCCCCCTGTCTCTGGGTCAGTTTGTGTCACTCCTGTTTGGAGCCTCAGCGCGTTATGTGTTTTTATGTGTCTGAGGTTTGGTACAGGTCTGTAGCCCAGAGGCAGCGAGGCTGACTGACTGCACCACGTCACGTCCAATCACTGCAGCAGACAGGCAACAGGTTACTTTGCATTTTAATTATGAGAAGGTCAGGCCAGGGTTTGTTCGCCAGCCTTGTGCTTCATGTGATTAAACATGCACCGGACGCATAATTTATAGAGCACGGAGGACGCTTTGACCTCATGGCAATTTTACAATCTCCCACCAGCCTTTGTTGGTGCATGTAAATAATGCTAGTCATTTATGGCAGAAGGATGAAGGTTGTTGGTGGGAAAGAAAGAAAAGAATCAATGTTACATGTTTTGGCAATTTCATTAACTGCGTTTCTTTACAATCAAACTCATTCCAGGCTTTTCTTCCTTCTCGCACTGTGTTTTAAACGAGCGTTCTCGCCAAAGGAAACAGGAAACATCCATGGACAGAGTCCTGTTCCCACAGTAGACCTGCAGTTGAAAGTTCTTGCGATGTTTCTAGTTTTTGTCACCCGACAGATTTCACTGTGCTCCTCATTATTTTTTGTGCAGCACACTACATAAAAAAATGACATAGCTGACATGGATTACATTCTGTAGCATGGGAAATTCAAAAAAACGTCAGTTCTGAATGAGTGCCAACCAACACCCCCTCCCCCCCCAACCCCACCCAGTAACAACAGCAACAACAAAGTGATGCTCCTTTATTCCCAATTAATTTCCCATGAAAAAGCGCTCTGATTCATATCCCACCCCCCCGACAGACACTTACAGATGCCGTTCACTCTGCTTCAGAACAGTAGCCTGGCCCTGCTCCATAAGATCCAGTTCTCAGACTTTAGCCTTTTCTCATTTGCATACTGTAACGCAGCAGGGGAGGGAGGGAGGGAGGGCTAACTTTCTCACATAGGAGGCCAAACACTGTGACATAATTGTTTGGCACATTATTAACACTCTGTGGCTGTGAATGCTGCCTCCCATGCTTGGCTGAAGAATACACTCCAGCAAAAAATCGGACGTTTTGTCATTTGAGCAAAAAGGAGGGGTCACTATCAAAATAATGCGTTCCCACCCGCCCTCTAGGAAGTGCTTGTGCAGCCGTGTCCAACTGATGTCTACGCCGAGCAAAACAAAAAGAGCAACAACCTGCCGTAGCCTCGGGGCCGCCCCGCTCTTGGGCTCAGAGCCCAATCATGTCATTTTATACAGCCGCATGTTCGGAGACAATAAACCACCGCCGCCGTGCTGCTAATGGTGTTTTTCAATATTGCTCTCCAGGTCCACTCTCAATCCAAAACCATAAGCATCCTCAAGTATTTTTGGACAGACACCAGACCAGACAAACAGTGGAGGTGACAACATTCCTCCCCTCTGCTCCTCTGCTGATATTACTCTTGGCCTCTGAGAGCCTCTGCAAAATTCCCCTATGATGAGCTGAAGGCATCTGCTTGGTGAAGAGGTGATTTCCATAAACCAGGTCACCGTGGTGGTGGTGGTGGTTAGGACTGTGATCACTCATACCCACTTCACCATGAGGGGATACCATTGTTTTGTCAGTCACTTCCTTTGGATGGACAACAACGAGGTTTTAGTTCAGCAAACATGAAAACGCAGCCCTGCTTCATTTAGCTCGTGTCTGACACTTGAGATAATCACATCCTGAGCTGTTGTCATTAATGTCTTAAATATGAATCATGCTGTTTTCTGACACATAGAAGGCAAACTCAGTGTAAATGTTTAAATATCTGGCCAAGGGGAAAATTGCTTAATTGTCTGTTCCTTCTGTTTGTCCTTGGGTTGGATTTGGCACAAAAAGCAAGTGTGAGTCACAGCATAAAGAGGGAGCACGACTCAAACAGCAAGACGACTCAGTTCTCAGTTCCCGTTATCTCCCTCTGTGCTGCCAAACACTTTCATTTTCAGATGATGCTGTCTTGTCATCACCTTGACGTGGCCAATTTCCTAAATCCCAAATTGTCGTCTTCAGATTGTTTCGTCCAAAATCCAGGTTTATTCAGTTCCACTGTCACAGTAAATCTTCACACTGCTCTAGTTTAAACCAACTGACTGTTTTTGTTTAGTTTTATTGTGTGAATTCAACAAACCGGATGTAATGGGTTACTAAATGAACTCTGCAGGGGCTGTTAGGTGGATTTTGTCCCCTGTCTGTGTGTCTAAGCTAAGATGGCTGTCGCTTCACATTTACCAGACAGACATGAGAGCGACAGCAAAATCATCAAATACGTGTATGAGGGGAATCACATGTAGAGACAGAGACACTGAGACAAAGTCCACAGAGGAACTGAGGCAAGTTCTCCAAGATACTGGACCGACCCACCTGCCAAGCACCTGAGAAACTGTGTACAGGTGTAATGAGAACTGGTGCTGGTTTAAAGCCAAAGGGGGGTCACAGCACATCCTGATCTGATTTCAGGTTTCTGCCTTTACTGTACAGAGCTGTCTGATCTGAAACACTTCCCGTCCTGATCCACCCCTGTGATGACTGTTTGAACTCCGTTTTGGACTTTATTTGTTGAGGACTCTGAGGACTCTTGTTTTGGTTTTTTGAGTTGTTTTTTGTATTTCCTGTTTTAGTTTGAAGTCCTGGTACTCACTGTTCCTGTTTTGGTTTAGTATTTCCAGTTTTTTTTGTTTGTTTGATGAATTGTGTATCTGTTCATAGTCTACTTCCTGTCTTTGTCTGTTTCCCGCCTATTCCCTCTTCCCAGTTGATTGTCTGCCTCGCCCTAATGTAGATCACCTGTTGCCAGTTCACCCAGGTGTATTTAAGTGTCGTTGCTCCTCTGTTTCTTCAGTTTGTTTGTTCCCTGTTCTTGTTCCTGTGGTTTAGTCTCTGTTTGAACCTGTCGTCCGGCCTGAGTTGGTACCAGCGGTCCGTCTCATGTGTCTGCATTTGGTCCCCGCCCCTTGTTCCCGGCCACAGCCTTATAACACTGACAGTCTTATGGGTTTGTTCATTAGTTTTTTCCCATTAAAGAAATCTGCCATTAAGAGACGGACTCCAGTAAAACTGAAACACTGGTCTGCTGCAGAGGCTCTTCTGATAAGGAGGATCTTTGATATCACACCAACAGAGTGGTGACGCACACACACCCAAAGACCGACAGTCTAAGAAACAGTCCAAGACACTGAACCTGTTTATTTGTTGTTTGTTTTCAAGTCATGGTTTGGGCACAAAACGAAAACAATGCAGCCTTGTTTATATTTTAATTAGTTTTCCTCTGTTGCATATACAAATGATCATTCTGCCAACACCCCACAGTTAATGGATCCAAATAAATGAAATGTACATTTTCTAAATTGAGCAGGCACACTTCCAGAATAAAGGCCTTGTTAATCATACGCGGACAGTTATTCATTGATTCTCTGCATCAAGTCGACTTCTGATACTGCACTTCCTTCTTATTTCCCCGGCAGCTATTCATTCCCTTTATTTGAATGACAGACTTCGTGCACGAACGTCCTTTTTTCCCCCGACATTGTTTGGTTTTGTTGGTACGTATCCTGTTTTGTTTTGTGGGTGTAAAGATCTATGGGAGACTGAGACAGCCGTATCAGCCCTGTTTAGCATAAAGCTTGTGGCTGGCCCCGTCCCTGGCCTAATGAAAAGTAGAAGATAGGCAATGCTTGTCATGCTTGGCTAGCCCTGTGATCGGCAGACTGTGGACAGTTACTCTGCTTGCATGCCAATTAATCTCAGCCTCTGAATTTCCCACCGTCCCTTTTTTTTTTTTCACCGCTTAATGGAGAAAGTCTGAGGGTTGCTCTCCAACAAATAGTCATCACAACAGTGCGTGTTGGATTTATGTGCAGGGCACAGACTTTATCTGCAGATTTTATAGTTTCACACAGATTGAGTTTGCTGAATTCACTTTGCATGCTTGCTTTAGGTATGGACATTAGAGCCTAATGGTTTTATTTAGTTGCAGATAAAATAAGGCAGCAGGAGTCCCAGTTGTGTGGGATTACAGCTTTCCACGGACTGCTAGCTGCCTCTCAGGATCATATTTTCCACCTTTTGATATGGTGCATTGGTTAAAGGGCACTTTCAGCCATATTAGCATGCTGCTCAGGCAGCCACTGAACATTATTATTCCCTTTTATTTATGTGTCAAAGCAGTGGGAGGAACCTGGATCCCGGCTCGGGCTCAGGCGCTCCTGGCTCCATCTCAACAGACAGCCTGAGTATCTTTAAATGGCCAGTCATCACCATCGGAGAGCAGATAAAGATGGATTTCAGATGAAGATTCATCGAGTGAAAACAGACCTGAGCTTGCTGTTTCTGGCCCCCATCATTCATCATGCATCATCTGCTACATGCTTACACAGAAATAAATAAAATAAAATCTGAAAAGCACTCATACAGCTATTTTACAAATCAACAAAGAGCTGACAAAAAAATGCCCATTCATCATTAATAATAGACATGTTGGCTGAGCTCACAAGGCAAGTGAGGAATCCAGGTTACAATTTATGGGATAAATATTTCATCGCTAACATCTGTCTGTATATTCTGTGCCAGCGTGTTTTGCTGTTGTTACAAATGAACGTCAAACGGAAAGTAAGTGAACAAGCCGTCGAGGGAATGAAACCTAGATGTAGCAGAGCGGGGAGGAGAGAGGAAGCCTCGCAGGAAGAAAAAAAACCAACAGCAAACAATGTTCCTTGGCTCCTCAAACAAATTAAATATGCAGTTTGGAGGACTTTACAGCACTGCTCTTAGACAAAACAAGAAAATGATAGAGGGAGATGGGGGGGTGGTGGTGTTGTATGCCCTCCTGTCCTCCCCCCTTCTCCCCCCTCTGTCGGGACCGCGCCACAGCTTGGACAGTACTTGCATTCTTCCACAGCTTATCCCAGGACTCCCTCAATTAAGCACTAATAGGCAACCACACAAAAAACAAACCAAAAAAAAAAAAAGTCCAGGAACGGACTCTGCTCACATCCATATTATTCTGGGCTCTTTTTTCCACATCTTTGAGGGGAAATGCCCACCTAATCACCCATACTGTTTCCTGTTTCCTGTTCCTGCTCATTGTCAGGGTTTCTGATTCGATTATGCCCTGAGGAATCCCCCCGCCACCCTGCCCCTTTGCCCCCTCCTTCCAAGACAACTCTCTGCTCATTTGACCACGGTCAATAGGAGAGCAGCAGCACCTCAGATGGGACGTGACAGCTCTGCTTTGACAGCCACTTGCAGCCTCGGAGCACAGGTCAGAATGTGAAGCGGCACACTTTGACAAATTCCCATGTTTTGACAGTCAACTAAAAGCCGACGGTCCGAGCGCCTTCTGTGAGAAACACCAATAAGTTAAGATTTTAAATCACCACCAGCTTCCTTCCTCCTGCTAAATAGCCTCCACCACCATTGTACAATCAAGAAGAAAGGGAGAACACAGAACATGAATACAAAGTGCCTATAGCGAAGCACCATACTGAGAAGACACTGAAGCAGTTGCCACATCAGAGCACATCCATATGAGATGAGTTACTGATGGAGCTGTTTTTTAGCTTCAGAGAATATGGCACCAAATCAAAAACCCACACTTTCAAAAAGGAGGCAACCCCCACTCCCACCCCCCAACACCACCGCCACCACTGCCACCACCACCACCACTGCTGCTGCAGCCCACCCACCCCCAAACAACCAATAAGGCTGAGGAGCCAAACAGGCTGTGCACCCCAGTGTCTGAACTAATGTGAGAATGACTTGCACTGATGCAGAAGGAATAAGGCAGAGGGTGGTGGTGTGGGTGGGTGGGGGATAAAAGATAGTGTTACATCTGATGGTTGTTCTGTGTGTGTGTGTGTGTGTGTGTGTGTGTGTGTGTGTGTGTGTGTGTGTGTTTTTACTGATTACAAAAGTGCTTATGTCAAGTGCCAAGTTAAAAAAGTTTAAAATGTTTATGTTTATGTAAGAAAACTTTTTTTTTTTTAAACACGCTGTCCCTCACAGCTTTATAAGTGCTCATCCGGTTGAAGACTAGGCCAAGTCTATTGAATGTAAACAAAAAGTCCTCGATATCACAGAAAATAGTGGCAGCCTTCACCACTCTATGCGTCTTGTCTGATCTGTTCTCTTCTTTTTTTCCCCCAAACTTACCACATCATCGACCGCGTTACATAAAGTCGTGTTATTTTGCTTGCAATCAAATCCCAAGACACTTCAGCTTGGTTGAAAACAAAGACACTGAAGGTCATTTCTGAAAAGCACTGAATACCACTCTGAGTTCAAAAGCAATAAAAGAGTTTTTCCTCATCTGCATCCTCTCCAGAGAGCTTTTCTTTCTCGAGTGCTGCAGTGGCCACAAGGACAACTACAAACAGCCATAATTTAAATATGGTTAGTTTCACAGGCATTTCTCAGATGCATAATGGGTTTGGAGGCAGAAGTAAACTCAGCACTGGAGGTAAATATGATGGAAGAAACGCTGAGATTGAAACCTACAGACCGGTGTTCGAGCGATGACGTGTGCACGCGTGCTCTGCAGCTCAGACAGATTTAGCCCTGCTGTTTGTAAATGAGAAAGCTCTCTAATGATTCAGACTAAACTTAGACTACCTCGGCTCCTGTCCTTTGCACAGGTCTTCAGTCTGCACTCATCCACAAAAACTGTTGATCTTTGGATCCACTGACTTTTAATCCCAGCAAGTAGAAAACAGCTTCGAATCAAAGAAACTCTTCTTCTCCAATCTGCTAAAAAACACCCACACACACACACACACACACCCCTCTGACCCCCCTCCCCCACCCCACCCCATTACTCCATGCTGAGTTCTCTAGTGGGCTGAACCAATGGAGAATGTGGCATTGAATTGTGTATCAGGGTAATCCAGAATCGCCTTACACCCAAGTCGGCTTTAAAGAGTACCGAAACTGGCTTT
Organism: Toxotes lorentzi; assembly: GCA_037833715.1. Lineage (NCBI taxonomy): Eukaryota > Metazoa > Chordata > Actinopteri > Toxotidae > Toxotes > Toxotes lorentzi. The sequence continues at coordinate 17,282,560 of JBBMJY010000013.1, forward strand.
GCTGGTTAGCCACGGTTCCACCCCAACCCCCCCAAACACACACACACACACACACACACTTCTGTTTTCCTTTCACTGTATCCTGGGAACCTGAAGAAGTCATTAAATCTTTCTCTCTTTCACAGAGAACAGAACTGTTGTTCTTGTGCTCAGATGGAGGGGTGTTCAGCTAAATACATCTCTCTTCATCACTTGTTTGTCTGAACGCAACTGATGAAGATGACAACAACCAATACAACTCAGACCATCTGACCAAAACCAAAGTGAGAGGTCACGTGGGTTTGCCCTCATTAACTTACTATTAACCCCCCCACCCCCACCCCCAGCCAGGCTGTTTACATGTGTGACTCCATCTCTCCCTCTGACACGTCTATAATCTGCAGACCTGTCCATTAGCTTCAGCTCCCACAGTCATTGTAGCTCCACAGCATGTGGTACGTTCTGTGGCATGTCTACTGAGCGAAGCACTGTTTCTCTCCTTTGTTCCCTCGTTCTCTCCATGTGTAATATTTGTTGTGCTGTTTCTTGTGAAGTGGAGTGGAGACGACTGGCAGCCGTCTCGGTGAGAACCTGCTGCAGACACAATAGGCCACAGTGTTATTTATAGATGAGGCCTCCTATGACTGTCTGCATAATGAATGGGTGAATATGTGGCAGAGATGCAAAACACACGTGACTTCATACGTGAAACAGTGATGAAGGTAGAAGGACACGAACAGTAAAAACAACTTTGAGATTCCTTTATCTTACAAATGTTGCTGTTCCAGGTTTCAAAGTGCAAATTTGCATGAAAATGAGTTATTCTACAGTAAAAATGGAACACGCATATCTCTGGTAAATGCACTTAACACAGAGTTGGGGTTGGGTAGAAGCACCCATTTAAAACACCCGAGACAACTCTTTGAAATTCATTGCCATTGCAAATCGATTGTGACAGGTAGTTTCACGAGGTTTATTTTGCAGTATGTACACTGAACTGTGGCGTGCCCCACTAAACTTATTTTCAATTTGCTCACTTTGGCTCTGTTCACTTGAGGTCAGAGTATCTCAGCGGGGAGAAACCTGTGCGGTGAAGCTTCCATCTCTGACTCCGACTCTTTTGCACTTCAAAGTCTCGCTGTGCACCTTGATCACCAACTCTGCATCTCAGATGGAGAATAAAAGAGATACATTATGCTTTGAAGAAATTGATCCCTGAAGATGGCATGTTGGATGTCAGCCAGTGTGGTTATGATACCATTATGGTTCAGCGAGGCTGTTTTTTATCCTTTTGTGAAAACGATACTATTAGATCTGCTATTACGAGTCAATAATCCTCGTCCCTGATGTTGCCGCTGCCACATGTCATGCAGGAGGGAAAGGTTTTCTGCGGTAATATTCCAGGATGCAGCGGAGATTTGACCCAACTTGTTTTCATTTATAAATTTCATTCTCATAAACTAAACGCTCCTGCCTGTTTCTGTGGTTAATCTGCTCCACACCAGGGAGGATGAAACAGAAGACGTGGACTTCATCACTTGATTTGTCCAAATCTGCTGCACTCTGCACTGTCTCTCTGCATAGCTACCCATATCACAGAATAACAAGCTGGAGCATACAGCGAATTCAGCAGTCCATGTGAATGTGAAACATGCTTACTGTTCAGTGGACCAGATGGAAAAAATCCTTACTCCTGACACAACATTATTTCTATGAGTCTATTAGAAAATAACTGCATTTGCAAAGACGGGGGAGGAATACATTATCAGCAGTTAGGGTGAAATGACAACACACATTATACGGCGATTAGTTTACACAAGCCAGCTAATGGATCCAATCACAGCACATTAATAAACAAGACACTTAGCTTTGTATCTACCTGAAGAGCCTCATCAATCTTTCACTGAGATAGCCACAGCTGGGCCAGGCAGCACAAGTCCAATATTTTGATTGCTGGGGAAACAATGTCAATCGCTATATCTTGTGCTGGCATGTGCTGCTAGTTATGCAGAAGTAAGAATAAAAGCTACTCAGACTGAAAGAGCAATCAGTAAGATTATTCTCTCTGCCCGGCTGCACAAAATGACCACCATATATCTGCAGGAGTTGATAGGATTGCTGATCGATAGCAATGAATCAATGATTTCTCTGCCAGGTGCTGAGATTTCTAGCTTTCAGACCCTCCCCCTCCTTCCGACTGGCATTTTCAACGGCTCAACAGCGGAGAATGCTGCTCGAAGGTAGAAACAGCATCCTGAGACATTTCAGCTATGAAGACTAATAAGCTTCATTCTCAAGCCAACAAAGTCATATGTAAGCAAATGCCAAAGCTGTGTTATTACTGCAATGTTTAGCAAGGTGATATATTACCTATTACAGGATGTTTCTCTAATTAGCTAGTTTCTGTGTGAAAGTACAGCTTCATTGTTCCTGTCAAGTCCAGGCCACCGCACTGTAGCTCAGAATGAGTGGATGTGGAGCTGCTGAGCCAGTGGAGGAAGAAGCACAAGGAGATAACTTCTATGACGCTGTTAGAATTCCTAATGGAGAGCAATAAAATAAATAAATGGTGTAAACAAAATGAAACGTCCCAATCAGACACACGTTGTAATGCCTGCAGTGAAAGTACTTCAGTGAAGGTAAAAATGCAATCAGTCCGCGATGCTTACTCCCAAACCGTCTGTATATTTGAATTGATTTTACACCACTGATGGGAAATATGATTTTATTGTGCCTGTCCCCCATATTCACACACCCAGTCCACTGTCATAGTTCAGCACTAAAGGAAGAAAGTCCAGATCTGGGAGTATGTGGAGAGATCAGTCTGTTATTCAGTCAAAAGAATGCATGTTTATCAGTTGTCTGTAACACTTTCATGCTGATGGATTACATGCATTACGGCCCGGCTGCCGATCTGATTTGTATTCCTCGCTGTGCTGATTACAAAATTACACTGCTGATGCATTGGTTTTCACCACAGAAGATTGATGGCACTGATGAACAAAGGGGAACAACCGACTAAGACCATGGACCAAAAAATGCTGAAAAAACAAATGGAGCTTGCTAAATAAATGCAAAGGTAAAAGAGACTGAATGATTAAGCAGCTGATGAACTGAATGACAGACAGGAGTCAGACAGGCAGGTAGACGGTGCTGAATGGCAGCGTTAGCAGAGGAGGTAGGAGGCGGTTAGCAGAGTTTTTGGCTCCTACTCTAGTTTTTTTTTTTTTTTTTTGTGACTCGGGGGTGTATTCCCCGTGGTCTGCAGACAACCCCAGGCTGTTCTCTCAACTTCACCAAGTCTCTGTCTGTCTCTATCAGCCTGGGATCAGGGCTGCTCCGAGCTTGTGTGTGTGTGTGTGTGTGTGTGTGTGTGTGTGTGTGTGTGTGTGTGTGTGTGTGTGTGTGTGTGTGTGT
>JBBMJY010000013.1:17286055-17298900 GCA_037833715.1 Toxotes lorentzi
TGTGTGTGTGTGTGTGTGTGTGTGTGTGTGTGTGTGTGTGTGTGTGTGTGTGTGTGTGTGTGTGTGTGTGTGCCCACGCTGTCTGTTGCTTCAATAAAACCAGCCAGAGCAGGCTGGGACCGGGGGGAGATTGACAGACAACACCGGCTCACAGGCACACAATAATAATGCACAAACACACTGTGCAACACACACAGACACACACAGACATGCAGAGTAGTTGTGCAGGAGAATGCACGCACATTCTGCTACATATTCTCATCTCACATACAGACGCCCACACTTCGAGGGTGTGTGTGTGTGTGTGTGTGTGTGTGTTTGACGGGGAATAGCAGGCCTTCCATCCCCTGGGTGCCAGGTGCCGACAGGACATCTTCTGCTGGAGGCAGTTATCTGAGGACGAGCAGAACGAGGGGGGAGGAGGATGAGCCTTTTTCACCAGAGTATTGCCAACATGCTGCTGCAACGTGCAAAGACAAAATCAGTGCATGAGGAAAAGTACAATCCAGAACATGCAAATCACCGTCTCTGAAGAAAGTGTGGATGAGTTAAAGTGTTTAAATTATGTGCTCAGTGTGAAACAGATAAAAGCAGGAAACTGGTTGTGTATACATTTCTCACTTTTCTGGACCGATCATGTTCTCAGGTGAATCTGAGTGTAGCACAAGGCTGAATTTATAGAAACATATGATACAAGGGGAAATGACTCTTATAGAAATTAGGTTTACCAGCTATTTGTGATCAGATTGTTAAATATCAGTCTTAAAGTGCATTCAAATATTCTGTTTATGTGCAAAACAGTGAGCAAAAGTTTACTGGCCACAAAAGCAGCCAATGGAAATATTCCTTCGACAGGTGAGAGGGGTCCTTAGACAAAAACAGGTTGTTCAAGCATTTTCTGATCTGCCTGCTCAGTGTTTAGGAATTCGACTCACACAGTCACATCTGTGTGTTGTGATTGTGTTGCCTCTAATTTTTGCTTTGCATCACATGAAAACACATTTTACAAATCTCCTGTGACCTCATCTAGATGTCAGCTGACCCAAAACAGGTCAAGTGATAACGTGGCCTCCTCATAAAGTACCTCTGTGATGGGAGAACACAGTCCAGACTCTGTACTCACAGATCCGTCTCAGCACTGAGGCTACTCTAAGTCACAGTCGTGTATGGTTTTACAGAGCTACACAGCTACGAGATTAGAAAGACACAGAGCACAGTGGAAGCCTGTTCGCTCCCTGCAGCATCCTACTTGTTTATGTCCAGGAGATGTGGAAGAAGAGCAGTCAGCCAGTGGGGAATCCTCCATGGCCATGTAATCTGGGCTCTGTGCTTAGACACAGCACATGAAGGACAAGCTTATCTCTGGAGGGTTCGCAGTGAAACAGCTACTGCCACGGGGGGTGAGGATGGGGGGGCTGTACCACTGAATAGATGCATTTACACCTCGATGCTGCAATGTGATAAAACCCTACAATGTTGGCATGCAAAATGCATTAGCATCTTGACTGCAGACCATGTATTTTGCAGCACTCGTATCATCTAGCTGATGTGCAAGTTTTGTGGCAGGTGGATGGAAGAACGATATTTACAAAATGTCTTCTGTGTGCTGTGAATGCCAGGTGTTACCCAGAGAAAGGTCTGATTCTCCCACGAGGTCAGAGAATTTCCAGAATTAGTTAAAGGAACGTTCCACATTTTGGGAAATACATTTGTTCACTTTCTTGTCAAGAGTCAGATGAGAAGATTGATCTGTGTATTAAATACGAATTTGCAGCCGGTTTGTTTTGCTAGGCACAAAGACTGGAAACAGCTAATCTGACTCCTCCCACTGCCTCTAAAGCTTATCAGTTAAAATACATGATGATGTTGTATTTAGTTTGTTTAATCTGAAGAGTAAAATAAGTTCAGATTTTCCAGGTTTATCTGCCATTTTCCAGGAAGGTGCTGCCACCACACAAAGAAGAAAACCAGAGAGGATTAGTGACAGAGTCGGGGTGTTTTCCTGGTGTATATGGGTGGTGGGTTACACCAGTGTTTTTCTTCAAAACCTTCCGCATAGCTCACTGTACATGTCTGAGCTTGTGAAGGCCTTTAAGTTTCACCTCCTCTCCCCAAGGACATCTCCTCAACCCTGCATAACCCCGCTGTCACATCACCCCGTCCTATGGAATGGAATTTATTCCCTCCCATGCCAGTTTGTTTTACTATTTCATTTCCCTGCTTTTGTACTCTATGCACAAATCCCAGCTCTGGGGCGGATCCCAACATAACAATGAGCCGTGCCGCTATCTGTGTTTTAACTGGCTCTGCCGGAGGAACTCTCTGGATCGCAGCCAAAACAATTCATTCACATGGAGTTCCTCACACGCCCATGTTATTTCACTCCTTTATTTTGGAAACTCAACGGAACGGCCTCATTCATCACTGCTCGAACTGCTGCAAATATTTTCTTGTTCTTTCTAAGGAGGGGGGCTGGTGTATAATTCACAGTGCCACCTGAATATATCACACATAAATAATTCATCCAAAAGCTATTACAGTTGTTGGGGGTAGTTGGTGATGATGACAGTCATCATGAAAATAAGGGTTCTTTATTTTTGGAGTCACTTTAAGTTCAGCTGTGGGATTATGTTTATCCTCTGTAGGATCTGCATCAAGTTCACTGAGTTCAAGCAGCGACTGTAAACACTGACGTCTGCTACCAAACTCCTCCACTGTTTAATCGAATCTCTCCGTCCTCAGCTCTCGGCTTCTCCTGTGTTTGTGCATCTGTGGGCAGACGCATCCGTCCTGAGCTCATAATTGGTTTGTCTCGCTCTCAGTCTTCACCTGCCTTCCTGTCCACGCCACACACTCACACTCTATCATATTTATCATATGCAACAGAATCAAATATTACTTATCTACCTTTTTTATGATTTATGACGTCGCTGATGAGCCACAGACTTTCTGGCCTTTATCTCCAGATAAACTCAGATAAAGTGTGTGGGAGTGTCTGTATCTCCACACACCCATACAAACATCACACAGCTATCAGTTCTCAGCTCAGCCCTCTGACACGTTCCAAACTTTATGCCTTTCCTGATTAGATAGCATATAATTAACCCCTCACTAAGCCCCTGTAGCCTTGGTGACTGTTACTACAGATGTCAAACTGTATGTATACTGTATGTAGTTTAAAGTGATAACACTGAGATTTACCACACAAAATCCCTCATTCACTCTGACACAATGGTCTTTGATCTCAGAAAACAAAAGCAGGCTTCTCATTTCCAGACCATCGCAACAAGATGACGAAGAGCAGCTTCAAACGTCGAACCCTTTCAGTTTCTCTGTTTGTGTAGTTACTGCTCTGCTCACTGACTTCAGAGTCCATGAACTGCGTTAAACTGCAGATTTTACTGAACACTTTTGTACATGAGAGCATATTTTTCCAACCGAAATGACCTTCAGTCTTTATGCACACAGACTTCTCCTGAAAGGACCAGATATTTTCTGATGCAGTTGTTTATCTTTTGTACTGATGGGAGTTTTGTGCTGATGTGAGCTGGAGTTGTTTCAGCTGTAAGTCAGGTCACGCCGTCCGGAGAAAAAAATGAAGGTGAATATTTTTTTTTTTCCCTTCACCTGAAATATCTTGTCCCACTTTGCACATCTATGCTATGCTAGCTTTGGAAGCAGCCTAATGCTAGGTTACTAATGAAGGTAGTGAGCTAGTTAACCTGGCATGCTAACATGTGGAGCTTAGAGCAGATACACACACTGTCTGATCCTTTCCTCACACGTCTGTGTTGCTGTGTTGTTGGTTTAATAATGTACCCCCACTGCAGAGTCACATGTCAACGATGCTCACTGCTCCAACATATGGAGAAATCTAAAGCTCGACTGGCCCGTCGTGCACAGTTGCTCTTCCCCAGTTTAGCATCAGATGCAGTCGTACTAGTTTCTCATATTCAGGCCGCCGAGAGTTTGAGCAGAGATTTTCTCGGCTCTGTGGATGCGTGCGCAGTCAGAGCTGGTGGCTGTGGGTAAACAAGATATAGTAGCCTGCATACCAGACATCATGCCTTCATTTCACTGCTGTGCTAATTTAATCTCTGTTACTATGGAGGTACAACATGAGAGACACAACACACACAAGCATTTGAATGGCTGCAGGCCCGAATATCACATCTTTCTCTAATAGATTTTCGAATAGGTTTTCCATTTAATGAAATCCATTTTATTTAGTAACATCACAGTTCATGTGTGACAGTGGTGGCACCTAATTTAATCTCAGGAATGAAATCGATGTGAGTTATGGATCGTCCACCTCAGTGTCTTTGATCTCACAGAATCTCACATTTTTGCGGAGAAGATTTTTATTTGAAAGGATAATCTGTTCCACGGGCAGAAACCGTCTCGTCTCTCCAAAAGGGCAAAAGTGATCTTAAAACTTCCAGTGTTGATTGGTTTTAATGAGTGTGACCTTTCAAGGGAACCCAACAATAAGTGGGATGGTTGATTTAAACAGAATCCATATCAAAGAAGCCCTGGGTTGCAACGGTGAAGGCGGCTCACCGCAGGAGGATGAGGAACTCATTATTCTGTGATTCAGCGACTTACACAGACAAAGAGGCTGGAGCAGAGAGGACTGGAGAGAAAAGAGAGAGAAAAGGGAGGGAGAGCAGAGAAAACAAGTGTGAAAGAAAGGTTTTAAATGATCAAAATTCTAGTCACATACCGTTAGAGCTTATGCCGGGTCTTTTACTTGGAGCAGACAAGGCTCTGCAGCTCTGCCAGCTGCCAAGCATGTTGCATCATGAAAACACACGAGCGCCTCAGAGGGAAGTGTTGAACAGTGGGAGGGATCTGAGCACAATCAAACCATGCATCCTACAGTTTTCTCTGTACACAGCAATGCCATCGGACCGGGAGAGAAATTCAAGCTCAGACGTCTCTGCTGAAACCGGACGCTCGGGTCGAGTTGGTGAGGGTTGAAACGTGGCTGTGATTGGTCAGTGGGAGCCCAGAGCCAGAACACGCACGCAGCACGCTCTCGTGTGCACCCTGAATGACAGGTACCCGGAGAGGGCCAGTTAAAACTTTATCACGGCCCAGTCCGACGGTGCACAGTACATTCACTGCCCTGCAGGTTTACGCCTCAAACATCCCGGACGCAGACGAGCGGTGCAGGTGATGATGAATGATAATAACGAAGCAGAATATCTAATAAAGCGCCTGTTTTGTGATTCTCGTGTGCAGCAGTGCACGCAGCTCAGCTCGAAGTAGGAATGCAAATGGCATTTTCTGCATTAATCCGAGACACGGTGATTGAATTGCAAATGCTCTAAAGTAACTGTTTTTAAATTCATTTAAAGGCTTTGAATAGTAATCGTTTCTTCTCCTCTTGCTCTGCACTGTTTAACACAAAGAGTTGATTTTACCTCCTTCAGTGCATGAATCATTGACCACAACTGTCATGTTAAACTGAGAAGGACTTTGGAAACACTGCATGCAGCACTTTAACACAGTTTAACTGTCTCTGAACTATATTCCACATACACTGAATCAGTGCGACATTCAGTTGCCTTCATTACAGTGTTGTAGAACATCGTTACCACTCAGCACTGCAGCTTCAGAAAAGCATGATGTTCACCTGTGTACATGATCTGACTGGACAGAACACCTGGAGGTCATCTGCATCAGTTCTGATTGTCTTGAAAAATATTAAAGGGCATTCCACTCATTTTACACTTTAAGGTCAGGTTACCCGTCTCAATGAGCATGACAGTGAAAAAAGCGTTTTAATATCTTCTGCAGCTTTGGAAGAAAAGTCTGTTTAATATTTTCTACATGTTAGGAAAACACCAGTGGAACCAGTGTTTCAACATATTGTGTAGCACATTGCCAAACAGCACACAATGAGGGGACATTGTTCCCGTGATGAAGTTTTCCGATGGCGGTAAGTTGCAGTTTATATTATTATTATTACACAGGAATCAACAAAAACTGATTTTAGTAACTTTAATAATGTTGATGTGGCTGATATTACTGCTGCTGGTTTACGTGACCATGACCAACAATATTACTTAATTTAACCATGAACATATGGCACACTTAGATTTAAAATCTTTAAAATGACACCTGTTAAATCATCAGCTCTGGTCTGACTGGACCTCGTTTTACCTGCAGTAAATGTCACAGCTGTGTGTTCCTGTGTGGTCTGCAGTGTGCAGACACTTCAGCGTCTTACACGATGACACGAGTCTGTGTCTATATCTGTCCTACGCAGAACTGCAGCCCCTCAGCAGATATTTAAAGCAACCTGCTTCTCTCTGTCTACAAATTACATAACGGACATGAAGTGTGCTCTTCACTGACATCGTGTCCCACTTATAGCCCATAGTGTGTGATTCAGTATCTACTGAAGATTACATATAAACAAGAAGATTACATATGTTGCTGCTATGTTGATGTGTCTTATGAAGGTCTTACCTGGCTCTTTGATGATCTGCATTTCCACAGAATGATTCCTCTTTTTACAAGTGGCTACTTCTGCTATAGAGCTCAGTGTTCATCACCTTTCATATTGTAGTTAGATCCCACATCAGCATCAGGCAGGAAGAGGTAAACCTGGTCTGGGAACAGGTATCAACTGAAATCAGAATTCACTTCAGGAAGTAGTTTGAAAAATGTGTGTTTGAAGGTCGTGACCAGAATTCTCTCATTCATCTGATGTGATGAAGTGAATTTACCCTAAACAGACACTTAAATGCTCTCAGATGATTAGATTCCAAACATTTTAGGAGCTTTCCTTCTAAGCAGGCAGTGATGACAGTCTCTGTCTTTAATTTTCCAGGAGCTGCATAATTATTTGCTACATAACTAACTTTACCTTTCACTCAGGTTAAACTGGAAAAAAGAATAAAACTATGTGAGATCTATGCCACAATTTAGTTTGGTAAAGTCATAGAGGACTTAAAACTGTGGTGCATGTCATTCATGATAATATTAAATATTCCAGACTCTTCTGTCACGTGTATCTGTGGCAGACTCCCTCAGTCAGGGGCAAGGAGTAAAGGTTTGCCCTCTGAAAAAAGGAAAGAAAGAAGTCGATTAGATAAAGCTGAAGGTGTGGACGTGATGAGACAAAGTACCCTTTGACATATTGAGTGACATTCGACATGTAGATAGGGTTAGAGTTAGGTGAGAGTTTTATCTCAGTATCTTTGGGGAATTTAACCCCATGATCCTCAGCCGATCAGTGCATACACCTCCAGTGGACGTTTAAAGGGCCCAACAAAGAAAGTTATCTGTGTTTGCAAAATAGTCGATTATAGAAATGTGGTGATGTAGAGACAAGTCACAGGGCTCGGTGATGAACTGGCACATTAGAAAGCCGGGAACATGCTAGCATATATTTAAGTTATTAAAATTTTGAGATCATGTTAGTTTCCTACTAGCTCTGAGCAGCACATGCTGAAGTGGATCTGAGGCATAAATCTACACCATCACGCCTCAGAAGAAGAAAGAAGAGTTGATTTTACCTCCTTCAGTGCATGAACCATTGACCACAACTGTCATGTTAAAATGAGAAGGACTTTGGAAACACTGCATGCAGCACTTTAACACAGTTTAACTGTCTCTGAACTATATTCCACATACACTGAATCATTCATTAGAGCGGTAGAACAACTTTTCCACTCAGCACTGCAGCTTCAGAGATGAAGAAAAAGAGTCTTCCAGAGGAAAATGACAAGTTAAGAATGACGGACATAAAGTTTTTTTCAACACCAGGTGTATTTCTTCACATTAACTCCAGAAACTGAGAGTAGAGCAGCACTCAGCTGCCCTTATGTTTGGTAAATACACTACAGACTGTGTGTTGCTGTGATAGAACTATAAAAATGATTTACTGACCTCGCTATAATGCCGATATTCATCTAACAGCATTTGTTGATGCTATTTTAAAGGCATATTAAAGTTTGTGTAAATGTTTGCTTGTTTAGTTTTATACCACTTTATATGACTGTCGTCTTAATTCTCCTCCAGGGATTTGTTGATCTTGTTGATCTTGATCTTCTGTCTCACACTCGCGTGAAGCTTATAACCGATAACAAGGGAACACAAAGTGTTTTCATTCCCTGGGTTTTATTTATCAGGCTTACGTCTCCTGTGGTTGCATATGTAACTACTAATAAAATCTTCTCTAACTATACTGAAACTTATCACTTCTGTTCATTTTAAATGGGACTTCTTGAATCTTGAATCTCTTCTGGTTGATATGCAGGAAAATGTTTTTTTCATACAAACCAAAAAGATGAGACAGAGAGGAAAAAATTTCAGCTGTGTAGAAAGCACAGAGCTGCAGCAACACATCGGGTGGACGTCCCTCTTCCTGCACAGGGGAATACAGGCTGGTATCAAGCCTCGCCTTGAGCTATAACCTTTGTTCTCTGATATCAAACCCATACAATAGTGCTATGCAGGATTAAAATCTGATGATAATACTGATATTCAGCCAAAATAGCAGCAGTGGCCTTTGAAATAACGTTTCCCATGCACGACCACCCCTTTTCATTCCAAATGCACTGTATTAAGAAACGGCATATCACAGAGGGAAACAGCAGGGGATTCAATCGATGTTCACTTTGAAATCCAACCCAGTAAAATTTCTACTTTGCCTCACTTCACCAGGCATGATGGTGATCAGGCATGTGTGCATGCACATGTGTGGCGTAAGTGTGGATTGTGTATGTAGAGCTTGCTGTGTGTTGCAGTAAATCATAGCAGATTCCTCCCTGGGGGACATGAGGATGAACAGAGGGGAGAGTGAAGTAGGAGTGGGGGGCCGGGGGGCCGGGGGGCTGGGGGGGCTGGGGGGCCGGGGGGGGTGGTAGCTGAGAAGCTGACAGAAACATTATTCAAATGATGCTCCTCTGCTTTCTTTTTGCTTTTTTCCCCCAGCTGCACACTAAAACCTGACATTTATTCGCAGCGAGAGAGCGAGAGCTGGGACAATTCATGAGGATTTTCCACCTTCCTCGTCTTTAGCTCTTTAACATCGAAAGTCCCAAAGTCCTTTGGCAGAATTACATGCACCTCGGCCCTCCTCGACTCAGGGGCCCTGGTGTTTATGAATCAAATATTTGATTTGGAAGGACTCCCGTCCTCACTAGTGCCAACTGCCACCTAGACAATGGAAAGGTCGCAGAGAATCCAGCTTATCAGTGCAACTGTGCTGCCTGTCGACTTGCAGCCTGCTGGGCACAGGAGCTGCTGGTGGTGGTGCAGTGGGAGAAGGGAGGCAAGATGGGAGCGAGAGTAAGACATGGGGGGGATGGGAGGGGGTGGGTGTAGGGTTGGGAGGGACAGCATTCCGCAAAGCTGTCGCCTGGACATATTGTGCTTTGATGGGTTGGCTTTCATTTTTACTGCCGTTTTTCTTTGCAGTGGAGGAGCAGTATTAAAGTCTTCAATCTTTAGCTGATATTACAGGACTCACTGCAGACTGTGATAAACAGCACTGCGCCTTCCTGGGCACTTCCTCTGTGAACATCTGTTGGAATATCACACGATGACAAAAGCAATGTAATTATAATGCACCACATAAACCTACATACCACACAGGACCTGGTGGGGTTCTTTAAACTAGGTGTCACTTTGGCAGACGAACAGTCAGGCTGGCAGGGGGAGTGTGTGTGTGTGTGTGTGTGTGTGTGTGTGTGTGTGTGTGTGTGTGTGTGTGTGTGTGGGTGTGTGCATGGGAGGATGCACATAGCTGTGTGTCTGTGTTTTTAGGAGCTTACAAAATGACAAGTGACTGCAGTTCAGGTTTTACATGTTGCGCCATAGAATTACAGCACTGCCCTGCATATTCAGGTGAGCTGAACCATGTCAACACACATGCAGGCTGATGTTACACAACAGAACATGCAGGTATTTCAACACCTGTGCTCCGTGTTGCTTTACACCATATGGTAATTTCAGGTAGAAAAGTATGAATCTCATGAGCTATAATAACACTTACACGATAACCATCACACTGTACAGTCACCTACAGTAATGAGCTGTTCCTGAGTTTCATTATCCCTCTGCACAGTAACACAAAGCACAATCACCATTTTACCGCGGAGGATTTCTCCGACTGCCCGCTGCAAATTGAGGCTGAAACCTTCCACATTGAACCTAATTTAAAACTTCAACCAGGTAAAATCTTTGTGTGGATGAACTCACATGATCAGCCTAAATCACAGAGAGGGGAAGCAGAGGAGACGAGCAGCCCAGCCCTCTCTCAGTGAAATACTGAACGTGGCCGTGTTAAATTCTGTGTGTAGAACCTGCAGTTAGTGAGAGTTAATACAGAAACAGGTTTGTTGCTCGTCTCATTTCATGTAGAGTTGTGAAACAAACGTACAGACAAAGAGGAATGTCAGCACAGAAGTCAGCAGTCGAAGCGTCTCTGTCAGTCATCCAGGTCAAGGCGTGTTGACAAGTTTACAGCGGATTCTGGAAGATGTTTCACCTCATGCTGCTTCTTCAGTTCTGAAAAAAAAAACAGAGTAGTTGTTCTGTAACGTTTAAAGTCAATCTAACATTTTCCAGGTTTTCTGACATTTATTTCTCTGTAGAGAGCAGACCGAAAATACTCGCTAGTCTGTTCAACATGAGTGTGGTGTGTGCGATGTCACCTCATAGGACCTCTGGGCCTATCACTGGAAAGGCCTTTAAATAGTTTACCAGTCACTGTTGGAGCTGCTTACAGACACTATATGTCTTTATAACACATTAACCAAAGAAATCATCACTGACATATTAATGTCCAAATCTTCTGAGGTGAATATAAGTAAGTTTAACTTTTTTGCACCATAAAGAACACACCTCTTCCTGCTGAACAACGCATATGAAGCAATAATCCGTTTCCATGGAAACTGCACACCTAGTACAGTATCGTCCTGTCTGTCACACACTGATGACGCTGTACACGTTAGTACTTACAGTTGTATAGTTGTACCACACGCCCACGCTACGCAAACCTGGGACAAAACACAACAGGTCTTGGCTGATGTTACACAACCCAGTGCCCTAATAGCCTGAGTCAGCCCATATGGTGCAAGAGTGGAGAGTATGTCATGTATCACTTCACCGGCACAGGAAGAGGGTGTGGACCCACAAGTCCCAGGTAGATGATGATGATCCCTCCCAGGCCACAAATCCTTCAGAGAGCCGCGCAGGTTCAGAGGTCAACGTGTAAACGCACCATGTAATCTGCAGACAAACAGCCGAGCCCTGTGTACAGTCATCAAGGTAAATACCGCTGCGTTCATTTGTCTCGCCCGTGATGTCTGATGGCCAGTGTTGTGTTGGTGACTGATGACCTGCCAGTGCCAATTACACCTGCGGTTATTGCTGCATCACATGTCTGGGTCTATTGTTTGAGATGGGAACGCCCACGATTAATTCAGTCACACATACAGCTACTTGGTAACACAGCGAGGGAGGATTACAGTCAAGGTTGTTGGCCTGGTGGCTGGAGGCCAAGCGTGGGAGACAGATAGAGAGATTCACAGAAAAGGGAAAGAAAACGCAGACAAGAAGGAAGACGTATCAGGCCCCCGCAGTGAATGAGGCTGCCTACTTATCAGCCGTGAGCGTGATGTGCAAACAGAGGCCTTTCAGGGCTGCCAGGCACACAATAGCTTTGTTTGCTATGCAATAGAAACCAGTTGTTCGCTGCTGAGTCAATATTTACTGCCTAATGGAATGTGTGCTCTGCTACTACCCCTGCTCAACAACACCAGATTGGAAGAGGGACTTATTACCTCCCCTCTCTGTCTTTCACCCCCGTCATCCGCTGTCGCCCTTCGTCCTTCCCTCCCTCTTCTTTATCTTACCCTCCCTGTTGTCTCATCCTCTACTTCCTTTCCTCCCCCCTTGCGCTCTTCGAGTTTTGTTACTCCCTATTCCCCCTCATCCTTCCCTCCCCTTTTCTGTCTATCCCATATCATATCTCATGAATCTGCACCTCCCCTCAGCATGGCAGAAAAACAGAGTAGAGGAAACACCATATAAGGCTCTGTTTCGGACGGAGAGCGCTGAGAAATCTGTGCCAGCACAGGGAAAATAAAAGATCCTAAGTTCACTTATCAGGTGAGTTGGACAAAAGAAATCCTGAATCCTGAGTATTCTTAGTGGAGCAGTAAATAAAAAAAGAAAATAACGGGAGCAGACAATCCTCTGCTTATACAGGCCAATATCCCACCAAGGCAATGGCACTAACAGAGAGAGAGATAGCTTAGCGATGAGATCACTGTGCTGACAGAATGATCCCTTTGTGCCCGAGCCCAATGGTAGGCAGTGAATGCATTACATGTGGCATTTACACCCCGGCTGCTGATAAACAGCAGCTAATCACAGGCAATTTTCTTAAAGGTGCACACAGGCAATCGTACACAAAACCACCAACATGCCTCCCTGGTTGAATGGGCTCGACAGCATTTCTGCTCCCACTCCGTATTGATTCTGCCACCCTCACACACAAACACACACCTTCACCCAGGTGTGGAGGGATAACTACGGGCATGACACACTTGTCCGAGTTCTTTAAAGGTTTTTTTCCACCAGCCACCCTGACAATCCATTCCTTTCAGTCATGCTTCAGTATCGTTTCCTTACAGCCCCGAGGATTACTAAGGAGAGGACAGTGGGAGTGATGGTGCCGGTGGTGTGGGGGGTTTCCATAGTGACACCACGGCAATGAAAAGATTGGACCAGTGGAGTGTGCAGTAGGTGCCTGTGTGTGTGTGTGTGTGTGTGTGTGTGTGTGTGTGTGTGTGTGTGTGTGTGTGTGTGTGTGTGTGTGT
>JBBMJY010000013.1:17299000-17317311 GCA_037833715.1 Toxotes lorentzi
TGTGTGTGTGTGTGTGTGTGTGTGTGTGTGTGTGTGTGTGTGTGTGTGTGTGTGTGTGTGTGTGTGTGTGCATGGGTTTGGAGTCCAGCTCTATAGCTCTAGGCTGAGACACAGTGGAACCATTCATGATTTACTATCTGGCCTCCAATGGCCTTCACTGTTAAATCAGGGCCAGCTCAGAGCCCAGATCCCTGCAGTGTTTTGCACCCAAATCAACGACACAAAAAAAAGAAAAAATAAATGATTATTCTAATAGTGTTTGATGTTCTCTGTCATTCTTTCCCTCCCACCCATTAAAGTCGTTTCATTTATGTCCCACAACTTTGCCAAAGTGACGAGGTCGTATTTAATACTCCTGTCATAAAGAAGAGAAATTGATGGCTCTGAGTTGTGTTTGTTAATGGTTTCATGCTGGCCGAGGGATAAACAATTAGGAGGAGACATATTCATTGTCACTAATTATCCTTTCTGAGCACAGATTAAATGTTTTCATAAGTTTGGCTCCTAACGAGCCAAATCCTCGTCATATACGGGCAGTACATCTGTCCACGTCCCAAAACAAAATCACTTAACTGCTGTTGTCATCCATTCACAGTGCACGATAAACGGGATCCATCAATATTATTTAACCAGCTCAGTTAGTGCCCCATCTAATTGCCTTTTACAGCCATTTTCCAGTGAACTTGACCTTACACTGAGTCCACTGACGGGGCACTGATTGTGGCGCGTTGTGGTCAAAGTACATTTGATGGTAATTTGTCAATGAAATGACTCAAAACGTGTGCAGTTTTTGTAAAGATCCCCTCTCCGCCCTGAGCATACATTACAGGAGGAATCATTTTCAATGGGGCTTTGATTGTGTGGAGCCTATGTTAATGAAATCTGTGGTCTTTCATAGAACTGACAGTTAATGAAGACTATAATGTGGGCGCAGACGTCTTGAAAGAACTGCATCAATTAGAGCTGAAATTCTAAATCTGGTGTAATACTTTCAGGAGGAATTTAAAGATAAGACAATTTCTCATTTGGCATATGAAATAATTAATTATCTTATTGGTAGAAATATCTTAACAAGGCTGCTTAGTATGCATATAAAATTTCGAATTGTAAAATCAAATTAGCGTTATTAACTTATAGTGTGTTAGATTACATCTATTCTCTTTCAAAAGGTCCCACAGAGTTGGACTGATAATTAAGTAATGAAATGAAAATGTATGATCTAATCAATGGCAGTCCATATTAACTCAGCAGTATTCATTCTAAAGAGTATGGGCAGCTTTGGGGGGTGAACCTCAAAAAGGGGCCCTGAAGAATTCAGTTACAATGGGTATTTATTAGCATGAAGCCCAATTGTAATGAGCTGAAAGCAGCTGAAACACAGCGGCTCTGAATCTCACAGCAACTTTGAGCTAAATGCTAACAGCTAACAGCATGTTGCCAAAGCTAGCATGCTTATGCTCAGCAGGTATAATGTTTACTTTGTTCACCATATGTGGTCATCAACCAAAGTATTGTCCAAACTGAAACTTTAGCCTGATGTTAGAACCTGATCAAAGTTAAGGGATCTCTAAAGTTAACGAGATTCAGCTTCTGAGAACCATGAATGTCTTGAGATGTTTCACTGGGTAAGTGAAATAGGTCTCCAAGATTCATCCTCTGGAGACCACGAGCGTCTTTACAAAATTTCCTGACAATTCGTCCAACAGTCGTGAAGACATGTCACTAAAAACCAAAAATGTCAGCCTGGTGATCCCAGAGGAAAAGTCAGGAGCTCATCAAAGTCAACAGGACTCGTCCTCTGGGGACCATGAGTGTCTGTATAAAACTTCATAGCAGCCCATCCGATAGTTGTTGAGATATTTCAGTCTGGCCCAAAGAGGGGGACCAGTCTGACATTTCCATCCACAGAGTTTCAGTGAGGTACAGAGCCACAAAAATGTGAATGATTTGATTTGCAAAAATATTTCTTAGCATTTGTTTTACTGTAAAACAAAGAAGGTTTGTTCCCCGCAGGTAGTTTCAGTCCTAGTGGTTTTGTCCATATATTTAATACTTAGCCTGATGCAAGGAGACATAATGACATAAAAAAGCAGTGCTTCAGCTCCACTGCCTCGTAGCAGGTTAAATGGAGCGGAGGGCAATGAGCAATTCTCCAACAATCCCTCTCCCCGGTGCTGCCGCAGGTTGTTCTTCCCCCTCTAAACCCATCGCTTCCTGGTGTTCCGGCTTAAAGCTTTACCCTGTGGGGTCCCAACAGGCTCGAATAAAACACAAGTGGATACGGCAAGTTGCCATGGAAACTTAATAAGCCAGTGGTTGTAGTGAGAGAGGGAGTCAACTACAGTACCCAGTGAAGCGTGCATCTGAAGGAAATAAATTGAATGCTGTGGAGGGGAAGAAGACAGAGAGAAAAGAAAGAGGCAAGAGAGACCTTGTGTTATTGTGGAAACACCCCCCCCCCCCCCAGACGTGGCTGATTGGGGCTGGAGGTTAAACAGCTGTCTGCATTGTCATGAGGATGCTCCGAGCCGACCAGGCCGCCTTCTGCTGTGTGTCACAACTGGTGACCGAGGGGACGCCTGGCTGCCCCCCAACCCCCTTTCTTTAACCTCACCTACAGCTGTCATTGCTTTGACTGTCGGGCCACTGCGCACACTTGTCTCCAGGGCGCTGCTGATGTGCTGCTGGCTGTCAAAGCTCAAAAGCCTCCAACACACCACCTGATTGCCAAGCCTCCTTTATGCCACATAAATCTTTCATTAACCACCGATCTATCATTAATTATCGGCTCCTGGCATTTAGGGAGAGATGTGAGATTGATAGCAGGATTGGGGGTTGGGGCTCACAACAAGGAGGATCCCTCTTAACTTTTATTTATAAGGGAAGCTCTGCCTGCCACTCACCAGAGGTGTTGTTCATCTGTCTGGCTAACCTGATAACATGAGTCCACACAGCAGCTAGAAAACAGCTTTATCTCCATTGTCCGTGTCTCTCAGGGTTCGTTTCCATATGTTTTTGGACAGCTCGATGATCATCTCTCTTTAACTCCACGGGCCCCTTTAAGGAAACAAATTAATTACCCTCTGAGGCTCAAGTCAACCAACCAATAGTGCTTGTCTGTGAGTGTGTGTTCCCCGTTGACTTAAAGGTGAGCTATGTGCTTTTGACTCAGGGGCAGTTGACAGCCCCGTTGCCCAGAAAGCCTTCTATTATCAGGCTTTGCATAGGATTAGCTGTCAGCTGCCTGCTGCGGTAAACAAACGAATAGGATGAGCCCAATTATAAAGGCAGCGTCCACAACATCCTTATGTTGCCATAGCGCTCGATAAAACAAGGCCCTGTGTGAGTCTATAAATCATCAGGAATCCGTGGCCTAAATGTGCCAGCTAAAGCACCGTAACATCTTCCTTCTCCCTTTACACCCTAATGCTCTCTCTCTCAGTCCCTCTCCCTCCCCAGACCTAACACTATTTACAGCTTTTCAGATGCTTAAGCCACCAAAATATAGCATTGTTTTATCTTTAGACAAGTCGATAAGGCAGCATATTGGTTTTCTGCTAAAAGCTACGGATTGTGCAGCACGTATTGACTCATCAGTTGGGCAGCTCAGACTACAACCCACACACACAAACACACACACACACACACACACACACACACCAGAGTCCTTGGTTTGCCGACAGTGTTTCATTTTCTGAGATTCACCTGGTGGAGAGAAAGATATTAAAACTAAGAACAGGGATCAGACCTTGGATAACACAGTGTAACAAGAAAGGGGAGGCGAGCACGGGGGAGAGGAAACAGACATGCAGGGAGAGGGAGTAAGACAGGGGAACAGGCATAGATGTGGAAGGAACACCCATCTGGAGCACTTTATCCTGCATTGTCACGCTCTGTTATCCTGACACTCTACCTGATGCTCAGTGATAAAGACTATGTTAGGGCTGCCTACACATCGCCGCTGCCCCCCCCTCAACCCTGCGATGCACAAGCAGCCAAACAGAAATCCTCTGCTGGCAGCCGACGGAAATGAGACGCAGCAGATGAATTTTGCCCAAGGTGTCAAGGTGGAGTCCGGGTCAAAGTCAAGGCCAGAAGAGGAGGGCTGGCTCACAGGCCTGCCGACAGACAGACAGACTCATTACAGCTGTCATTATTCCGGCTCATGTCACAGTGGAATGGGAAACCTCAGCAGGTTTCATTAAAACCCCAGAGTCGTCCGCTTGGCTGTGCAGTGGTCCAGTCGTTGGTCCGTGGATGAAGGGCTGAATAAAACGAGGGTTATTGGAGGTGGTTGACAGAAAATGACCTTTGTGTGTTTTGGCCCACAGAGGTTATTACATGTTGTTGCACTGAGGGCTCACAAAGGACCGGCCTGGACTGTGGCTTGGTCTGTTCATTTATTATGAACTGGGCTGATATAAACAGAGCCATCCAGAGGCTCAGGAAACATGTGGACTCCTGCCAGTCAAAACAATGTTTGAGTTACTGTCACTGGAAACAATACTTTGGATCCGCTGTCATGTAAACGCTTTTGCTTCTGGACCTTGATTTGTTTTAATACACAGATAATAAATCCATCACAAATAAATATGTTACAAAAGACGAAAATCCGTCTCCAGAGATGTTACCCCACTTCAAACTGCGGGCAGAACAGGTGTTCCTCTGTTAACCCAGGGAGAACAAGTATCGAGCTTTCAGCAGCAAGACTCAATAGCAGAATTAGGATTCGTGTAGCGTGGCTTTGCAGGTACTCTTCCAAATGACTCCACGGAGCCCTTCAGGCTACTGTCAGCTGAAACCCTCACAGGAGACATACAGCTAATGTGCCCTTGGTGTTTCACAGCACTGGAGCAGATGGTTATGATATGGATTACACTGACAGTAAGTCAATAAGACCCAGATCCTGGGTTTGCGCCGGATTAGTCAACTGTCTCTGGAACTCCCTTTTTATGATTTTGTTTTCTGATGGCTCACGCCTCTCTGCTCTGCACAGTGTGAAGCTGCGCCGGATTCTCTGCTGTGGTGTGGAAGTACTGAAACAGAACTTAAAAATAATAGCAGCCGCAGCAACGCTGCTCCGAGGCATTTGCCTCATGGTGGTTGCAGTTCTGACTTGTCAAGTCCGGGTAAACAGAGGATGTGGATGCTGAAACCACACATTGCCCCACACAAATCTAGTTTATTGCTCTCATGCCATATGTTACATGTCCACATGCTTTTACCCTGATATATGCACATAAACCAGCTTTGGCTACAATTAACCAATGCTCCATCCAACCAGAGCCCAGCAATTAAAAACCATCCAATCAAATTTGTGTGACAACCAGACGCCTTTCATCACAGCAGGGATCCAGACAGCGCCTTACTGCCCACCTGCCCCAAGCACTGTCTCAGAGATGGTGAGGAATAGCTAATGAGGCAGCGCCGCCTCTGCACATCCAGCACGGGACACTCACGCCAAACCAATACAGTAAAAATTCCACTTGATCTCGTCATCAAGCCTCGATGTTTTTTTATGTGTCAGCATTCTCGCTTTTGATCCCTCGTCAGCGCAGACAGGGGAGCGAGAGGAGCAGCTCTGGTTTGTTTAACAGAGTTTCAGTGGAGTTTGCAGGCACCTGCTGTGCACATCGCACCGCATGCTTTTCAACTGCAGTCCCAGTCAGGGAGGAGGGGGGGTGGGACTGGGACAACAAAATGTTGTGTTTTTTTGGGGGGTTTTGGTAAACTCGTCTGCACTCATCTCAGCACACGTTTCAACCAGTTGTCATGTTGTTCAGAGAATATTTAGGAGATGATCGGCTGCACCTCCACAGCTTTGAGCAGCAGGAAGTACACTTCAAAGAACACGTCTCAGCAGCAAGGCTCTTTGGTTACACTTTTGTTAAAAGCAATCCATTTTTAGCTATTATTCCTGTTTTTTTAATGCACAAGCAGGGAGGGGGGTTTATTTTATAACCGCAATGATAGAAATATATTTTAAAAAATGAAGCCAACACGGTGAGTTGAATCACCTCTTCTGAAGCTGCAAACTCCTCCCTGTGCTTTTGTGTTTTGGAGAGGCAAAGTGTTGAGTACTCTCACAGCTGGAAAACAATACCACAACAAATAATGTATGAGGGGCCAGCAGCGGGGGAGCACACCACAGCAAACACAAACAGGAATTACTCATTATACATGCACTGTTCACTATGTGTGAGCGGGCAAACGAGCTCAAGCCGGTTAATGTGTGCAGTGTTTTCCATAAGTCAGACAGGGCACCTCATCATCAGAACCCTCTGAACCCACCTCCCTCTTTAGCTTTCCCTTTCTGACTTTCTTCCAACCCCCCACATTCCACTCTCACAATAATAAGTGGATATAAACCAAATTTTATTGTGAGCATAACAACCAGTCAGCAATGACCAGAAATGTGCTCGCAGTCAGCAAGCTGAGACGCTCGTTCCCTGTCTGCTGCCTTTAACGTCTGGCCTCGATGCTCAAAAAGCATACGTTGGGCCTCAAACTGAAGAGCTCATCAGTCATGACACACCATTAGTGTTCAAAAGGCCAATTACAAAAACCTACAAGGCACTCAGAGTCGCTAAACGCCAGCCTTCGATTAGAGCCTGACCTCACTGCGATTTGCATGCACAGCTAAGCACCAAATAATAGATAGAAGATCTTTAACATAATTACGCCTTAATGGACGGCGAAGCCATGCTGTCAAAAATTGATATGCAGGCCTCGGCAGTGTTTAAGGGTAGAGCACATTTATCTCCACGTCAAAGGGAGACAGAGAGAGGGAGGACAGACGGAGGAGTGACATGCTGTAAGATCATCTCCCATCAAGCAATTCTGTGGCAAGTGCTATCTGGAGAAATTGCAGTGAAAATAACCCCCCCCCCCTCAAACCCCCGCAACTCTGTTTACAAAGCCGAATGAACATAATTTCCACCGCTGCCGTTTCTACCGACCACATTAGCAGCAGTGTTGACCAACTCCTCCAAGGTGACCTCCAGTAACTGTGGTCAGCTTCAGTCTGCTGCATTTAGAAAAGACTTTTTGTGAAGTCAGCCCCATTAAGTCAGAAATAATTGTGTGTGTGTTCTCTATGGTGAATATTTGATCTGCTGTTTGCCCTTTGCCGGCCACACACTGCAGAATAATGGCTGTCTTTGAGAGGCGTGAGGCAAAACCTTGGGCTCCTTCAGCCCAGTAAGAGGCCAAACCAATTACTCTATCAATTATTAATTCATCATAAAGGTCGTCCCTTTGCTCCATTATACGCACCAGTCTGAGCATGCCAATGTCATGAGTGTTAAGAGGGCCTTCAGGTCAAAAACCACCCAGACACAGACGAACACTGTGCACACTCCAGAGGACTCAGCAGACTCCTCTCACTGTCAGATATGCTAAGCAATCATGGAAGTGTATAATTAATGAGAGCCTGTGAAATTTTAATATTTGAGAATGGGCTGGTATTGTTTTATAAGTGGTAAACATTTGCATTTGATCGACCTCATTCCGCCGACAGCAGCTCTAAACTGTCATCACGGTGTGGGTGAGAAATTTCAGTCAGGAAATGGATGTAAAAATAAATATATATATATATAACTACATGAAGAAGATACACTGAAGAAAAATTAACACAGCAGCGAGCTAACTTACACCCTGGCTAGCTACGAGATCTAGTGGAGAAAATATTCAGCATTAAATGTCAACCAACATCATATTTATTCCTGTACCTGGGGGACGAAGCTGCTGGGATATAAATGTGTGTATTTGTATTGTTTGTTTGTAAACAGGTTACGTACGTCAGCTGCTTTCATTGGCTGGAGTTTTGATTCCCAACTAAACACTAATGTGAACAGTTTTTCATAATAACTTCCTGAACGATGTGATCTGAAAGCAGCATGAGGTCAAACAGCCACAGCTGTCTGCCTCACATGTAACGTAGGTACAGGGGAACAGTCCATCACTGTCAGTGTCCCTTACTGAAGTGAACCACATGGGCTACACAAGCAGATCAATCCACTTGAACCATGACCAGCGGTGGGTTTGTGGTCCTGTGTGGTTACATGTCACTGCCGGTGGAGCTGTAGCTAATGTTGAATGTGTCGTCTGGTTTGACCTTTAGCTAATGGTGCCGGCACTCCTTAGCAAAGGTCACACTCTACATTTCAACCAATCACTGCTCATTGCATTAACTGTCTGGCCACCGGTGACTGAAGGAAACAAACGTCGCCGAGGATCAAAATACAGTGTGTGCTGTTTGAGCTGCTCCACAAGTAATAATGTGTTGTGTGATGAGGGGACGGTGATAATCAGTTTCATGCTGAATCTGATAGCGTGGCGGGACATGACCTTTACAGAACCTGAAATGTATGTGTGCTCGGTCCAGGTTATATTACAACATCAATATTTATGATAATAACAACACGTGTGTTATTGCCCTCTCCATCTGAAACACACCACCTGTATTTTGAATGTGCTGTCAACAGCTAGACTGAAACCAGTTTGGGGATTTGGACGGCACCGAAGACGAACACTTTTCACACACTCGCTGCAAAAGGAAGTGAAGCAGTCTACTTTGGTAAATTATAAATGGTCAAGGCTGTCTTCATTAAATCGTATTATTAGTCATATTAGCATTAAGTGCATAATTGAATATGATTATCTGTAATTATTCACATAAATTACATTTAGGCCACTGATCACTGAAGGAAAAAACACAAGTGTCTGTGGTGTATTTTTCTTGCTTCTAAATTGACTGTCCCGTTTAGAAAAACATCCCCCAAACAAAGTTAGCATTAATATTCTATTCCCACAATTCCCCTCTGCCGAGGAGTTTACAAAAGTCTTCTCAAACTTCCTTTTCCGTCTATTGACACTGTGATACATTATTATGTTCTGCTGCTGTGACACTGCTGCAGAAAATGTGGAGCTTGTGCAATTATGAAGAAGTGTGAGCACAGTTCTGTAGGGATATGACAGCTTAAACAGCAAATGTTTATTTATTATTATTAATTCTGTAAGGATCATTAATGTCTTTCAACATCACACGTTCGCTAATTCCTGACTATGAACAAAGATGTGCAGAAACATGACGGCTCTTACAGCAGAAAGGGACCTACACATCTCTCTCACGTCATTTCTGCTCATTGGGAAACAGGAGTAGGGGCATTTTCATGCAGTGTGTCAGATCGTCATGGCAACGTGGGAAGAGAGAGAGAGAGAGAGAGAGAGAGAGAGAGAGAGAGAGAGAGAGAGAGAGAAAACAAGGCCTGTTTGAAAAACAAAAAGTGCCTGATCTTTTTGTGGACTTGGTGAGGTAGTGGAACAGCCTGCCAGCCACCAGTGGAGGAGACAAACCCGAAACAAAGTGTGAGCGTGAGCATGCACGTGTGTTTGCATCTGTGTGTGTGTGTGTGTGTGTGTGTGTGTGTGTGTGTGTGTGTGTGTGTGTGTGTGCTTGAAACTGCTGACTGGAAAAATGTGGGTTTCTTCAAGAGCTCACAAAGCCATGAAAGCATGTGATGACAGAGTCTGGCGAACACACTCAATCACCCATGTGGGCACACATGCCCACACACACACACACACATTCACACACACACACACACACACACACACTCACACTCATACACACACATTCACACTCACAAATGCACACTCACTGAAGGCTGTCACAGCAGATGGAGCCACTTAAGTTTTGTTACAAGTACCTGCCTGGAATATGAGAATGATTTGAAATGTAGTGTGTGTGTGAGTGTGTGTGAGTGTGTGTGAGTGTGTGTGAGTGTGTTCTCAGATTATACTGCAGTTTTAATAAATATTGTTGTACTGCATTTTGCAGGAATACAGAAGCTTTAAGTATCATTTAAAAACTATGAAATGTTTTGCTGTACAGTCATTAATTATTCGATTATTGCTTCTCTGTTACCTTTAGCTATTACTTTCATTTAGACCAAAGAAGAAAAGCGTGTTTATATTTAGACACCCTGGGCTGTCAACTGAATATTCCTCTGTGATGGGTGGGCTGAGAGCACCACTTTACATAAAAGCCCTGAGAATCCACTGACTGGCATGTTGCTGCACAAGAACCATTTTTAATAATCAAATTCCCCTGTGGCTTGAGCAAAAAAAACATGTGCCCGTGTGTGTGTTCGTTCCTGTTCTCATTAGGATCTACACTACGGGGCCCCGCTTCAGTGTTGTTTCCTGTATAGCCCA
The DNA here is from genome assembly GCA_037833715.1 of Toxotes lorentzi. Lineage (NCBI taxonomy): Eukaryota > Metazoa > Chordata > Actinopteri > Toxotidae > Toxotes > Toxotes lorentzi. The sequence goes on from JBBMJY010000013.1 coordinate 17,309,219, forward strand.
TTACTGCTACCTGCCCCGGGGTTGGAAGTTGAAGCCTGAGACAAACAGCGAGCCGTGTGCAGTAAAATGCACCCGGGAGATTAGCGTGGCAAGGAAATAAGGGCGTGTAAGAGGGGTGAACTTAAGGTTGAGTCAACCTGAGGCCACAATGAACTGTTGTGGAAAGACAATTTCCAGCCAGGCTTTTAGAGTGAAGGGCAGGGGACAAAGAGGAGTGGTGGTTATGGCAGAGACGGAGCATTTTATTATTTCATTCAGAAAATAGAAAATGAATGATTCGAAAATAACGTCACATTAACCCCTGAGGACCGTGTGATAAATGGTTAGTTAGGACAGTCACTGTTATCCTTGGAAACGTCCTCGTCCCACAGCTACACAATAAGAATACAATCAACTGCAAACACAGAGGAAGATCTTCTAAACATGGGTACATCCTGTTTGTCCTCATTTCGCTCCCTGGACGAAAAACATCCTAACCCTAATTATCTGGCATATGACAGACAGATGAACGTCATTTCTCCGGCACTGGGCTGTTAATGGTGCGTTCAGCCTGAAATAAATTTAACTTTGAGTTGCAGATAGCTAGCAACCCACACACGCAATCAAAAAAATCTGTTGCGTAGCATGTAGCATTTCTAATGCTAAACGACTGAAATGGGCACAGCGGACAAATTTCTTATTTCCTGTGAGACAGGGGGTGCATCATGTGCCATGACAGATTAAAAAGGTTCTGTTTCTAAGTGGCAAGCCTGGATGTTTGGTGCCAGAGGGACGCTCTACCTCATATTCAAACATTTTTTAAAAGCTGCAGTCGTTAATGGACGAGATGTGTTACAGTTAATTTGGTCAGACGGCAGCGGGTCACAGGGTGTTGCTCAATGTGTCCCTGGGTGGTCAGAACCTGAAGTGAACTGTCAGGACACCAAGTAAGTTGAACACAGGAACGGGCACAGGCTTAGTTCCCAGTTGAAACCCAGCTGAATCACAGGGTGATTTCCCTCCGTGGGTGCCTGAGCTCTCGAGCAGCCACACAATCTGCACAGGCGTCAGTCAAACAAATTTCAGATTAGCAGGGAAAAGAGGGTTTGTCTGGAAAGAAAGGAAGGAAATCAGCCTGAGTCTGAACTGACTCATGATTTTATGCTCTGATCACAGTCCAGTCTGCCCAGGGTTCTCTGAGTTTGGGGAACAAGCAAGACTCTGTCTGTCTGTCTGTCTGTCTGTCTGTCTGTCTGTCTGCCTGTCTGTCTGTGTCTGTCTGTCTGTCTGTCTGTCTGTCTCTCTAACTGTCTGTCTGTCTGTCTTGCGTGACTCGACTCATGCTACGTCTGTGTTGTGCCAGCTGCAGTTTAGCAGGTCTTGTTGGGGACGGCTCACACTGATACTGTCAGTCACCATGTTTCCCAATTACCATAGCCTGCACACCAACATGATAGCCTGATTGGCAGTGTTATTTCCGTGGCAATTATTATGATTCTGATTATGTCAATCATTTCACTCTCTGCTCCATGTGGCATCAAATAGCAGTAGCTGGAGCCGCTTGCTTTTTATTTCCCCTCATATGTCTGATGGTTGTTTGAGGTATATTCTCTCTTTTTACAGTAGAAAAACTTTTTAAAAATTCATGCCCTGCTCGCCTGTAGCGCTATTACCTTTGAGCTCGGTAGCTCATTCTAAATTACTAACGGCCTGTATATGGTCCCCATAATGATCATTTTCGCTCTGTGTCAGTAATAATTGCGAGGTTAGTTCTATTTTAGTGCAAGCTCAGGGCTTCTGGTTTTATCTCGCTACTTCTTGTATTATTCATGTCATCCTCGTGTCTTTGACTTTTTCTACAGCGCCCTCCATTTAAACCGCAATTACTACTGTTACCTCTTCTACACTCCTACAGTGAAGAAAAAAAAAAAGAAAATGGCCATTTTCTTCATTATCGTCGTCATCGCCACCACCACCATCATCATCTATTTACTACATGATTCAATTAGTGAGCCATCAGATGAAAGGTCACGGTTGTAATCAGTCCTTTGAGAACATGTTTTTCTCTCTCTCTTTTTTTTTCTTTGTACCTTCCTGCTGTTGCTGGCTTTACATCTAAGGGCAGCTAATGATCTCACTTTCCCATTTTGTGTCCAAGAAAAACTGCACTTTCGCCGTAATGTCATATCCCCAGCAACAAACGTGTTGGGCAACGAGGCTTTCAAGTGTCAAGTAGTTCATGTGGAGTCAGAGGAAACGCAGAGAGTGGTGAGGCGTCGTTAACACGCTCTCCAGGTGAAGCTTTATCAGAAGCTTGTTCCCTGATTTCATTTCTGTTCCTCAGTCTTACAAACAGATTCAGGCTCGAGTCAGCGCAGGCTGCAGTCAGTGTATATGCTAATGTGCTTAGTGACACTGACTGAAACACCAACAGTACTGTCTGCAGCTGTATTCTGTGCTCAGGTGTGGTCAGATTGCCTTTAAACCTGTAGTAATCCACTCATAGACACTCACTTTACATGTGTTTACTCACACTGCAGCTTTCGCCTCGTGCAGACTACACACCTGTTACCTTGATTTGCCTTCTCCACGTGGATCTGAGTCCAAACTCTAGTTTTCTAATTTAACTTACACCACTACTGAAAAAATCACCTTTAACATTTCATGTCATGAATTCATTGTTCTCAGGGGATGAAGTCTGGTGATTCTCAGATTTTTAATCCAGCACCACCTTTAGGACATTTTTGAATTTTACAGAAACGTCTTTTTCATTCAGTAAAGTATCTGAGCTTCTGGATGGACTGGCTCAAACGTTTGTTCAGTCATGGTTCCCAGAGGATGAATCTTAATGACTTCGCTCTTTCTTTTTTTTGTGTGTTGAATGAAATATCTTGGATGGATATGTGTGAGATGAGCTGCTGACTTGTTGGGGTTACATTCCCTGCTCAAAGACACACCAGCTGTCTTCACCCATAACCAACCGATGGTTTTATGAGCCTGTTTCTTCAAGCTTCAGTAAACGGATGGTAAATATAAGGAGCTATTAACACAATCTGAGTCTGAGACTCTTTCACACGTCAGACAGAAACTAGGATAAAGTTTTTTTATTATTATTATTATATTTTAAGTCTGAGGCTACTACAGTTATTTGAAGTGAAGCACAACTGACACTCTCACTAACTACGACCTGAATCTGAATGGAAGCTGACAGACTGCTCCTCTCACACACTCACACAGGTACACACATTTGTAATCACCTTAAACATCAACATCTTATCTTTCCTGAACCCACATACCGTACGCCTGCCTGATCAAAGAGCAAAAACAGCAGACTTCAGTGTGTGTGTGTGTGTGTGTGTCCATCGCAGCAGCTGCTCTGTCAGCATACTCCCAGTCCAAAGGGGGGTCCACACAGCATGGCTAAAGAACTCATCAACAACCCCAGGCGCTCTGCTTGGTGTGTGGGATGATGTGCTGCAGACTCAGCCTCTCAGTCCCCCCCCCGCCCCACACACACACACACACACACACACACACACACATCATCATCATCATCACCCTCATAGACCTGACTGTACACACATTAACATGCTTACTGTCTGTATTCATCCAGCAAATGTGCTTGTTACCCAGAAGGACGGGTGTTTTTTAGCGGGGGTTAAGATTCGGGAGGGTTGGAGCTCGTTATGAGGAACTAGAATTTGATTTGTTATGAATGCAAAGCACACAGCTGAAAAGCTCAGGGGTATTTAGTCTCTGGCTATAGGCTTAATGAGTCTTTGTGTGCATATGTGTGCGGCATGTGCTGCATGCATGCGTGTCAGCGTTTGTGCGAGCGTGTGTGTTTGTTTTGCACTTGTCAAAGAGGAGGGCTCTGTCGGAGTGTAATACACTCGTGTGATGACTAGTGGCTGGAGGTGGTTGGTCTAATTCACTCTCTGAGGCTAATTCCATGCTAACAAGTCAGCGATGCCACATGCTTGTCCTTGCCCACAGCCCAGTGGGCCAGTCTCAAAGCAAACCAATTAGCCAGGCTGTCTCTGGGTCTGTCAGGCCCCCGCCGCCCCGGAAAACTCATTCTGAACTTTTTTTTTCCGCTCTGCCTTTGGAGGCTTTTGAACGAAGGAGGTCTGCGAGGACCGTAAAGGGGCTGTGTATTAATAAGCCTGTATGACTGACATGAAAGACATCCAGCAAGAAACATCAAATACACAAGGCTAAGCTGCCTTCCCAATTAACTAAAATATCTATTTAGTGACAAATCTTCTAACTCACAAATGAAACACGTCTAACGTACAACTGAGCAGATGAATGCGGTCTTAATGGACGCATTAACACGCTAACGGATCCTTTGTGAAAACTTTCTTAGCTCCATCACTGCGAGTTTGAAGAAAGCGGCAAACATGAAGGTGTCGGGATTCGCTAAGTGAACTGACTTGACACTGTGCAGTGTTGCAGCAGTTCCACTGTGGGAGTAGCTAATTGGATGGTAATTAATGGAATGGAGGCCGATAAATACCTTTGTGAGCGAGCTTGTCAAGGACACGGAGGTGATGGGAGGGAGTCTGAAAACCAGACCGAGAGAGAGAGAGACGGAGAGAAAGCTAAGGACAGACACCTTTTCTTCATCGTGACAGCTAATCCTCATCCCTTCATCCCTCTCCTCAATTCCTAAATGAAACTACCCCTCCCTCACCCTCCCCCCTTCCACTCCTCTCTCTTCCTCCCCTTATCAGGCCCCCTGCCTATTCTCCCCTGCCCCAACTTCACTTGTTTCCATGGAAACACAGGATAAAAAGAGTTACTTCTAGATTAAATCAAAGATTTCTGAAGTGCTGAAAATATTACAAGCTTTTTTGAATCGTGTTCCTCGAGTTCAGGATGATACTCTATTTTCTCCTTCCAGATAGCACACGTGTGCCCCTTTCTTCACTGTAGGAAAAAAGACAGCTATTCACTCACTGATGCCGACTATAAGACCTGTCTGTCTCTATGGGACCAATGAACGGCTCCTGAGTTGACAGTTTTTCTTTCTTCCTGTATTTTTCTTTTTTCCCTGTATTTCAGGGCTTTGTTGGTGTCCCACAAATCTGCTTAACCAATCTGTCAGCTGCCATTGTGGAGGTCCGGAGGAGAATTCTGTGCATAATTGAATATCTGGGCTAGAAAAACGACAATAACCTGAAAAGGATCCTCGTAGTGTTGCTGTTAGATACTGTATTCAACGGTGTCTCCAAATATACTGTCGGTTACTGTAAAAGAAAAAATGAGCTTCGATTCACAGCACGGAGAAACGTACGGAGTGCAGAAATTACAGACGGGGCTGATCAAAGGCTTAAATACATCATCAGTGATATTAGTGATTTTTTTTTTACCCTATTAGTATTAGTTCATTCAATGTAGAGGGCACTATCACAGCAGAAAAATAAAACCTCAGAGTTCTTCTTTAGTAATTAGCTTCATGAGTTTCACACACACGTGACACTGAACGTTCAGACTCGTTATAAACTCTTCACTGACGTTGTTACCAGGATCTGACCTCCAGTACGTGCTGTCGTACTGCGTCGCCTCAGACCTCTCCATGGGAACAACTGTCAGGTGTCCATTTAGCTCGGTGCAGATGAGTGACAGCAGATCCACAGTGACACTGGTGGGATGTAAAGCTTTTACCGGCAGCAGACGAAGTGCGTCCCTCCTTCACACATGGCCGAGTCCTGAAGGAGATGAGAGTGCAGGTTTCCTGACTTGGGGCAGGCGTGTACAAGGACACACGTGTGCATGTGCACACACACACACACTCTCCAGCATGATGGCTTAATCCCAGGAGAGAGGTTGGAGTCTGGATCTCTCCAACAGAAAGCACGCTCCATCAGTCCATGAGGGGACCACTTGAGTAGAAGCATTCACCTTACTCTCCCTCAGACTCGTCAGGCTGCGCTGGTGGAATTTCTCCTCCCTGAACAATAAGATTAATGGACACTGAATTTTTTTTTCTTCACACTTTACTCCCTGCAAGTGAAGAAATCATAGCTGTGTGAAAAATCTTCAGTAAGGCTGCAATTAAATGCTGCAGGACTTATACATTTCTGAATGCATGCATTTTTTATGCATGTTAACAGGGTTGTATAACTTCCATCCTCCTTCTCTGTGGCTCTGTTGTACTCCGGTCTCTGAGAGCTATAGCATGCTTCAGGGAAAAAGGATTTTGCAGATTGTCTTACATTATTCTGCCTGTGCCACCCTCATTCTGTACAGTGGTGCAGTGCTACCACTCAGCAGAGGATGATTTATGGGGTACACACTCACCAAATTACACTTAATGAATTGCATTGCTACTGACTGAGTTTAACACCCCCTCCGTTTCACTGCCTTTGTTAAACATGGGTTAACTGCCACAGGAATACCAATCAATGCTGAAATGGTTAGTGAGTAAAGAGTGTGACACGGAGAATATGAAAGATTGATTTGCTCTTGGCCTCAGTGGGATTTATAGTGTGTGTTCTCACGTTGGGCCTAAAGATTAACCCTGTCCTCTACACGTCTGTGTCAGCGGCACTCTGGGTTCGTGTTACCATATCCATGTGTTCGGTCTGTGGCCCAGGAGGATGGTGTACGAACGGATCTCACACATCTGTCTGCAGGTCTCAGATCTGCCTCCACGTCTTGCCCCATGACTCAGTTCAGCACACACCTGCATCAAACAGCCGAATTCAGCCGAGCCAGAGGTCAGCGTTCTGTAAATATCCTCTCACTCTTGTTAATGTGTCACGGCTTTTAAATGGGTCGACAAATAGCCCACCTGGGTCTCATGGGAAAGAGGAAGGTGGGGGAGATGGAGGAGGAGTAAAAGAGCAATACGCATCCCGTCCGCTCCCGTCGTTATTTTTACAAGTCTTTACGACTCAATTTAGCGGGTGGGAAATAAAACAAGCAGGGTGTCGGGGCTCTGGGGGCTGAGATGAGTTAGTGGCGTTCCCTGAGCTGTCAGAGAGCTTGCCGGGGTGGCGTGGGGGTTGGGGATCAGAGGGAGGGAAGTGAGGGATGGTGGTGGAGGGGGGTAAGACAGATCCACCCTAATCAAGCAAGTTTTTTCAAATCAACGTCAGTCTTTAGTTTCGCTTCACATCTCGGCAGCTTGAACTGAACTGAACTGTTAGCTGAAGAGACGGGGGACTGGTCTCAAAGAAAGAGGCCGCACTTCGTACTTCTGGGTTCTACGTGTAAATTCAGGTGATTTAGGGGCTTTGTCGTCTAATTCTCCATCCTTTTAATTCTCCAGCAGAGAAAGACAAACCTCAGCCCTTAAAAAAAAAAGAAACACGATTGACAGACTGCATTTAGTCCCTTTTCTCATTGCTTTCAGGCGGCTGAATTCCTCTTCATGCTGTTAATATTGCGCTCTGATATTGGCTTTTTCCTGCATGCTCTGATGGTGCCGTGTGTTAATGGCACTGTCTACCTCTCAGAAGGGCCTCCTCTTCTTTCACTGCCTCTCGTCTTTTTTTTTCCGCTGTTATTTCAGACCAATTGGGAGCACACACGCAGGGAAGGGAGGAGAGGGTCTGTAATTAAAATTCTGTTCAGCATGACAACGCTGTTTCATGCCTCATTTTTTTCACACGTGGGATGAATACAGGATAAGTGCAGAGACTTTAATAGGTAAATAGACGCTGCTGATATGTGTTTAAAGTGCACACGGTGCTACGTCGAGCACACAGGTGGAAAACGTACGCAAACTCTTCAGGCTTATCAGCAACACCAGCTCTTATGTTACACTCAGTAATAACAGAAGCTTTAATGTTTAATGCTTTAAAAAAGGCTGGAGCTTTGTTTTCAGTCGGTTCCTCACTGACAAGCAAAAACTTGTATTTGTGTATGAGAGCATGTTGTCAAGGATCGACATGCAGTGTGTGTGTGTTTGCGTGTGTGTGTGTGTGTGTGTGTGTGTGTGTTTGCGTGTGTGTGTGAGTGTGAGTGTGTGTGTGTGCGCGTGTGTGTGTATGTGTGTGTGTGCGTGTGTGTGTGTGTGTGTGTGTGTATGTGTGTGTGCGTGTGTATGTGCGTGTGTGTGTGTGTGTGTGTGTGTGTGTGTGTGTGCGCGTGTGTGTATATGT
>JBBMJY010000013.1:17317411-17356578 GCA_037833715.1 Toxotes lorentzi
CGCGTGTGTGTGTATGTGTGTGTGTGCGTGTGTGTGTGTGTGTGTATGTGTGTGTGTGCGTGTGTGTGTGAGTGTGTGTGTGTGTGTGTGTGTGTGTGTGTGTGTGTGTGTGTGTGTGTGTGTGTGTGCGCGTGTGTGTGTATAGCGTACACACTTGAACCGCATGCTTGCATGTGCTGATTCTGTGATGTGTTTACTCATCGAAAGGCGACGGGGAGGGGGCAACAGCGAGCCTCCTGGGATGCTGTCCGCAGGGCTTGTCAACTACTGTCACTCAGTCATCAGCCGCCCCCTCACCATCCCCATATCCCATACTCCCCTGCTCCGACACCCCCCGCCCCCCTGCAAAACAAAGACAGCGGCAGCTACAGCAGCTGCATCCAAAGGGACCATCACTCCACCAGTATTTAACCTCTGCTACAGCTTCCTTCTGCCTCACTCTCTTTCCTCTGCTTTGCTATGTCCCTCTCCCTCTCTCTCCCTCCCTCATCCCTTCCCCATCCCTCCCCCATCCTCCTCCCCTCGTACTCTCCTTCATCAAAGCATTTCTGGCTATTTTGTTTCCCGGCTCTACAGAGAGTTATTGCTCATGACAACGATCACGGTCGTTTATTTTCTCTCTGCAGCCCAGCCTCTGTATGCACGCCGGGCTAGTATTACCCTATGATATTCAAGCGCTCTCTATTAAATATGCATGAACCCTGGAGATGAAAATTAATTTTGGGAATGTTCTCTCCCTCTTTCTCCCCTCGCTCTCTCTTTGAATGTTCAAATATGCCTTCATCTGCCTTTGTGTCAAGCCGTGAATTCATTATTTCATTTGCCAGTGATGGTGTAACATAACACAATATGTGCGGCTGCAGCGACGTTGCGATATTGATCTTGTTAAAACAAGGGGCGACAAAAACAAGTCGGGCCAAAACACATGGAGCAGGAGGGAAGTTTTCACAGATTCACCAAGTTTTGAACAAGTTCACCCTGAGCTCTTATCATTCATGAATATTTAGAGGAATAAAATGGGAAAATATTAAATTGAATTATGCATGTATGAAGGGATGGAAATCTACTGTAGGACACTGCAGTTTCTCTTCTGTCTTTTCTTAAAACATGATCTTCTCAGCAACTCATCCCTCGTTTCTCCCGATTCGTGCCCCGACAGCCTCCAGACTCCAGCCTCTATGTGGGTGCTGATGCACTGCAGTCCACTCTGCTCCACAGTAAATTACAGGATTCCTCACTAAAGACTGTGGAAGAGTGAAAACATCAAACACATCGGAGACACACAAACAGCCCGGCTGAGCTGGTTGTGTAGGTGGTGTAGCCAACACAAGCTGAAGGATAAAACAAGAACTGCTTTAAGAGGTTGTACACAACAGTGAAAAGATGTTGTTCACCTACAGCTGTGCTGCTGTAATGATGCCATCTTGTACTGCGTTTAATTTTTCAGATATTTTTTAGATTCAGTCTTCGTCTCAGTCCTGAGATCAAAAGTCAGCGTGAGTTCAAATCATATTCAGTCAATTTCTCCCTTATTTTACTTCATGTTTAGTTTTTTAACTCTGGACATTTCAGTCCCGTCTTAGTCAAAGAAAACCATGAAAACTCGAAGTCTTGTTTTAGTTAGAAAGTAATTACCAACAAAAACTTGGTATATTTTTAGTCAAGACCAAGGAGCAGGGTTTTAGTCAAACATCATCAAAACGCCTCTGGGTTCAAATTTATCCACACGAAAAAACAAGTCTTGAAAACTGGCTGCAAAATGACAGTTTGTATGAATAAAAATGCAGCTTCATGTCTGGTCTGATGTTAAAGGAATAAACACCAAGAGTCAGATGCAAAGATTGAGACCACTTTCATGTCTGGACTGTGTCTTTACAGCATGTAGCCTGGAAACACATGGCCTGGCTCTGTCTGAAGACATAACAAAATCCACCGACCGGCACCTCAGAAGCTCACACTTTAACGCGTTATCTTGTTATTTTAAAATGTGGGGGAAAAAACAAAGCAACAAAAAGCATAATTAACTCACAGAGCAGAGGTGGAGCAACATCAGCATCATCATCATCAAGTATCTGGACTTTTCTGTCTGCTCATCTGGGAAAAAGTCCAATATTCACTCTCCTTTAAGCTCTGTGTTTGGTCTCCACCACGACAAGTAGTCATATGATCCATTGTTAAGATGAAAATATAAATCATGGTACTTTTAAAGTTTTTATTTTCAACTTCAGCTTTAATCACAGTTCAAGTTTGATGAAATGTGTCAGTGTTTCATCTTCCACGCGAAAAAAAAAGTTTGTTTTCGAACATATTTCCTCCAGATTCTTGTTAATGAAATTAATACTATGCACTGTTGTATTTTAATGACTCAGAGTGACACCAGAAGGTTTCTGTCACCTGGAAGAACAAAGGGGGGGGGGGCAGCTCTGGGCTGCTCCACACCAGCCCCCTATGGCCTGCATTCATTCAGCCAGTCCATCATGCAGTGTATCTGCATAACTGCATCTTTCATGAGCTTTGGTCAATGCCCAATCCATACTGCACAGGCCTCTGTGTGTGTGTGTGTGTGTGTGTGTGTGTGTGTGTGCATTTTGTCTCAGTGTGTTGCATTAATGTGTTTGTGTCTGTCCATGTGGGGCATGTTCCATATACAGTGTGTTGTGTTGTTACCAGTTTGCAACACAACCTCTGCAGTCTGTCACAGACTAATCATCCAGGTGAGCACCTGAATGGTTCCTCTGCTCTGCTCGAATTAGCGCTCCCACTGTTCATCACCTTCATGGTTCCTTCTCGTGGCACCTTGTTTAAGCCTGGTCAATATTAGCAAAGAGGGATGTGGGTGCCGGTAGCTGGTAGAAGATCCCTGCAGTTCTTATCAGGTAAAGTGGTTTTTGATTAGTGTTGATGGCTGGGACTAAATAGCCCTCAGGATTTCCACTGGCTACACCTGTTATGTATGTATGTGTGTGTGTGTGTGTGTGTGTGTGTGTGTACTGTTCTGCTCAAGGGTATGCCAGCAATTCATCACATTGGAAAAGCTATATCTGCAGTGATGAACAGGGTTTATGTCTAAACCTGTTCCCTAAACCATAACCTTTACACCACTGTGTCGCTTCTAGCTATTTCGGGGATGCTGCTGGATGATGGCTGTGCTGCAAAGTGTCTCCCTGCAGCCACAGCACAGTTTCAGTGTGCTGTGCCCTGATGTACAGTACAGACAGGAAGAATGAGGCTTTTCTTGTTGTGCATACTCTTGCCATCATCCACTCGTGGCCCAGAAAGACCGGCTGCAGCTCCCGCTCTGCGAAACGCTTGGCATCTGGTGCAACAGACAGCCTTGCATGTTAATGCCGAGTTAATATTATTCTTATGAACTGCGAGTGACTTTGCATGTTAGTGAGCGCTCTGTCAAATTAACGTCACTTCCATTAATGCCGCCGTCTATTTCGTGTCACAAGTACACTCAGGCCAGAATCCCGCTGGCTCTGAGGTGCTGGGGCTAGATACACACACACACACACACACACACCAAACCAAGGCTCATGCAAAGACTCACACCCCAGCATCTCAACTGAAGATGCACATTTACACACCTACATGCACTCACATATCTTTTCTCCACAGAAGCAGGAGACGATGGGAGGAAAATGAATGTCCCGACTCATTTATCACATAGCCCCAAAAGTACAGATGAATCCAGTGATGAAAATCTGTCCTGAGAAATGTCAGGAAGATATTAACTCCAATACATCAAAGTGGAGCTGCAGTTTCTAAGCTGACTGCCAGCCGATGCTCCCAGCCTTCGGTTAAACGGGGGGAGCGCAGCAGCGTCAATGTAATTTCAGCCAACTCTGACCATTTGTCACAGAGAAACGAGTAAATAAAGACACAAGTCACTCCCTCACAAAGATTAACATCCGAAATGATGCAGAGCGAATTTCATTAGTGCGCAAATGCCATTCTTTAGATCTGTCTGATCTCAATGAAGTGTGAGAGAGTGAAGGCAAAGAAAAGAAGAGGGAAATTGCCTTTTCATGTGGATTTCACTAATCGCTTCCCTAACAAAATGCGGCAGACTTGTACTAATAAGTAAGTTAAGGCTCAGTGGACAGATAGAGTGAAACAGCACAGAGGCTAATGGAATTGAGATCTTTCCATGCCTCTGTGGGTGTCTTAATTGTCAAAAGGAGCTTCTCAGAGGAGTGTTTCAGCAGTCGCCTGCCGGATTGTGGGAAGCCTAAATTGGGAGTGCGACTCACTGGACTTGTTTTAAGCCAGAGCTTCTCTGGTGTGTGTGAGGTGGATCAAATCCCCTCTCCAGTGTCTGGAAACAGGTCCTGTGATTCGCTCTTGTTTATTTGGCACCAGCAAAGTATATGTTTTCAATGCAGCCAATGGGGACTGCAGCAGACTCATATCTGAAATCTATAACTTCTGCTGTTCTGAGCTTTTTCATCTCACAGTCTCTCCTGGAATGTATTATGTGCCCATTTATTTTTGCATGGATTTATTTATACATAAATATTCATTCTGAATGTCGTATATGTGATTCATTTGAAAAAAATATTGCTTTCTCAATCGCAGCCAGCAGCAGATTTATTGGCTCTCATTGCCATTGTTATCACAATACCTCTGTAGGGATCTATTTTAGCATCACTGCTCTTCACTAGTTATTACAGCACTAGAAATTCCAACCACTGTGGTTCATTAGAAGTGAGATTGGACTGCGTGGGACTCCAGGAGAGAGAGAGAATTTGCCTTTAATCTAAAAAGGTCAATGTGTGCGAGCTATTTTGGAGATTCACTGCGGGCTCATAACCGAGGCTTTGTCTGAAGACAATGTAAAATTAAATGAAGACAAAGTTAGTGAGCATGCGGTCGGCTTTTGATGAGAATCGGGGAGTGAGGACCCTTCATTTGCAACCTTTAATCAGTCCAATGAGATCAGATCCTAGAAGAAAAGAAAGTGGGGGGAGAAATGAAATGGTAATTAGTATTGATTACCAATGTGCATATGACCCTGCAGTCTGCCCCTGCATTCCTAAATCAACCCAAATTATTGGATTTACTAATTTCATGCTCAGAGAGAAGAAGCCAGCAACATGAAAATGCCTCCACAATGAACCATGTGTCCGCTGAGGTCGTAGGAAAACGGGAAACGAGGCGTGTTTCTGTGCTGAGGTGTGTCTGTGAAGCTGAATTAACCGCAGTGGTTAAAGTTAAGGATGATAATTATTCTAGGAGGGTCTGTGGGGAGTAAAGGTGATTCAGGTAGCTTTTCCTTCAAATTACATTTCACGTCAGTGCGCTGTCGCTGAGCGATGGCCTCAGCCTGGCCATATATGCATGTAATTACTCGCAGTTAAGAAAGAAAAGAGGTCCATTTAGGCGGGAAAAAGCAGCCCAATTACACGTATACACAATTAATACACCCATGGGAAATTGAAATTTTCCTTCAAATGATAAGATTAATTCCTAATTATGGCGACACACACATTCACATTCACACAAGGCCTCACACGTTTAATCTGCTTTAGTAATAAGCCACAATTCAGTGAAACTGTGAGGAGCAGGAGTGGACAGCGAGTGATGGAGGGAATCCATGTCACAGTGGACCCGATGAACCCGGACACCAGGGATGTGACAGTGCTCTGCCGCCATCTACTGGCTCCAGTGTAGAATATAAAAACCTCAGCGGTGGTGCAAAGGTGTTTTTAGGTCTTTTCTCAATTAGAACTACAAATCTCGAAGCTGCGTCTGTGTATCCTGACGACCTTCCTGACGTTTGAGGCTCAGTGAAGGGAATGACCACCATGGAAATCATCTCCCTTTAGTGTTTCTGTCTTTCCAGCATCTGAGATGTGCAGGAGCTAATTTTCTAACACTAATTAAAAATATACATATTTATAGACATTTGTATTTTTTGTTTGTTGCCTTTGTTGTCCTTAAAACCTTCTAACAGATAAACAAAGACAATGGGCCCATGAAACATTCCCCGTCCCACAAACATGTAGGGGCCAGAGACCCAGACTGAGTGTTTATCAATGACAAGACAATACAGCCATTAGGGCGGAGTCTTGGGTTCGAATATCTGACTCAGTGTTTCTGTCACATGGCTTCAGTGAAGAGATGGAACATAAAGGAAGTGAAGAACATCTGTGACACTGTCAGACAACTTTAAAGCTTCGTAGATGGGACGTTCAGGGGTTAAAGAAACACAAATAAATCCAGGGACAACAACCGGGGTACTCTTCTCAAGTCTGACTTTATTCTGTGGGAAACATTAGTCTCTTATACATCTAAGTTCTTGGTGCAATATGACAGACAGCTACTCAGTACAGCAGTGCCTACAGTTATATATATCCATGTTTACAAGCAAAATAATAAACCATATTAAAAAGATAAATATTAGTTTGGGTGTGAAGCACGGCGCGCAGTTCCTGTAGCAGTAGAACTGTATTGCATCAGTCTTACATAAATATGCTGAACCTCACACTGGTTCTGGGCAGATACACACACGGGTTTTACAGCAGAGACAGCGTCTATTCTGTGCTCGTGCAGCTCTGGACTCAGAGCCTGCCTAAGCAACCGGAGACACAGAAAGTGCAATTTGAAAACAACATCCAGGGCAACAAGGACACACAGATGCATGGCAGGACAGGTGTGTGTGTATGTGCAAGAGCATATTTCGAGTGCTGCAGAGGCTAGGTTACAGTTCATGAGTCTGTCAGGACAAAACTGAGAGGAGTGACACCGAGGGAAACGACGCAGACAGGAAATGAACACGGTTCGTGGTCTAACAGAGACGTTGTTACTGGAGATCTTTTACAACACACAGAGTGACGCCTCACAGAACTTCAGTCTTACACACAGGCCGGACTTTGCCGGCCACCGTACGACGCGGGCCTTCACATGGCTACTGAAGCGTCCGACTCTTTCGGCCGGTTGCGTACAACATGCTCCAGCTGACCGGAGTCCGAGACGTCGTAGCTCGTCTTGTATTTAGCCAGGATCTTCATGAGGGGACGCAGCTTCAGCCACCACTGCTCCTTCGGGATCCTGTGACTGCAGACAGACGAGGAAATGGCAGACTTACGTTTTCTACCGACTGAGGAGCAGTGAAAAGATTACACCCACGAGGACACGTGATACAAGATTAAAATGGCATTTAGGATCAAAACATCAATTATTTTCAGTTTTCTATTAATCTGCTGATCCTTTTCTCAATTCATTTGGTGAATATAGAGTCATAAAATTATCAGAGGGTTTGGTATTACTACTTAAACTATCAGCTGGTGATCAAGAGAGTAGCAGATCATTTTTTGTTGATTAACAGAATCATAAATAAGAGGAATTTTCACACAGACGTCCTAGTTTTGGCACCACGGTAATCTGGGCGTCTGACTGGCTTTTTCTCCACAGTATCATTAACTGCAGCTGTGACAACTCAGTTTAGACTCAAAGATCCTGATAGTTTGAACTGATCAGATGTGTGAGCACTGTTGAAGACACAGTGAAATAAAAACTAAGTTCCTCTGTTAAATGTGTTGTTATGTCGTCCTGTAAAAGATGAAAATGTTTGTTGACTCCTCTTCAGTTCGGGGTCATATGAACATATTTGTTCGAGTTAACTTGTTTTTAAAGATGCTCTGAAGTCCGTCTGTCGGACACTTTAAGTTCAGTTAAGTGTGATACGTACACAAAGTCAGTCTCCTCCTTGAGTTGTACGACGGGCTGGAAGACCAGAGCCCTGCGACGCATCCCCAGCAGACAGCACGAGTCCTCGGTGTTGGCAAACACTCGGCCTGCAGGGAAACACAGCAGCACTCAGACAAGGAACCCGTGCAAACAGACAGTACACAGACTAACACTCTGCTCAGTGTTTGTATACAGTGATGATGACTGTGTTTTAGCTAGAGCCTATCTGAGAGACTGTACATATGACTGTTTTGTGTGGATCTTCAGGCGGACGACTACAATTAGGTGATGTAACCGATACAAACAGAAAAACTAGAAGCTCAATTCAAAGAGGTGATGATATGGAAACTGTCACTACTCAAAAGCAACTAAAGAAACGTAAAGTGCCACAGACACAAAGAAATGTGGGGCAAAGCAGAAAAAAGAAATGTGCTTTATTCATGCAGCCCATGCTCGTCTATTTCCAGTCCAACTCTTCCACATGAGTCGGGAACTGGAAATAGCGTCGCACGGTTGGCTGCTGATAAACGTGTACGGCACAGACACATCATAGCTGCACCCCACATGTGCCTGGACAGGCTGTGTGCATCCTCAAGATATGGCAGGGTGGAAATGACAGACAGGGACATGGAGCTAAATATAACAATGCAGATGGTCATGGAGCCAACGTGAAGAAAAAGATTTACCTTCGTCTTATGTCATCCATGTGTATGGGAAATAGACATAAAAAACAAAGAGGAGTTTGGACTTTAATTAACTTTATACATATGCAGTGTGGTTTAAAGATGAACTATTGATCGGAAGTATCACACATCACTCAGCTGTTAGTGTCATCCATCAAAAGAGAAAGCTCATAAGTATAGTTATAGTTAGTACATAAAGTAGATTTCTTGTTAAGTTGTTACACTGATGGGGATCAATGATCAATAATTAATTTCCTTTACAAGGATAAAATTACATCAGCATATCAGACAGTGACTCCATGACAGATCTGGGTAAAGGTCTGCTTCACAACAGCCACGTCTCTGTGGGGAGGGAGGATCAGCTACCACAAGTCCTTTCACTCGAGTGGATCGTGAACTTTACCTTGTCTGAATGTCTCAACCAGCTTTTTGGAAATCCACTGCATCGCCTTCGCTGAGATCTTCGTCCCAAAGTTACGGTCAAATGGAGACGGCGCTCCTCCCTTTCAAAGGAATCAAGACGGACAGCACAGTATGACATGAGGACAACACCTACATGCTGTGTCTATCATGTGTTTTTATTTTTTTAATGATTTACATTTATTTCTTCTTCCCTGCAGTAACTTTTTTATGTTTTCCTTTATTATCATCTTATTCTTTTAGTCTTTATTCTCTTCTTTTGTTAACTCTCACTCTGCTGTAATTAACATTTCTACCGTTCTTCATTTCTAAATGTTGTCATTAGCATTTTCTATTCACAGAAGAGGAACAGGAAAAGATGACAGAGATGATTATGCACAAAAAAAAGACACCAACCAAACTTCTTTTCTTTTTTAAAGACATATATTTGTTGAAGTTGTTGGTTGTGCTATGTTTAAAACTCTTAATATCCGCAAATCTACATTAATTTTTTCTTCTCTGCATCCCATTACTTTCTGCAGACGCAACCCAGTTTCCCCTCCGGGATCATCAAAGTTTTGTTTCATCCTGTTTTTATCTGCGATAAATCTCCAGACGCACAAAGCCAAAATACAACAAAGCACATACAGGAAGAATGAGGCTAATAAGTAATTATGAAAATGCCATTCCAGATACAAATATGGAAAACTCTTTATTAAACTGTCCTTACTTTGGAGGAACTGTTACCACTGACACTGTTACTGCAGGGTAAGGTACTCCCATTGAGTCAGTATGAAATGGAAACCAGTGTGCAGAGGCCTACCTGCTGCATGTGTCCCAGCACGTTCTTCCTGCTGTCAAACACGCCCCTCCCTTCTTCAGAGTACAGCTGGTAAATGAAGTCTGTGGTGTAGTTATCATTACAGTTCTCATTCCTGCAAACACACAATGAAACAGACGTCAGACAGACAGTTAGCTGTGTGGAGGTAACACATATCAACCATAAACCACTATCACTTTTTGTTTTTTCAAATCAAATATTGGATAATAAAACTGGATTCTTCAGAACTCTGCAGCATCAGCACATCAGCTACCTGTCTGCTCTGTCCTGAACCAGGTTTACATCTGACCGAGCTGCAGGCTTCACCATTCTGTTTACTATTACCATTATATTATCACTTACAACCGTCTTAACGGGGGTGATTTAAGCTGTCATCCTCTTACCTGAGGACCAGTCCTCTTTGAATGCTGGTCTTCATTTTCTCTGTCAGATGCTCCACATTGGCCTGCGGGAGGAAAACAGTTCATGTGACCAGTAGAGGGCACTGTGCAGGCTGCCTCAGAATCAGGCCTGGGTGCCCTCTAGTGGCCAAAGCTTCATATGAGCCTGAAGAGGAAATCAAGTGCTGCATGAGCTCATGTTGCTTCAGTGTGGGAGTTCATGTGTGTGTGCTGGCACAGACGGTGTGTCACCTGCAGGTCTCTGATGTCGAATGACTCCTCGTAGATGTAAGCAGCATCGGCTCCAGCAGCCAGGCCGCCTACGCTGGCCAGGTAGCCACAGTAGCCTCCCATGGTCTCAATGATGAACACGCGTCTCTTGGTCCCGCTGGCCGACTGCTTGATGCGGTCACACGTCTGACACATGCACACAGGTTCACAATGTTAGTATATGTTAAGTTATTACTATAAGCCGAGCATTATTAAATTTACTGTGTAAATGTCTGAACAACCTCCAGTGAAAAGTCTGTCACGTTTTACATAGAGAGTCAAAAGATCTAATCCGGCAAGAAAGATTACAGGTCATCTTCTGTTAAAGTAACAAATTCCACATAAACAACAACATAAACAACAACATAAACAACAACATAACACTCAACACATTTCAAGGCCAACATGCTCATTTATCCATCAGCTCACTACATTTAAACATTTCAGGCAGATTCAGGCTGGAGTCCTGTATAAGGATGAGAGCACATCAGGTGGTGAACAGAAACACAAAACTATGTTTGTTTTTTCTACTTGATCTGACAGAAAGACTTTGATGGTCCAGTGCTGACAACCAGTGTGACATCAGCTGACTCTGATAGCAGTAAAACATCCACGGTTAAAGGGACACTCCAGCTATTTAGTACACTGCACTAATTTCACAGGTGTTAAATGTCTGGGCTGTTCCTAAGCTTAGGGTTAATGTTAGAGCTGGGACCAGTGTCTGAGCTGGGATTAAAGTCAAGGTCACGAAATCTGCTGAAATCTATGGAGCTGTAGAAAATACTCATGTGACATTTTACTGCACATCTGCTTTTATAACCTGACAGTGTGTTGGACCTTTGACTCCACTGACACTTGACATCATGTGTCATTCTCATTTGTCATTTGCGTGAGCATCTTGAACAAAGCACTCGAAGCTGCGCCGGCGGCGGTTTGACTGCCTTACCTCCACGATGGCATTGAGGGCCGTGTCTGCCCCGATACTTAGATCTGTGCCGGGTACATTGTTACTTATGGTGGCAGGCAGCATACACATCGGGATGCAAAACTCCTCATAGGTAGCACGAGCCTCATACAGCTGCAGCAGACTCTCAAACGCCTGAAGCGGCAGTATATGAAAACGCGTTAGAGCCACTCAGAAGGCCACCCACTGAGAGAGAGGACTGAATCTCTCTCAGTGTGCTAGAGCGTATCCTGCCATTCCGGCTCTTTCCGTGTGATAGCAGCTATGGCTTCCCTTTGGCAGAAAGGACAGGAGGACAGAGGTGTGAACACAGAGATGGAGAGGAAAGTGAAAAATCGGAAGGAAGAGCGACACAGCAGAGAGTGGTGGTGGCAGAGAGCAAAAGAAGGAGGAGGGAAAACAAAATACAGCTGTAGAACAGAGGGAGGAAAGACAAAGATGGAAGGAGAAGAGACAGAGGTGAAAGGTTGTTCGTGAGCCTCAGCAACTCAGTGCACTGACACTGAAGAGGGCAAACACATGACGACCATAACTGCTGTGGAAGGTCGTACGCAGGCAGGACAAGCACTGATGGAGGAGGAGGAAACGGAGAAGATGGTGGCCAAGCTGAGATGATTTTCTGTTTAAATTCACACTGATTCCTTAGTTTTATATAAAGTTAAACTTATGTTCATTGGAGTGATCATAATGTTTTAAACACAACAGCAAAATCAGTTATGTTATATTATATTTTTATATGCTCTGCATAACGTGTCAGATTTATGTGATGTTAATGAAGAAAGTCAATGTCTGAGCTTCATTATTAATTAAGGAAGCTACACACAGTTTAGTTATGTAGCTGTACAGTGTGTGAGATAACTACACAGCATTCAACCTGCATGCTGTTAGCCACTCATCTTGACGTTGATGAGGTGGGAGGACACAAACGCAAACGCACAGTCAGGGAGAAGGGCAGGCAGAGCAAACATGGCGGCTTCCACACTTGTGCAGCTCACAGCATGCCTCCATGTTGTCACTCACTTACCTGGTTGGGAAGGGAGGGACGCTACTCTGCAACGTGGCTTCACCTTTACCAGTCATGCCTCACAGCACAGACGTGGCTTCAATCGTCTGTCTGTTCTGAATTTCTACTGTTTTCAGTAGCACGTTTTTCCAGATGTGGCTGACAGATGCCACGTTACCACAAGGATTTCCTCCAAATGACCCAGTGACAGGCTGGTACATACGGAGTGACTGGTAAATGACTGAGTGAGCGATGTCTCCCTTCTCGAAACATGACTGGCTGGCTGGCTGGCTGGCTATGTGAGCATGTTTGTGGATTTCGGGTTTGCTCGCTTGGTTGCATGTGTGTGTCTGAGTGTGTGTGTGTTTTATATGTTTCTGTGTGTTGCTGAGATCAACTACTCTTGTTGCCAGCCCCATCACTTACAGTAGTGATGGCGTTCAGAGCCGTGTCAGCGCCAATGCTGAGGTCTGAGCCCGGCACATTGTTGGAGACAGTGGATGGGACCATGACCATGGGCACACAGAACTCGTCATATTTCCCGCGCGCCGTTAACAATTCCAGCAGTGACAGGAAGGCCTGCAGGGCAGAGCCAAGGGCTTTAGTGTCTGCGGGGGTGAAACTCTGGCAGGTTTGGTTGAGAGGTGCTACTTGCCACAAGGAGGGAAAGACAAAAGTGGAGGGTGCCAAGGGGAGGAGCCAGGTCTATCACAACGGACAGCAGCGAAACAGACAGATACCACTCCACACACACTCTCAGAAACACACACATATACACATCTGTACATACACATGAAACTCATTTACTTGCAAACATCACAGGAAAATAAAAGCCGGTGGGCATCTAAATGGGAGAGCGTGAAATGGCTGGAAAGAAGCAGGTGTTCTCTGTTTCCAAACACAGTTAAATAATTATATTATTTAGGTTTCTGTTACAGCGTTGGTTCACTTTTAAATAAAAGATCTGCCTCGCGTTAAGGATCCTACTCCCTCTCCACACATCTTTATTTAAAGCACTGAAAATCAACAGTGAACCAACTTCATGTTGCAGCTGCTCTTATGAGCTCCACTGACTATGCACATAGCACTGAATGGAAGCATATGGTGGTGTGCTGACATTAAATGGGATAAGAGTGATGGAAAGGATCAACATTACACTATTATATACATGTATGTACATCTGACATTATAATTAATGATCCTTCAACAGTTACTTAAAGATTTTTTAACTGTATGAGAAAAACTTTCATGTTACTAAACACTTTATAGCTTTTGAACAACTGACATGAATCAAAAAAATCAAGAGCTAATAAGCTTATGGACAAAAAAGATGAGAATGTAGCTTCATTTATAAAATCAGACAAAGTAAAAGGGACAAAGGAGTTTTAAACATACCTCAAATCCACCAATAATTAGCAGTGCATTTATGTTGTGCTTTCGCATCTGCTCAGCAATTTTGTCAACATGCTTTGCAGGAAGCGTTCTGAAGACAGGAAACAGCAAGAGAAGCAACAAGATTATTATCTGTCACCAAACAGGATTCATCTAATCATTAGATTTGAACAATCTGACTGATTTTGGTCCTTAAACCTGAAATTACATTTTGATTTTTATCTGTGTGAAGTGCAGCACCACCTCTTAAACGACTATGTTTTTTTAATTTATAGATACGAGTTTTAATGCTGAGCAGCTGCTGGCCTATTAGAGATGACAGACTTTACCTTTTGGTTCCCAGTAGGGATCCACCCTGTCCCGTCCATCCTCCAACATCAGCCCATTTAATCTCCTTAATCTGTGGAGAAGACAACAGCGACAAGTAATCTGAGACGTCTGACTGAAGCACAACATTTTAGATACTCCTTTTCTCCCATTATTCGAATCTGAAGTCTGAAGACGAACGCCTCAGATTGTTTCTGTGTTGTTGTTGGTCCATTTACCACAAACACTATAAACCTTGTGTGTGTGTGTGTGTGTGTGTGTGTGTGTGTGTGTGTGTGTGTGTGTGTGCTACAGTTCTATATTTTCTGACAGGGTCTCAGTGCTGAGAATATTAGGAGCGAGTTAATTTTCTGGACACACTCTCTTACGTTTAGCAGAGGTGTGCAGCAGAGTCCCAGAGCACTGAGGTATAGAAATTCATTACTCGCAGTGGTCTAATCTTCTTAGGGTCAGTGGGCTCTGTCTGATTACAGCTGGCGGGAGCACACACAGGATGTTAAACTAACCAGTGACACATTCTGATGAAGATAAATGGTCAGATCTTTTGTTAAGTGCTGCTCTTTGCATGAGCCAAATATGGACTGATCACATTTAAGGTTTCTCACTGGGAGAAGGTCACAAGATGGAAAGAGAGAGGAGGGAAAAACCAGTTTTACCAGTCTAGGAGCAGGTCATGTCTCAGGTGACTGTCCAGAGTCCAGCTTCACACAGTCCAGGTTCTCCCTTTAACATCACACACACATCTGCTCTGTCTGTTTATACCTTTCATTCCAAATTCAAGACTACCTCCATATTTCAGTGTTATTAGCTGAGGTGAAAATCCTCCCACTTCATCGTTCCAGAAGTGTGAGCACTTGTCAGCATATTCTGCTGCCCCCTGTCTGTTTCGTGTGGTACTGCATCAGCTTTGTCTGAGCAGTGCAGAGGAGGGAGTGTCACTGTGGGAAATTGGTTTACATCAATCTGGACAGATTATCCTCATTATCCTTCAGTCAGGGAGCTAACAGTGATTGTGTCGGGCCTGGCTCTCATCAGGCTGAGCCAATTCTCTTTGAGTTATTGACTAAAACATGGCAGTGATACACATCATAGTTTGATTAAGCTGTTATGGTAAATGTTTTAACGAGATGACTTCCCTGGAAGGTTCTAATGACATCCAAAAGCAGAGCGCATGTATCAGTGCTGGAGTACTCACCTGTCCTTTGTAGAATCCCTCAAACCCATCACTGACAGCAAACATCTTGTGGCCCTCAGAGATGCCCACCCTGACGGCTGAACGTACAGCGGCGTTCATGCCCGCTGCGGGGGCACCGACATTCAGCACTGCCACGTTGAAGTTGCTCTGAGGGCACAGAACATAGAAAATGACTCAAATAGTTTTAACATCACAACAGATAGTGTGTTTCAGTTGTTGTTGGTGTTGTTGCAGAGTGAATCAATACATGGCTCCCGGTTTGCACTCAGCTACATGCTGGGCCGACTGTGGTCATTATCACAGATGCAGGGAGAGCCAAACCCTGAGGCGAGCTCCACAGCATGGCAAGCTGCCACCTTTGGAGCCGTAGCAGCAGGCTGCAGCAGCTCCTGGCAGGGTTGAACAAGTCATCCCTCAGCAGGGAGCCAGGTGTCATCTGATATCACTGAACAGCAGACCAGACACTGAGCCACCTGGGCCCCACATGAAGACATCAGTGACTACAATTACAGGCTTTATAGCTAATGCACTGTGGATAACACAGCAAACGGTTAAAAACTGTTTATTTTGAACCGGTCACTGTAATTACAAGTCACCTTATTTTCCCACATAACAGCAGGAAACAACTGACACCATATCTGATGGATGTCAGCAGAGCTAGCATGCTGCAATGCACCTGTTTACAGAAAAATACTCCTGTATTTACAGGAATACTTTCTTAGTAAGTGAGCCCTGTTTTGAAAGCAGCTGCGGCACAGTGCATCATCGTCACTGCAGCAGCTGAGTCATTATTTGTAGGCAGATCCTGAGGACAGTGTAATAAAAAATTAAACATCGCAGGGTCTCCTGGAGGCTAATTCAACTCTCTAAAAACAACCTGCTTTCCAGGCACGGTGGGGGGGGGGCTGCTACAGCATATTAGTGTGTCTCTGTGTGTGTATTTCTGCCGAGTGTTAGGACTCGACAAAGCTGACAACACTGCCACTGACAAACGTCCCAAAGGAAATGTCGAGATGTCATGCGATGACTCACAGTTGGCAGTTCGGACTCCGGTTTGCGATGAGCCAGCAGTTTGTATGTCTTCAGGTTGTTTTCAAAACTCCTGCAATAAAATGAATGTAGGACACTCAGCATGTTCACACAAACACATGGTACATTTTCAGTGTCAAGGTTCACACAGAGTAAAAACTAATTCCAATCATTTCCTACAGACTGTGAGTAAAATCACAGCCCCTGTCCACAGATTAACAACTACAGTAAGCCACATCAAACTGAGGTGCTGATCTTTAGTGAAATGATGGCTTCTGTCTATCGCACCGGTCGCAGCAGGCTGTCAGTCATACCTGCCCCGAAGCTTAACGGCCTCCTCGAACCGTTTCTCGTCCATGGCCTTCTGGACCTCCTGAGTCTGAGAGAAACAAGGGAGTGTTTTCACCGTTCTAGTTCAGTATTAATTCATTCATACACCGTGTTTCCTCTGTGTACAACAGCAGCGCCAAGCTGTTTAATTTATATCAGTTAAATTTCAATATCTGCAGGCACAGACTGTGATGTTTGAAGTGTCTACTATAAGGAGGACTAAACACCTTCCCAGTGTGCCGAGAGAAAACAATGCAAGAGTAAATATGCCATTGTCCCCTCCGGCCCAAAAAGTTACTAATGCATGTAACCCTGCTTTGACCTGAAATCAAAATGCTTGTCTTCCTTAAACCACTTCAGAAAATCTGAAGAGATTTTCCAGTGAGTTCTGTTGAAATCCAATCATGTCAAGCGAGTGCAACAAACAACGCTCCTTTGTGCGTTTGTCTGGTTAATGTTACATCACCATGGTGCTGGCCGTCATGGCCAGGCCTGCCAAATGCTTTGGATAATCATTACCCAGACACTACTGCCTCTCAAACAATAAAGCTCTCTGGTAAACATGTGGCACTCCAGGCGCAGAGAGCTGAGCTGTTTGCCATCATTACTTAAGCTCCTCTAACCCGTCCCCTCAGACTCTGCTAAGTCATTTCTGAGGCCTTGTGTTGGTATGTGCTTCGCAGTTTTCTTCTCTCCTCAGCTTCTGCATTTTTGTAAATGTGTGTGTGTTTGTGTGTGTGTGTGTTTGTGTGTGTGTGTGTAGCAGTGTTGGCCAGCCTTCAGCCCAGTCCAGTACTTACCATCTGCACACACTCCATCAGAGGCAGACGCACCGATTGGTTTCCACAGAGAGAAACCACACAAGCTGGTGTGTTGGCCGTGGTCTCCAGAAGGGCAAGTACGGCCTCCACACCCATACGACTGGCCTGTGTGAGCACGCACACACACAGATCAAAATGTCAAACACGATGAGTGTTTGATAGTGAGGATGAAGCTCATCAACATATTCTTCCCCATTTCAAGTTTCTTTATTTTTCAATCTTTATTTTCTCCTCTATATCCATCTTTGTCTCGTCTTCAGTTTGCAGTTTGTTTGGTGGTAAACGTGAGGAGATCTGCTGCTCCACTGTCTGTGATGCTGCTTCACGTGCTGAGCCATTAATCTGTTAATGTGCTTAGCCTAAAACCTGGAGCCATTTCTCCTCAGATACACACACAGGATTAAACAGGAAATGCTCTGGACAACTGGACTTTTCCTTCCAAACTCCTCATATGACGAGTTAATGGATAACGTCTTCGTTAGCTTAAAAGCATACACTGTTTTTTACACTGTAGAGCGATAATTCATTTAGATATTAGGTTTTATTTGATGAGCAAAACCCAAATATACTCAGTCTGTTCTTAAATATGACAAAGAAAAGCATCAAATCCTGATGTTTGCGAAGCTGCAACCAGCATGTGTTTGATAACTGCGTCTGAAAAATGACTAAAATGATTCACTGATTATCAGAATAGCTGCAGATTCACTTTCTGTTGCTTAATCGACCGCTGGTTGCAGCTCTGCTTTGAACTGCAGTACTACTCAGCTGAGGCAGTTGCACGTACCAGGATGCGGTCAAACGCAGACGGGGTCCCTCCTCTCTGCACATGCCCCAGGATTGTCACTCGCGTGTCGAAACCCAAGCATTTGACAACAAGCTGGGAGGGTCAAATGCACATGTCTTAGCAATGATCACAGCAACATGTTCTGTTTTTCCTCTAAAGGGAAACACTACTGTACATTTAACTGCTGTAATGACACTGATTCACCTCATGCATATTAGTAATAGAGATAAATCTGCATTAGAACCATAGTGTAAATAAATGTACATGCAGAAATCCATACATACATGAACAGACACATCACACACTGAAACACAAACAACACAATAGAAAAGCTGAAGAGGAGGGGAAACAGCAAAGCACAAGCAAGCCATTCTAAGTTTTCAGTCATGTTAGCAGGGAGCTCTTAGCTTGTACTGGGTACCACAAAAGATCCCAGACAGGAAGTGCTAAATAAAAGAGAAATACTCAGGTACTGTAAAAGAAAACAACGCATTACAAATGAAGGACCGTTAGTGGAAGGTCATACCAAACTGTGATAAACCCTGTGAGCAAATTTACACCGAATGCGTCAAAACACATTCAGTTAACTATGTGTGACGCAGTTATAAATAAATGACATGAGGTGAAGTCTAGTGAGGGGCAGTAGCTGTAGTATCGTGAAAGCCGTCTTACCAAACTAGCGAGTGTGTCTGATAGAGCATTCCAGAAACACAGCAACAGAGTCAAAGCCACAGTAGGGGCAGCAGTACAGTAGTAGAGGTCATACAGGAGGCAGTCGAAGCTGGAACTTGACACACTCTTACACGAAGCTCTGTACTTACATTCTTAATATATTCTGTGGTAATGGGCTTGTTGTTATGATCAATCGCGCCTTCGGCTACAATTATGATATTCAGCCTTTTCATCCCTGCTCGGTTCTACAAGGAGGGGTGATGGAGAAACAACATGACAGAAAAACTGAGACTGTGGCTGTGACATGGTCTTTCAGAAGCACAGGGGCCCGCTGATGCTAACAGCCCGGGAACTGCAAACACATCCTTTCACAGTAAAAGCCTAAATGTCATTGCAGCTTGTGTTCGCACTTTGTATTGAGCAATAGCCTGCGGGCATCAATGCGTTATCATGGGCTTAGCATCCAGCATCATGATTATCTCATCTCAGATGAGGAGATTCCAATCATGGTGGCAGAAAAGTGTATCACAGAATATTCAGGCTGGTTGTAACTGCGGCACAGCGAACTGGTTTCCATCAGTCGGGTCTCCATGCTTCTGGCTTCCCCTCTCTTTACACTCAGGTACTCACATCCTTCACAAAACTAGAGGTTATAGGCTTCCCATGCCTGTCAAGGGCTCCCTCTGCAACTATGATTATGTTGAGCCTTGTGCCCCTGGAGCGAGTCTGAATCACAGAACAACAGCATGTTTCCAAAGCGGAAAAAAACACAGTGAGACACAGACAACAGAGACTAAACACCTTCCTCCACATCAGTCTCCTCAGTCAGGATTTACTCCTGACTGAAGAAAGAAAGAGAGACAGAAAAGTTATGAAGCATGATAACAATAATTTCCAGTTAAACAAGAAACACTGTACATCATGGAGGCCGTCAGGAGCTTAATAAGATCATGTTACCGCAGACAGCTTTTGACACATCTTCTCCTCCCAGCCGTCCTCGGGGGGCATCTCAGGGATCAGCACCCAGTCTGCCCCGCAAGCCAGGGCGCTCACCAAGGCCAGGTAGCTAAGACAAAAACACACAGACAGAACGGTGTATATGTAAACAGAGATAATGGTGATAATGGTCTCTGTCTCTGCCTTTGGAATTATGTTTTTGGATCTGCTCTAAAGTTCATCAAACGCGCTCTTACCCACAGTGTCTGCCCATGACCTCCAACACGAATGTCCTCTGGTGACTGAAAGCAAAGCATTTTAGTTTAACAGCACAGGACTGATGAGCTCAGGGACAGACATCTGAAAGATGATGAGCAGAATTACCACGTTACATAATCAGCATTTCTATTTATCTATCTGAATCTTAAACTACATGATAGAAATGTGAAAAACTCAGAAATAACTCCTGTTCCTGCAGATGGCCTGTAGGGAACATGTCTGCAAACAGCTGAGCAAATGTTTGATTTTGACTTCTTTAAATTTCCTCCAGATACAGATGACCTTTAATTTGTTAAAGATCAAGAGTGATGAGCGGTCAAACAAACATATTCCACAGATGTCCATGCTTATTCTGCCATTTTCATGCTGTGCCGTCACAGTCATTACACAGTTTCCTGTTTAGGACTTTACATGGACATTGCACTGTCCAGCTTGGCCCCTCACCTCTGTGCGGTCGTCATGATTGCGTCCACCACCTCAATGATTCTGTGCAAAGCGGAGTCAGTGCCGATTGTCATGTCAGTTCCACAGAAGTCGTTGTCAATGGAGCCAACCATCCCCACGATGTGGAGGGCCGAGTACTTCTGAACAGCATCGGCCTCGATCAAACCTGAGAGGATCAGCAGGTTAAGCCTGACCTGAGGCCTCCTCTGTGTTTTCACATTACTCTCACAGCTTCATGACATAATATCACATGACACTGCTGAGTTCAAACCTAAACATCAAACCTATTAATACAGAAAGCTCAGTGTCAACAACCAGAGTGAGAAAGGAGAGGAAAAATACTACAGATGTACATATAAACTGAAACAGTATGAATGTGATTCATATACCCTGCTCCACCAGTTCCCCCAGCAGTCCACTCCACTCCTCCCTAAAGAGGTTGGCTCCTGTCAGGCTGCCATCTCCACCGATCACACACAGGTTGGTGATGCCATGCTGCACCAGGTTGTGAGCGGCCTTCAGACGTCCCTCATGCGTGCGAAACTCTTTGCAGCGAGCGCTGCCAATAACAGTCCCACCCTGACGACGACAAGCGAGAACATTTCTTCAGCTCAAAACATCCTCTTTTTACTTTGACTCTAAGACACCTGGTGGATTTTTTTAGGACTCTGTTCTGAGCACTTGGTTCAGGATGTAGCTCAGTGTCTTGATCCAGGTCAAGAGTAAACACTGCTGTGGAACACACACTGCCTGCTGGGATGTCAGGCGATGACCTCTCTAACCACAT
The DNA here is from genome assembly GCA_037833715.1 of Toxotes lorentzi. Taxonomy (NCBI): domain Eukaryota; kingdom Metazoa; phylum Chordata; class Actinopteri; family Toxotidae; genus Toxotes; species Toxotes lorentzi. Next base: position 17,338,643 of record JBBMJY010000013.1, read on the forward strand.
GCTCCTCGTTCACTATATGAATAACTGTATTCATATTTCATAATGTTTAATTGTATAACAGAGGAGGCTCATGATAATTACTCACCACTTGTAACATGCTGGAGACGCTCTCCCATGTGGCTTCCCTTATGTTCTCCCCACCGTCCACCATACCCTGATATCCCTGAGAAAAAATAAATAAATAACAAAATAAGCTTCTTAGTAAATAAATAAATACGAGACATATCCAAACAAGCACTCAAGACCACTTTAGGCAAACAGCTGGAGTGATGTGCACAAACTGTGACAGAGTTTGCCATCCTCTTACAGTGTCCTGCAGAAGTGTGCAGGAGAACACCCAGAGTCCTGTGGTACCTGAGTGGGAGGGGAGTTTCATGTGAGGCATCTGCCAAAGCCTCGAGTCAGTTATGTAAGCCGTGAACGAGCGGGACCACCACACACACAGATGTGCTGGGATCACGGGATGAGCAAGCGGCACAGCCCTCGCCAAAGCTCCGCTAACATCTGCTGCATCCCTGCATCCACACACGTGGACTGGGATACTACGGTCTGCAGAAACGCATTCATTTAAAACGCTCTTCACTCACTTCTCATTCCTCTGCTCAGCTGTTACACTTTTTCCATACAGCTATGCTGAAATTTCATTTTAAATGGCAGATTACAAACAGATGTTACTATGTAGAGAAAACATGTTTTCCTGCTTATGAACTATGAACTGAGGCAAAAAGACCTAAATAATTATTGTCACAAAAACATGGGCTCACCTCATGGATGAAATAAACTTTTGCACCCACATATAACCCCATTCGAACCACAGCACGTACAGCGGCATTCATCCCTGAAAGAGAAAGAGTTAAAAAACAAACTCTTAACCAAAAAGCAAACTTTATGCAACAAAACAGTGCTGTGATGAGCAGTGTAAGAGGCTAAATGGCTTTCAGCTATAGAAAATCACTGTAAAATCCTGATGTGTGCTGCTGCTGCACTGTTTCAGCTACATGGGTTTTTATTTCATCTCTGCTGTAAAACTTTAACTCCCTCTCTTTAATGTGTGTGACTGTGTGTTAGTGTGTGTTTTTTTATGTCCATCTGAGGCTTGGGCCAAATCTTTTTTTTCCTTAACACAACTCACAGCCATTTTTGGTCAGAAGGTTTCCCTGCTCCTCCTCCAGCCTCCGTTACTTTGTGGTTAGTCCAAGTGAACTCACAAACCAACAAGACACCGCTCTGTGACTCGAATGTCAATGGCACATTAGCTCAAACAGTGACAGTGAGAATAACAGACAGTGCTTTAACCACAACCGGCAGACAAGAACTTGGCGGATGGACAGAGATTTAAACAAGAGAAGAAAGGACTGAGTTTCCTTTCTCTGCATAAACTCAATGGCAGCCAAGTAGAGCTGTTACTAAGCAGCACAAGTTTTTAAGCCATCGGGTCAGTAGGAGAGACAGTTATTAAAAGAGAGGGTGAAATCTGAATCGGGCAGTGAAGACTTTTAAGGTAAAGTACACTGCCAGGCCAAAAAAAAAGAACCAAAAAAAAACAACGAAAGAAGGTGAGACACTCTAATATTTTGTTGGATGCCTTTAGCTTTGTTTACAGCAAGCATTCTCTGTGGCGTTGTTTCGATAATGTGTGAAAATGATGTCTCATGCTCCCTGAACCACTCTTTCACGATTTGAGCCCGATGAATCCTGACACTGTCATCATAATGTTGCTGAACCTAGACCTGATCAACTGCAGCAACCCCCGATCATACCACTGCCCCCACAGGCTGTACAGGAGGCGCTAGGCATGATGGGTGCATCACTTCATCTGCCTCTCTTCTCACCCTGATGCACCCATCACTCTGGAACAGGGTGAATCTGGACTCATCAGACCACATGACCTTCTTCCATTGCTCCAGAGTCCAATCTTCAGTTGGGGTTAAATAACTTGTTGCCAGCTGAAAGATAATCGCCCATGGTGGCGACCTTTTTTGTCCTAAACCTTCAGAAATGTGTCTGTGTCCATTTTTCTCTACATGGAAAGTTACAGGACCAGTAAAAAAATGGATCAGCTATTCACCACCCTGTCCGGTGCAGCAGCCCATGACCTACTGTCTCGTTACATAACTATGTTCAAATGAACAGCCCTGTTTAACCACATTCAGAGAGGATGGAGGAAACTGAACCTGAGTGTGAGAGACAGAGACAGAATGTGAATGTTATTAAAGACGTGTGTCCTTCATCTTCCGTATCGAGGTTTAGTCTTTATCAAAGCCAAGTTTTATTCTGCATGACTGACACTTTATCATGCAGAGGGGGTGAAAGGACTAAGCCAAGGCTGCACAAAGCCCTCTTACACCGACGTTCAGCTCCTGTCATGCATGCCACGGCCTCCTTGGTTTGCACTGGGGCCAGCTCCGTGGTTTTTCTTTTGTTTTTTGATTTTTTGCATGTGTTCATGTGTGAGCTAATGGTGAATACTCCTCCTAAAACCACCCACTACAGATCGACTCATTTCTCCTGAGCCACAGAAAATCAGAAGCTGAAACATGCTCTGAAACCTGAAGTGCTGCTTCTTGTTGAATGAAGAGAAAAAAGTCATCCGTTACACTTGTGTTATTACCTGGCATTTCAAGGTAATGAACAGGGTATCACATGTGATTTTCATTAACTTAATGGATGCACATGTGATCTGCAGCAGTCATGGAAAGTCATCAGGTTATTGTGCTGTTCAGTTGTTTCCATTTTACACAGCCCACATGTATGAATTATAGGCTGAATGACTTTTTACTAAGTCAGGTCTTGGTGGATTTGATGAAACTTTGATTTCATAACAGTGACAGAAAAGATCAGGAACTTTAAAAGAAGCTTTAAACTAAAACCATAAATATGTTATAAGCCCACTATAATATCAAAAGATATTATTATACTTCAGCTGTAAGAATATGTGGATCATCTGTCTGAGCTGTGGTGCTTCCCGGGGATTAAAACGCAGGGCTGTACATCGTGGTAGTGGGCGGGTATGACTCGTGTTTCGGTCAAATTAAGAGCCGAGCCGGTGAGCACATGACCAGGGTTTCCTCCCTGACGCACCGAGGGAGACGCAGCAGAGATGTATGCAGCTCATCACGTACACAGGATACGGGCATCCATCCGCTGGCCCTCACTGTGCCTGCTAACCACGACCTCAAACCCCATCCCACTGAAATCAGCACGATCAGAATTTAAGCATTCATGTCTGTCCGCCTCTGTCCTGCCCGTCAGTGCCGGTCACCTGCGCGTCCGCCGGTACCGTCCGCAGCGCAACGGCCTGCGCTCCTGGCGCGGTCACTGCTTCATCCACCGTAATCAGACCGTGAGTCCGTTAAATGACAGCGTGAACTCGTCAGCTGTGATGCCGTGATCGACACGTGATTAACACCGGACTGTGAGCAGGAGATCACGGCGCGGCTCGACACTGACAGCTCCCGGGGCTGCTGTCACGGCGCGCGGCGGCAGGAACGACACCGCGAGCCACAAAGGCTGTTAGCGAGTTAGCAGGATGTGTGGTGTTAGCCTGCTAACGCGCGGGCTTCCTGGATGGCTGCTCATTATACCACCGCTGCCTTACGTGTTATCACAAAGGCCAGGCTCCACAGTCCAGCATCAGCCGGCCGTGTGTTTTCGCAGGCCTGTGAGCACTGACCCACGGTGGACAGCGTGAACTTTACCTTGAGCATCCCCTCCGCTCGTCAGCACTGCGATGGCTTTGCCTGCCCCCGACAGGTTCTCAAAGAAGATCTTCTTGCTGTCCGGCTGCGCCATTTTCACAGCGGTCCAATATCTGTCCGATACAACCTGTTCGATAAAACAGTATAAAAACCTGTTCTGAAATGATGAAGGGCACCTCCTCTACCTCTGAATGCCCGCTGTGCTCTTCTTCCCCCTGTTCCGCATCTATTCGTCTGTTTAGATGGAGCGACTGTGAGAAGAGTGAATGGCGTTTCCACGGACCAATCAGGGCTCCGTTTGTGTGGCCTTGGGTTTGATTTTGAACCAATGGGAGAATTTGAGGCGGATGTAGGGGCGGGGCGTTATTGGCTCGGTGCTCAGAGATGTAGCTGAGGTTAAACCCACCTCAACTAAGTTGATCTGACTCAGTTCCTGTTTATCAGCAGGTGAAAGGAGGCCACAGCTCAGTGCGACAATTTAAAAGAGTAAATAAATATGTTAATGTTAAAACAAACACGCCATTTTGAATAAAGGAGGAAACAGAATTCCTTAACTTCTGTCCTTTTTGTTTTGTCGTTTTATGCTTATTATTCGTGTTATTGCACGTGTTGCACAGTAATTAACATATTTTAGGTTATTTTTGTTGTTTTTTTATTCTTTGTGAACTGTATGAGCTGTGTCTCAAAACACAGCTTGTCATTTTTTCTGAAATTAAAACCGACTTTTTGTTTTAGTGTGGTCATTGACTGAGAGCCATATTTCACTAAGCTCTGTTTAGACTTGCATCATTGAAATCACCCCCTGTGACTTCCACTGAGTCATGAGGAAGTGTTCTCATTTCACTGAGACCTACAACCCTGTGAGTGAATCCAGGACTGTGACTTTCATTTCCCCAAAGAGGGACAACCCCTGATTGTTGTTGGTGAATGAAAGAATCTGCCGTGCTCTCAGGTCTGAGCTCACTGAAAGTCAGATCAGATTCTACTGTAAATTTGCTCAAAATCCCTCCTGACATACACGAAACATGCAGCGCACTTTGGATTCAGTGTCCAATTTAGATTTTGTCTCCCTGTCTCCATCCAGTGGCATCAAGGACAAATTACAAGTAACAAGTACATTAGTAACACTACACACAAAATATTCTGCTTCATCCTCAGCACGTTTCCACATTCACATGGGGACATGTCTCAGAAAATTATGAACCACACAGAGACACGTGACTCACAAATGTAAACAATCATCAGATGATGAATGAATGAGATGAGGAATAATGCAGTTATTAACTTATGGAGGCGAATCAGTGTCCAACAGTTTTCCTCAGACTGAAACTCAGGGAGGAGGAGTTCTTCAATTCTAATCTGAAACTCAAGAGGTTTCAAAGTTGTACTCTCATGTGAAAACTGTGATTCTGGCTGTTTGTTGGTGTCTTAATTTGACAGAGGATCAACCACAATAAAACGGTTCATCCCCTGTAGCTCAGATTACTAAAAACTGACCACATTTTAAGAAAATTCACATCCACATTTCCATCCACTACCATGATGCTGATATTAGAATTTGGTTTGTAGAGATAAACAGTTGATGAATTTAAAAGACAAACCTCAAAGGATGAAAACCATGTTTTAATGTGAGAGAGGAGACAGTCTCCTCATCGAGATCTGGATCCAGGTCTGATGTTTTCATCTGCTGCTATTTTTAGTCTTTTCAGTGGAACAGAAGCTTCAGTGACGTTTAAGTCACATGCTTCGTGTACGCCATGATTCAGTCTTTAAGTCTGTTTGCTTTTTACCTTTATGGGTACACCCACTTCTCCACCTCAGCCAAGGGTCATTTTAATGTGCTGTTATCTTGGCAAAATCTCCATAGCCTATATATTTGTCTCAAAAACATTTGCCCATTGTTATAATTCAAATCTGCTGATGAAAACGTAAAAGGTTTATAAAATTGAATGCTGCTCCACTCTTACATGTGCCTCTTTTTATCTCCAGCTTCGGGGAAGGGGAATTGCTTCCTTTACATCAGCGAGCCTCCTTCCCCTCTGGCATTTACAGCAATCATGGTTTCCCTCCACGGGGCTGCTGAGGAGACGGCTTTGCTGGAAACTGCAGAAATGAAGCTGCCAGCTGGAAACTGGAGTAGAGCCTCTTCATTCTCTGTTTTATCTGCACTCATCAGTTTTTGCCTTCAGCTTTTTTGCTTCACATTACATGAAAGCTCTGTATCTGTCAAATTATGTCATTTGCCACAGAACAGTATGGCACAGAAACAAAGCAGTGTTCAGATGACAGGGAAATTTTAGTTCATGTGACGAATGAATGTGAGTTTCAGTTACAGCTTTAAGTGACAGAAGATGAACCATAGAAGAGCAGGAAGAACATCAGTATCATCTCTGTGAACAGCTCAGAGAGCTCTACTGGCTGAAGAGTTGCCATCAGTGTTGTTTTCTCATGTCACCTGTCCAGTAAATACACCTGTGTATTTAAACACAGGAAACTGAGCCTGTGTCTGCCTGTTACTCTCTGTTAGCTTCGCCTGTCAGGAGAATGAGACTGAACGTGAGGAGAGAGGTCGCATCGACTGCAGCGAAGGGAAATGAATGTGTTCACATCAGGGTCTGGTGTTGCTGAGATTTAACGGTGTGTTCAGAGACCAATGCGACGTCTGAGTTTGAAATGCTTTGGTAGCCTGCAGGTAAAGTTCCCCAGGCATGAGGCTCTACGAGAGGCTGTCTGAATAAAGTCAGGCCTTGTCCCGGTGTCCTGGAAAAGCCACCGTAAAGGACAAAAGAAAGAGCAGACAGGAAACAAATCAAACCTTGACTTTTCTGTGAAGTTATTACTTTAAACCATTACGTCTATGAATATACTTCTGAAGCTTTTCTTGTCTCCATCGTTGTTGCTAAGCAGCCATCGCTGAGCTGTTTTTTTCCTCAGGGTATTAGCAGGTGAAATTCATCTGTAGGTTGCACTCTTTGCTTTTTCTCTTGAGCTTTAGTAGCCTCTGTTTCTAATGCTGAGGACGCAGGTTTTCTTCTGTAAAGAACTTGTAAAATACAGCTTCTTATGTGCCAGATGAGTCTTTATTTCCAGGAAAGACCTTTGATATTTGTGACAGCAAATGGACAGTTTTGATTTAACTGCAGATACAGATAGAATCATTATTGTGCTGCATGAGTTTGATGCTCAACGGAAAATTTTAAAGGGAACATTTCCACTGAAAAGTGGAATTTTCAGGCAACAGTGAAAGCGGTGAGGCTGACTGTGACCGCTCCCTCCCAGCAGAGGTCACTCATGACACCATTTCATATCCCAGCAGCCGTCTGTCTCTTTAGGAGCAGCTCACTCTCCCTCAAATTACATTTCCTGCTTGTAATTTTACACCACAGACCTGGTCCCTTATTGCATTGCTCTGTTGTGACTCATGTCCCAGGGGAAATCATGTCCCAGTTTGAGCAGGTTTGTGCAATAGGTTGATATTGATTGTTTGTTTATTGGCTGGCGGTTGTCATTCAGATTGGTCCTTTTGGTTGGGATAAGGTTTTAGCAGATGTTGTGTCCTTAAGGGACGAGGCTCAATCTTTCTCCTTCCCCAGAGAAGAACTGCTGTCTCACAGATGTGCTGCGTGGAGCAAGTTAATGTCGGGCTCAGAATTTCTCAATATAACTTAAAAAACTGAAACATGTTCATGGTTTAGATGAGAAATAATTTGGGTTTATGGCAAAAAATAAATATACACAGTAATAATTATATACAGAGGCCATTTTGGTAACACTTTAAATATCAGCCTGCAAGTGACAAATATCTGGCACACTTTATTGGAAGATAAACTGTTATTGTGAACACACCTGAAAAGGAGACTAGTTTGAATCAGTAATACTATTCCTCATTTAATTACAGTTTTACCCATGTTTCTGTCTTGTTACAGTTATTAATTAATTATAATTATTAATCATGTCCCAGTCCCAGTACTGGTGACAGATACCTGTTTTATGATCCACAGAAAACATCAAAAATGTATGATGTATGTTTGCTTGATGCTCACAAATATATTTTCCAATCCACTGCCTGCCACTGCCTGTGGACACACTTTCAACCATCTGTAAGCAACAGGAAGAAAATTATCATGTAAACAACCTTGGTGTTGGACATATATTTAGAATACCGACATTTATTAATGTTTGGTTGTATTTATCTGTATGAGTGTTTGAATTAATTGGTACTTGTGGACTGGAAAATGTGTTTGTGAACACTGCACATCACTCACAAATCTTTTTATCTGTGGATCCTGAAACACACATTCGGCCCAAATGTCTGTCACATTTCTTCTCCTATACGTTCATATAGTAGCTACCCAGTGAGTCCTTTGTTGATGTCGTAAATGTAGTAAATAATGAATTCATAATTTTCTTGCTGAAAGCTAAAGTGTTACCTAAAACAATTATACTGCTAATAAAATATAATTATTGCACCCTGTTTAAAGTCCTGTGAGCATTTCTGTAATTCCTGCTCTCATTTGCTTTTGTGCTGTCGAATTAAAGTCTATTTACTGTCTTCTACATTAGAGTGGGATCATGTAAAGAAGACAATGGACGGACATTGTGAGGTAATGTTGAGTGAAAAGTGGGGAGCCGTGAACAATATCCTCCATGAACAGGACATCATTGTGCTTGTCATGCATGTCTGGTGACGCGCTGCTTTATTTAGGCTGATTTATGAGGCTCAATAAAATATTATACTTCGAGATGCTCGATGGCGGACTCTATTTTACAGCTGATTCTTAGCAGTACATGTGTATTTAACAGCACTGATTACTAATAAGCCTCACTTATGTTTTATTTCAAATTTTTAGCTGGTAGATTCAATTGAGAGGTATTGTTACCACCAGGTAAAAAAAAAACCAGCGTGTCTGAGGGTTAATAGAGGTCAAATTTGGCATCAGGGACACATATTTTCAGCAGCAAAAAAATGATGAGAATAGTAACAAAAAGAAGACAAAGAGATGGTTTATAATGTCAGGTAATAGCATAAAGGTTGTGAACTGATTTCTTTTCCGCTCTGATTGCCACATGGGAACAAATGAGCGAGCTGCCAGTCTGCAGAACTGATTTCGGGGGGCCTCAGGTTGCTGATTAATGAAATGTGGGAGGACAAAAAGACGACTGTGAGCGGTGCCACAGCCTACCCACAATCCCTCTCTTCTTTTTCTGATTGGGCTAATCACCCCATTGTCCCTCAGCACTCTGAGTCTGGGATTTTTAACAGCAAGAAGAAAAGGCTGACGGAAGGAATCACACAGAAAAGTGCATTTACTTTTTATCCCCCCACCATCTTCCCCTTTCTCCCATATCCAATCTTGCACCATTACCTCCAGTTTTTCCATAACGCCTCATGTGTCATCCATCCAGCTCACTTTAATGGCAGCCTCATAATTATTTAGATGATTATGTGTTGCAAGCCATTTAGCATGCTCAATGACACATGTTTAATTTATTTGCTGCTGCAGCTTCTCATAGAGGAACAGAGAGCAGAACTGAAGATGGGTGATGCCGCTGCTGCTGTGGTGCTGCTAGTGAAGCAAATCAGTGCCAAAATTGTTTGATAAATTGCAGCTGTTGATATAATATGCTATGCCACATCAAAGAGCTAATGTGATACAAATAAGGTATGCTTTGTGTAGCATTGCAAGGCAACGTTTGCTTGGGCTAATGGCGTGTGTCTTGGCTGACCAGTGAACCCACATAACACACTGCACCATTGAGCAAGCTATTAGGACATGATAATGGGCAGAGCTACCTGATGCTAAATGGAGCCTCGTTTCCTTCAAGGTTTTCAAAACACGAGCTGAAAACAGAGAAACACACGGAAACATCAATGATGAAATTCAGATCCTTCATTTGTAGGAAGAAAAATAAGAGCTCAACTGTAGTTTATAAAATATCATTTCAGTCAGGAAAAAAAATTTAATTTGGTGAATTTACAGATAAAAATGTGTGAAAATAGGTTTCAGGGCTTTGAGTTGTTTCATGCCTACACTTCTGTGTTGCTGCAGTAGTTTGAGGTAACCACTAGAGAGTAGTACAACCTCACTAAAACTGATGGCACTGTTAATCCCAGTGGTGTTTTTGGTCTTAAAAGACATAGAACTCTTGGTTTCAGACAGATGAGAGGGCTTTTCTGTTTATTCAGTATTTTTCATTCTAGTTATTTAATTCATTTTTTTTTTCTGTGTGAAATTTAGAAGAAAAAAACAATGACTAAACACTGAATCAGATGAATGGGAATGAACTGGAGTTTTACTGTGTCAGTGGTTTTTTTTTTTTATCTCTACAGGTTTGCAAGAAAACACAATGCTTTTATTTAAAGGTTCATTGTGGTCGAGTGTTCAATTTACACACGAGGAATTGTGAAACCACCACCGTATAAACACTGGAAATGGACTTTTCAGTGAAGTAGGAAGCCTCTTGAGTCCAGCAGTCAAATGTTTGAAGGGAAAAAATATTTGCATATTCAGAGATTATGGATTTTTTTCAGTGAGGAGGACGGAGTTGCTGCTGTTTTAAGAATATATAATGAAATAATTTTTTTCTTGTGAAAAAACTCTAACAGACACAAGTAATTCCTCAAAGCAGAGCATTTTAAATGCCTTAAAACATTTCTGAAAGGGATCTTTAAGTGCAAGAAGTTCTCTCTGAGGACTGCTGCTGGGCCAATCAGTACAGATTTGTGCTCCCACGGTGCTGAACAGCACAGCTTGCAGACACAACGTCGGGCACAGTGTGCTGCAGCTGGGTCCTGACGTGCACTGAAGTCTTGTCACCGCGCTCCCAGACCGCTCTGTCATCTCCAGCATCTGCCATGACTTCTCGTTGGAGAAGCTTCTGGAACAATCACAGCTCTCTGGTTGTCAGCACCTGGTGTTCCTGTCTGCTTCCCTGCAACATGTCACTCTCACACAAACACATCTACACACACGTTTAACCACTTCGATCCCAGAACCGAACAGGTGTGTTCAGTTCTTCTGTGTGACACCCGGAGTCAATACTGTAAAACCCCATCACTTCTGTGTCAGTTTACTGAAACAGTTTTTTTCACAGCTGGTTGCAGGAATCAACTAAAACTGCATTCGCATTTCAAAGCTCTCAGCAGTTTACTGCAGCTCTGCTTGAATAAAGGGTTAATTTAATTCCCAAAATGCAATGCAACTCTCACAAATATTCAAAACAGCAGAAACAGCCATCTGCTTTGGAGTCGCACACTGACCCAGAAAACACTGAGAAAATTTATCAGTAGTGCAGGGAGCCTTTTGTGTGTATGTGGTTGATTGTATAAAATGTATATATAGAAACTAAGTTGGTTTTAGTTGTGCTCACATGGAGTTTCAGCCAACACCACGAACTAATGAAGAAAAAGTCAATGGAAACACTGAAGAAAATGCTTGAGAGAATTTTAATTTGGACAGTTTTAAACTCTTCTACAAAGTAGGAAACTAAACATTCCTATAACACAGGACAGTCAGACTGACATTCAAATTCACTGAGCACCTGTGAGTGAAGGGTTTGATGTGTAATAATCAAATAATTGATATATATAATATAATTGATAATATGCGGTGGAGGAGGAAGGAATCCAATGTAATCAATCATATCAATAGATTGTTAGTGCTGATGCATCAATATGTAAACAGATTTTTACTGTTATAAATACCATGGTCACAAAATAAAAACGTGTGGGGGTTGTGAAATGATTCACTTGGTAGGAAAGAAGAAAAAAACTAAGCTCTGAGACACTATTTCTGCTTTTTGTGTGACATTTTAGATCATTCATTGTTTCTGAGTCACAAACAGTTATTTATATGAAACAAGCTGGGCAGTTCAAAGGGGAAATTACACGTTATGTTTTCTGTACGTAAAATCTCCACCTGAAAACTCATCAGTAATCAGTGTCTGACAAATGAACGTTGTGAAGTTAGAACATTATAGAAAGCTGTGAGCATGCAGTAACAGTGTGAGCCGGTGTACCTTAAATCAGGCCTTTAACCTTAAATCAGGCCTTTAACCTTAAATCTGCCCTTTAACCTTAAATCAGGCCTTTCTAAGTCTCCAGTTTCTACCTCAACTGCCCAAAACTGGCTCTGGCCACATCCTTCGATGCCAACAGCTCATTTTGAGCTGACAGGTTTTGTTCTTGTGTGACCATGTGACCGTGTGACCCTGGAAGCCCATCCCTGAGCGCAGTACTTGGACTCTGAAAGTGCCACATCTACACAGAAGGCAGCCATCATTAATGTCATCAATTACACCTGCACTTTTCCTGCTGCGACCAGTCAAAATGTGTGCTGAACAACAGGTCGACTGTAACAGCTGAGATACAGTTTATGAAAACAATGCACCTGGTTCACCGTCAGGCATCAAGAGCTATCAACATCACCGGAATGAAACATTTAGGTTTACAATTATTAATCACGTTCATTGTACAGGAAGGCATAGTTACAGTAGGTTACGTCACCTTCAAGAAACTTTCCCCTCAAACGTTCCTGGGCTGGTCTGAAACATTAATAGAGAAGAAAATTTGATACATAAGAAAAGAAAAGAACTGAAGTAAGAGGCAGGGAGATGTAGTCAGATTCCCACACAGCCGTCCATTCTGTGCTGAGCCTCTTCACGCTCCCACTTCCCTTCAAAGTGAATTTACGCGCTCAGGCAAACATGTCTACCTGTTCTTTGCCATTTCAGCCCAGTTTGATTCAGCACCTCAGAGACGTACGCAAATCCAAATACCTTAAACAGGAAAAGGAACAAGTTCAACTTCTTCCACTCAACTTTTAGCTTCGGCTTCTCTGAATAACAGATTCCAAACTCTGGAGATATTTTTAGTCTCTTCACAATTCATGCTGCTTTGCAGACAGTCACTCTTCTTTGTTTTTCACCCAGTGTGTAAAGTTTGATACTGTAGAGTCACATCTCTTCCTCATAACTATTAATTAATGATTAAATGATGATTGAAGGTTCCCTCACCTGACCGCACATGGAGATGTATTTACTGTGCTGATTGAAGTCTCTCAATCAGCTGCTCTGTCTGTAATCAACATCTGATTATAACATGCAAACATACAGTGGTCCTGCCCCCTCCCCATCCTAAAATCATCTCTCCATTTATTTCAGTTAATCGGTTAATGGTGTTTAGGTACCCACCATGTCCTCCTTTGGCTTAGAGTCAGTCTTTTTCTCTACAACCTGAACGAACCCAGCATCACTCCATCACTCCATCAGCCAACACATTAAAGAGCGTTTGAGACCGATAATCTTGGGCTACATGTTTCCTCAGTGATTGATTGACCAGCCGTGGAGCAGGGAGGCTGCTCAGGTCTCAGATAAACTGACACCACTGCCAACAACGTGTCCTGATTTTCCCCTCTCCTTTGACTGAGGTTTCCTGATTGCTGTTAAAAACAACAAAAAGCTGCTCGGAGTGAGGCATTTTTTAACTCCTGAACAATGAGGATGTGCGGTGCTAAATCCGATTCTGGGACATGCAAATGAGCGACATCAGATGTGTGTTTTCTGAAGACATGCGTGGGACTTGGGTAGGCGCCTAAATTCAGTCCAACACTGAGAGTGCACAGGGTGATTGAAAAGTCTTCAGACGAGCATGAGTAGTGTAGGTACAAAAACAAACGTGACGCCTTTTGTTCCTGGCTCGGCACATTTTGGCATCTGTGTCTGTTGATATCAAAAACAAAGCACATGTTATATCTCATAACAGATGTGAAGAGTTATCAAAAAAAAAAAAAAAACAGTTGTGAGGAGCAGGAAATCAGAACTGAGCATTTCAGGCCGCACAGTGTCAAACCGGACGAGTTCAACATTTTAGGAAATACATTCACTCACTTTCTTGGTCTGAGTTAAAGATTGATTGATACCATTCTCATGTTTATATGTTCAATATGAAGCTAGAGTCAGGAGGGGATTGTCTTAGTTTAGCATCAAGACTTCAGACTTCTATCAACTTATAGAGGAGGAAACAACCAGCCTGACTCTGTCCACCTACCAGCAACTCTAACCCTCAATAATTAACATGGAATATCTTACACATACACTCATACACAAACTGAAATGTTAATCTGTGTTAATTAGTATTTTTTTAGGCAGTTTCACCCTGTCTCCAGTCTTTATGTTGAGCAAAGCTAATTACCTGCTCACTCCAGAAGAAACTAATTATAATTGGAAAATGACTGTATTTTTTTCAATCATTTCTATTGTCCAAACTCACTGAACAACCATTGCTGATATAATTATTAGGCTAACTATCCACACCACGAGGCAAAGAAGCACAGTGCATTAAAAATACAACAAACCAAAGCTCAGACCCTCATTAGCTGCAGTTTAATGAAATTCCTGCTGTTCAGCAGCAAAAATCACATTTGCAGATGTTTGACTTTAGTATACATTGTTTTTGTACATATTGTAGCTGCACTGATTAAAATTAGCCAGTTTATCATTTGCAAATCAGCAAATCAGACTGAACAACATGAACCTCAGTGACGCTGTGACAGCCCTTGTGGCTAATATCTGTTTATCAGCATCACAGCATTTCCTCCACTCTCAAACATTTAGGGTCTAAACCACCTTGCAGATATTCCCAAAATCCAACTCCCCATCCTAGCTCAGGACCCAGGGATGGGCCATTGTAATCTTACTCCGGAAAAGGATTATAGTGAAATACTGATTACCTGACAGAGGTAAATGAGACTACGGCCAGTGTTAGTGGGTTTTTTCCAAACCTGAATTGACAGGGCGGAGGTGGGTGGTTAAGTTCAATCCACTATTGCTGATGAGCAGGCTGATTTCTATTAACCTGCAGCCTGCAGATCAAACAGACTGTTCCATGCTGCTGCTGAGAGGGGGGTGGGGAGGTGGGGAGAGAGAGAGAGAGAGGCTCTGCCACCAAACTTTTATGACACAGAAACTCTGCTTAATGGACTGGAAGATTCTTCCCATTTAGCCCTGTGCAGAAATAAGAGGAAGCTGGTCGGTGCTCAGGAAAAATGGCTGCTTCCAGTTAAGTCCCCCAGTGGATTGGAAATTAGGAAATTATAAGCAGAGTGATAAATCATGGTGGTGCATGTGCTCCGACATGAAACGCCCCAGTATTCTCCGGGATGTGAGAATGTAGAGTGACGTAAAATTTCATCTGAGTGATTATCGTAGGTGCATCACTGCCCGTCCCATTAGTTCAGCCACGCCTGACAGAGCATGTTAGTCACCATTTCCATGTGGTTATTCACAGACAGACACAATAGAGGCTTACATGAGATGCCATTGTGGTTATTTTTAAGCACTGACACCAGAAAGTAACGCAATATGTCATATACCCAACCTAATCTCAGTGATATCTGTCACATTTTGTCACATTTTGTCCCAAATGTCCCCGAAAAACAACATTTGTGTTGAGTCTTTTTTACACCACATCCTGTTATGTCCAGCCAGACATGAAGCCTACTGGCGACAAACAACAAAACAAGCCAACATCCAGTGTTAAAAAAGATTGGCGTTTGTCTCCCAGCCTCCCCTTATTTGACAGCTGGAGTCCCAACACATGAGCAGACAGAGCCAGGAGGGGCGGCAGTGCAAGATCAGGAAGCCTCAAAAGGAGAAGCAGGACTGGGCCTGATGGGGGAATATGTCAGCTACAGGGCTCTGGGAGGGTTGGAGGGTAGAATACTGATGCAAAGCAATCATGACAAACAAGATGCAAATTGTCATCATAAACAATCAAACATTTCTCACGGCTGACAGTTGGAGGTGTTTGATTGATAGTAATAGTGTGTCAGAAGTATTAGAGCAGAATTATTTGAGTTTAAAGCTACAACATGAAACTTTCTTGATTGACGCAGATCAGAGATGTGACAGCAACAACGGAGGAGGGAAGCAAATAAACAAAGTGCAATGAAGATAAACGAAAGGGTGAGAGGCTGTTGATTTTGACCTTCTGAACATGAACCCAGCAGGTGCAGTTTGAATAACTGAAACCTCCTGAGCTTAGTTCCTGTTTTTTAGGTCAGGGGCTGCTTCAGATTTAATTTAGAGGATAAATTTCAGAGGTTTACTGTCATGTTTGAGTGGTGTGCACTCCTCCATGTGGATGTAGATATTACTAATGACTTACAGGAAAAAAAAAAAAACAGGAGTCAGGGTAATAATAGGACTGACATCAGATGATGAAGTTGCTGGGAAGTGATGCAGGTCGCCTCCACACTGGGCACCGAGCGGTGATGTGGGACATATCAGCCTCTGCTGAGGCTCCATACTCTGCTTCTTCACCACCCATGCAGACCGCTCCGCTAATGACTTGCAAGGCCGAACATAAGAGTCCACAATTCCTCACAGACATTTCCACATGGATTATTTCAGCCTTGTGGGCTCTTAGTTTTCAGTGATTCATTCTATTCATTACTTGTCACGATTTTAAGCCTTCAGACCAAATAATGGTCAATTTGGAACCAGTGCCAGAGGTACAGTAGCTTAGGTCAGTGTAATATAGCAGCCACCATCCTGCCTTTATGTTTGTGCAAAATCCTCAGTCAGGACCTGATAAATCACAGCCCAGAAATAGTTCATGAATTAATGTTTTGATGGTTTTGGTAAGAGAGAGAGTATTAATGTTGTGAAATATGATGTGATGAAAGGTGTGGGCAGGAAAATCTTTTATATAAATTGTCTGTATGGGGTGGAGATGAGAGGTGAGGAAGACACAGAGGGAGTAATGGCCAGAGAGCTGAGAGATGTCTGGGATGGCTATAGGATCAGAGAGAGAGAGGAAGTGTGTGTTCATATGTGTGTGTGTGTGTGTGTGTGTGTGTGTGTGTGTGTGTGCGTGCAGCAGCCTGCACAGGGAGCTGAAGTGGTGGCTGTGTGCTGATCATTCATGATGGCACCTTAGAGGCCATCCTGTAAGGAAGAAAAATGAAAACTATTAAAGGCTCGCTGGGCTATGTTGGCTTTGGTGTGTCAGCAATTATTAGCCAGGGACAGCAGTCCTTAGGTCCTCAGATATAGAAGAGTAGGAGACTGTGGCAGAGGAGGGAAGGACACCATGATCCCGTTATATACTCTACTCTGATCTATGCTGCAGAACTTTCTGCTCTGTGTAGGTGTAGTGGCGCTGAGGGTTTTCATTTTATCAGTGGGTGTTAGAGTGGTAATGTAGCAGTGAAGTGGTGGCAATCCGCAAAATCTGTGGTCTGTTTCTCTGTTTTACTGCCTCCATCTTTGTGTGGTGTCGAGATCAGCTGTCACTCAAACAGATCCTCTGATGATAAAAGCAGAGTTCTGTCCCATGAAACACCGGCTATCACCTGTTTGCATTCATCTTGTAATGTACTGCCCTCTTGTGGCCGCAGTAGGATGTTGTCTCTGGAAGCTGCGGTGACTACGAACGGTGTCATCCACTATTTCGTGTCCCGTTGACAAAGGCTGGGGCTCATCAACGTTTGCGCATGCGCATTGTGGATAATCCTGGGACAGGTGTTTAGCTGTAGCTAGCTCCAGACAGGTGTGCTTGTTAAGGACTCAGCATCGACTGCTCTGAGATCAGATATTATGTTCAGTGTTGTACACATGCGCAGATGCGTGTAGTTTAGTAAGTGTTTTGTTTATGAACGTTAACCGGCAGCAGTAGAAAACAGAACTAGCAGATCACTGTTTAGGTTTTACGCAGAGCGGAGTGAGTCACTGCGTAAGTTGCGTCCCTACGCGGGACGTACGTATGGATTCCGCCTCGCGCTTCGCGCCTCGCGCCAGTGCCGGTGCTAGAGATTATAGCTTGGATGAGGAGGATGGAGCTGAACTGTCCTTCACGAAAAGAGCGAATAAAAACACAGTGAGAGGGAATTACAGGACCAGCAGTCAGGTAAACTTCCGTTGTCTCGTCTCCATGTTTGATGTTTGTGAAGAACGGAGAGGTGAAGTGGGTGTGTTAGCTAACGGTCTCTCCGGCTGTGTGTCCGCTAACCTCACTGAGCGGCGGGCCTGCTGGACTGTGTGTTGTCTGACAGAAAGTACCAGTGAAACACTGCTGTTTCTACATTTGATAAACGGGGATAACGGGAACCTTTTTTTTTTTTTTTTTTTTTTTTTTTTTTTCCCTTTTCAACCAACCAACCACCCAACCAACCAACCAACCAACCCACCCCCCCACCAACCGGGTCTTGTTGAAGCCAACACCTTCCCGTTTGTGCC
>JBBMJY010000013.1:17356678-17370070 GCA_037833715.1 Toxotes lorentzi
TTCAGACTGTGGCTCTTCCGAGCTCAGAAAGGACCAGGGAAAAACTGTTGTTTTTAAAGTGGAGAAACGGGGAGAACGGGAACCTTTTTTTTTTTTTTTTTTTTTTTTTTTTTTTTTTAATTTTTAACTAACTAACTAACTAACTAACTAACTAACTAACTAACTAACCAACCAACCGGGGCTTGGTGAAGCTAACCGCTTCCCGCGTGTGCACGAAACGAAATGCTCACATTTACACTGTGTATCCAAAGCTAATGGTATAAGGTAGTGGAGACTGGACTAATTACCAGGAAACATTTAATATTTTCTACAATTTCTTATTTATGTTAATGGAAATATCCACTTATCTTTATGTAGAAAATATGCTACTTAATAAATATTGATTATTTATGCCTAATTCTGTTCTGTACAGATCTGCCTTTTCTTAAACCAAAAGATGGAGCAAAGGTTTTAAAGGAGGGAGGATTTTACTGGGAGCACTGGGGTGTACCATAGAATTTTTTTTTAGAATATTTTTAGATAATTTTTCAGTTCAAAGGAATAATTTCCATTCTTCTTCAGACAGGAAGGAGAGCAAAGAGGCAAAGAAGACCAGGGTGAATGCAGCAAGCTACAGGAGAGACAGACAGCACAAGCCCGTGAGACAGGACAGGCCCTGAATTTGAGAGAGATTTGCTTCGACTGCTGTCATAAAAAGGTAAGTTTTAGTCTGGAGCGTTTTTCTCCATCTAGTAAACGGCTGAATTGCATTTTTTTGTGTGGTGGGTGTAGTTTGTTTTTTGGCTCTGCTAGCCTGTCTGTAAAAGTCAGCGCACGCCACCCATGTTGACTCCTCTGTACCTGAAGTCACTACAAGATGGTGTAATCAGTGTATGATGGTCTGCCATACATTTACGTTCCAGTGCTGCTGTGCTGCACTTTGGATGTGGAATGCTATGATCACCTGCTTTTACACCAAACACCTGAGCGTGATAATGTGCTGAGCAAGGTCTTTATTTTCAAAGGACATTGCGTCTGTACTCTCCACAGCATTTGCACAAGCCATAGCCATGTGCACTGCCCTAGTTAGTTTTAGTGTCCTAGATCAACGAACAGCTTCGACCCCATCATACGCATCCAGTTGTACAGGAGACAGAAGTAATGACAACATCTATTTAATGACAGAGAAGGACGGAGGAGAGGTTATTTTGTGTGGAGTTATGTACTGTAACTCTACTCTCTGCTCCTACCAGGATTTCAGAGAGAGGATGTGGATGCCAGGTTAGAACACTAACGTGTTTGCTGTGATGTACTCTGAAGTGTGGCAACATGTTTATAAACCACATGGTTTAATTATGTTTTCTAACATTTAAAACGGAAGAAGTAAGAAATAAAAACTGAAATCGCAGAATTAAAAAATGTGTTAAATTAGAAGCTTGCTGTGTATTGGTAACTTGACGGTTCACGGTTGCTGGCTGTCATAGTAACAAATCATGTTTTAGACTCCATGTGCACAATAGTCAGAAAGACAAACTGTCAGAGGAGCTAAAGGAGAAATGTGTCACTGTGCATAGAACTTATTTATCTCAGCTCTCAACACAGCTCTCATCACAGCTGGAGACAACTCAACCTGTGTGACCAAAAGAACTGAAATCAGACTGTAGCTGTGCTGAAAGCTTCTTGGCTCAGCCCACCAGAAAAATAAATCAGATATCCGTGTCATTTTTACCTCTGTGTGTAGTGTTGGCGTGTCTGACAGAGAGCCATAGTTTGGGAACCACTAATCGATCAGAACAACAGACTGTATGCGCGCTTGCTCATTTTGTGTAGTTTAAGACTGGATAGGTCTTGGACAAATAAGAAGCGTGAAACAGACAATGTGTTCAAAAGCATAGGAGGTCAATACGATAAATGTGAAGGAGTCACCACATTTGTCATGAGTTGCTTTTCAGAAAAATGCTTAGGTCATCTGAAAGGTCATGACACAACGACAAAGATGCAAACACGTAACATCATATAAATCACGCAAACAGTGATTTATATGAAAATGCCTCTGATTACTTTAATATTCGATTTTCATCGTCAATAACATAAAAAAACGACTGTAGGGACATGCATTATAAATCACATAAATGAAGGTCACTGTGTCCATTCACATATTGCATTATCAAACTTCCACCTGCTGGTGAATTTGGTGTCCTTGCATTCGCAGCCCCTGCTGGAAGACAGATCCTCAGTGGACTAACCCTCATTACTCATTACAGTGTTTGAAGACGCGGGGGACCACCTGCGACACTTATAAATGACTTGCTTGTACAGTTTGCCTCAGGCAGAGCAGTTGCTGGGCCTGACCAGATGGCCTGTGATCGACTCTCATGTGGTGCACTACACATGCAGCGTGTCCGTCGCCCAAGGGCCCAGTTTACTTTTTACATGCATTATAGGGTGAGAGAAATGCAGCATCACATGGATAACTCTTTCTGGAACATAGGACAGATCATCTACTATTGGTGTGGTTTTGTGCTAACCCTGAGCACCAGCTGTCTGTTATAATTTCTTTTGGCCTAATGAAGCTTTCATACTAATTGTGAATCCATTGTGACTGATTTTGAAACCGTGGTTCATTTTTTTTCAAACAAAGATCTTTCTCAATCTCCCTTATCTTCTTAACAACTTAATATTCTGAATGGAAGACAAAGGTAGACAAGGAACACGAGTGGCCACGTGTGTGACAGTAATCCATGCTGGAGTGGGAAGGTGATGCAAGAGGTCAGTGAATGTAAACGGTGCTGTTATTCGGGTAGTGTTAATCCCTCGGGCATAGCGACTGAGCATGCATCAATCACAGCCGTGTGTGTCCAGAGGTGAGCCAACAGGCATTAACCTTGAACCAGAAGTCAAAGTCTGGCTGCTACACCCCCCCGGCCACAAGATAGACCACCATTGAGTCCATTTGCAGAAATACAAGCTGGAACTTAGCCAAAGTTAAATAAAGTTTAGACCTGTGCTGGTAAAACAGGAGCATGCAGTGAGGTGTGAAACAGTCTAGTCACTGGAAAACCACATTGTGGTTGTTAGCAGAAGTAGCTGCATGGTGTTTCACCATGACTGGTCCATTAAAACCATCATTATTTAGACTTTTTCCCTTTTCTAATGATTCATTCATTGGTCACAGACTATGAACTTCACTTTGTAGTTAAAATACTTTTATTCCCACGCATATTTGACATAATGCATCTGTACATCAGACTTTTTGCAGCACAAAATGTGTTTTTCTGGCCACCTAATAAATATCAGTCACTCTCCTTTTCCTCTCAACCAGCTGCAGAGAAATTTACAGTATCTGACTCTTTAGCTTCTAAATCTTTAACTAGCTAGGAGCTAACTGTCTGTTTGCAGCATGAGGCTGGGCAGGTGGTGTACAGTGTTTATCAGACACCTTTTAGCTGTAAAACAGCTGCCTGCTGATGGGGAAAAATATGGGATGAAAGCAGCGAGAATCAACCAAACGGTAAAATTTGTGGTCTTGAAAGCCACAGCAACGAGCCAAAGCAGGCTGAAAGCTCCGCAGGGAAACTGACGAGTTGGGTGATAGTTCTCTGTGGGTTCGTCACTGAGAGCGAGACTTTCCACAAACCTCTGTTCAGTGTGTTTAATGTCAGACAGCAGACTGCACACAGGTGGCAGTAATCAATAGCCACTGAATTAATTAGCCAGCGAGACGCACCTGGCACATTAAACAACGAGCTTAGGGAAAAACTAAGAGGAAAAGATTAAGAGAAGAAACTTTTAGCCATGTAAACTGAGACGAACATGGTGAAAAAGACTAAACATTAAAGAGGTTGCTAACAGTATTAAATATCCCCATGCTCTTGATGCATATATGAAGGGGTACAGTGTTTACTGCAGCACAGGTTTGGATCTTAACGAATGGGAAATGGGATAAATACTAAAAAGTGTGAAGCTCAGTGGATGTGAGTCTCACAGCAATAAATGTTACTCATGTAGACTAATCTGTTGAGCTGTGTCTGATGTATCTATCTTTACCTCGCACCAGGACAGGTTTGTTTCTCAGGATATTTCTGTAAGAAAATATTTCTGTGGAAATAGTATTGGGTCATACTTATTCTTATATTTTAAAAAAGATGTTTACTGTGGCTTCTCTGTCTGAGGCATGACACGATGATTTGATAATCGGTCCTTTTTGAGTAACAAAAGTCATACTCCTCGAAAAATAGCACCATGTTCCAGAGATCACGGAACACTCGACAATGTATGGATGATTGTTTGACCGTTTTGTCCTGTAGATTACATTTTTCTATGGTGAGAACGTTCTGCCTCATGGCTATTTTAGAAAAGACTAAAGTGACTTTATAGCTTAGATCTAATCATGCTTCCTCAGCAAGCAACATCAGATAGGCTCCCACATCTTATCAGTGTAGGCAGGCGGAGGAATCATTTCAGCGTCTACGGCCAGGAGGGAGGAAAAGGAGTAATTCATGGCTGTAATAGCAGCGGTTCAACAATTAGAGAAAAAGTCTAAGAAACAGGACAAAAAAAAAAAACAACAAAAGTACCCCTCGGAGGCTTTTGTGATTGGAAACCAGAAAGAAGAGGAAATGAAGAAACAACTGCAGACTTTTATAAAATTTCAAGAGCAGATGAGGACGATAAGCCCGCGTAGCACTGTTTGATTCCACGGATTGTCAAACGGCTTTTGATTTCCTGCTAAGTTATATAAATGGCGCTCATAGGGAGAACATCAAAATTCAATAAGTCCCTTTGAGATGAACGTTATTAGATTTTCATATGAGTGGAAATTCCTTTCATCTGGCAACAAAAGCAGTTCTGCTGAAAAAAGACTTTTTTTTTTGTGTTTGCATTAATAACACATCAATTAGCATAAACTTGAACCTCTGTGACACTGGCTGCTTCCTGGTCTTGGTGTTGTGTTATTATGTTTCAGTGCCTGGTTATTTTACCAGGTAATCAAAGATAAATTATGTTATAATGTGTTTGATGGATGAAAAGGTCCACCTTTGTAAGTAAATTTAACTTTTGTAGCTCTTTGGAAAAAAAGCAACACCCAGAACAATGTGGTGAAACTGTGAAGAGTTACTCTGCTTGTCTGCTGGCTGGTTATGTTCGGTGCTATGTGTGCTGGCCGTGTTTTATTTTAATTAAAAATTTTAATTGGTAAAAACACCTTTTGCTTCAGCTTTTGAAATCAAACGTTGTCTGCGACCATGTAGTGTTGTTTTCCTTTAGACTCAAAGGTCACTGGAACCTAAAACTTCCATTAATGGGTCAAAAATGAGAACTAGATTTAGAATCAATCTTTTTTTTGTTAATAATAAAAATATAAATGCTCATTTATTTGTCATTTTGAACACAGAAGAAAAGAAACATTTTTAGACACACTACCTGTGATTATTACGTAGTTAAATGGCATTTTATAGATTTATTAACTTAATGGTCACTTTTGCTTGGACAGATCTGACATTTCTTTTCATTTGACCCTGAGGAAGCACTGCGATCATTTAGTGATAGATTAGTCTGTCTTCATCTGAGATGTCAGATTCTAAGTCTGACCCTGTTCACTGATTCCTCTTCCACTGTCTGTTTTTTACAGTTTCAGCTTATATTTATTATATATTAAAGGAATAAGTATTACTAATAATATGAAGCTATTATTAGTTAATTATTAAATTAGTCAATAGTATAGTAGTTGTCTTGCTTTCTGACAAATGCTATGTATTTCTGTACTAAATAACTAACTGATAACTGACGTTGAACTAACTGATAAGAATAGGAAACATACACTAATCGTTTTTGATCCACTTATGGAAAGCTTGGGTAATGATACAAAACTTTACTTTAAAAAGCAAAAGAGGTAAATAAAAACATTTAATAATCAGATTTTTGAGGAGTACCTGGACTATGACATGCCTGATAAATTTTTGTCACAAAAACACTAGAGGGAAGAAGTGTAGGTGGGTTTTTTTTAACCTATTTATGCATCTAGCGGTTAGAAATGATCCTTTGTTGTGGCTGTATTTTAATAAGAGACAAATCTATGTTTGCTAATGTAGCCTGATTGTGTTACCCCAGTGTCCGTGTTCAACTAATCAGTTATTAAATTTCAACTTTCTCTAAAATACTTCTTTATTGACGAGGCAGAGGCTGCAGAGAATATTGCGTCAGGAACTGGAGATGTTTAATAAGGTGCTGAGAATGATTTGCCACTTTGAAATGCTAAACGGGACGGAGGTACAAATTAGCCTGGAAATGCCTGGTGCATGTAATTAAAGACCCCAGTGAATTCCAATAATCAAATAGGCCATCTTCTGAGAAAACTATTACAGGAGGATTATTAGTGTAGCAGGTTTCACTAATCACTCACTGACAGACAGGCTCTCTGCCAGCAGCCCTGTCTGTCTGGGGCCTCTGTAGCACACACGCACACACATGCACGCATTTATGTTTATGTATACATATACTTACACACACAAGGCCATGCAGTTGCAGTCTTGGACGCTTGTGTGTTATCCCCGTCATACACACCCTCAAACATGCATGTATGCGTGTAGACAGACTGGTAAGACACACATACACACACGAGCAGAGACAGTCAGTCAGTCCTATTGATGTCAACCTTTTGCTCTCAGTTATCATCTGCACACAGGCAGGCTTCATATTGAATCAGAGGGACAGGGTTAAATAAAACTGGAAGGCTTTCACTTTCAATCTCATCCAGCCTCCAACTTACATGCCTCGACCGAAAGATTCGGGGGATAAAGGGGCTTTGGATGTCAGCACGCAAAGACAACATATGGGCATTTATTCTGTGCAGTGTATCTACAAAAACTGAGCCAGGAAAACATTGAACTAGTATTTTTGCCTCATGTACTGAGTGCTCAGCTTGAATTCAAATTATAACTGTATTTTATGACGAGAAATATGCTCTAAACACTGAAAATGTGATGCCCATTCTGAAGCTTGTTCTTTACGGCAGTGAAGTATTTACCACATCAGATTCAACCACACAGACTTGCACACAGTTTGTTAGCTGTCAGCCCTCTGCAGCTCCGAAGGACCCTGGTAAAATTAATCAGTGACATTAAAGAACAGACCAAAATGCGTCACGCTTTGATGCAACCCAATGTGTTTATTGATTAATAAACGGTCAAAGGATTCCATTTCCCAGATATACTGTCTCTGCCTGCCACCGTTCTTTTTGCTGCCGAAGAGGCTTTTTCCCCCGGGACAAATGCGTTTCAGCTGAGCTGATTCAATCCCTTCTCCATTGTTTTTATGTACTTCTGTTTAGCGCTCCCTGAGCTGCACTGACTACCTGTCTGTTTAGAAGCCTATAAACATAAATCAGACTTGTTAGAGACTTTTTCATAAATTCCTCACTACAGAAAAAAGCTGCTTCAACAGATGGATGAAACACCATCAGGGTTTTTTCACCCTCTTTTTCTGAAATGAATTTCTGTCCAGGCAGTCTTCAGAACATTATTGGTGTCATTAAAGCCCTGATGAAAATCTGCGGTAGTAAGCCAAGAGACATAGAACCAGGCTTTTGTTTTATGTCCATATCACATACAGTAGATTTAAATTATTGGATCAGATCAGGACCATAAGTTTCTCCACGTGTGTGTGTGTGTGTGTGTGTGTGTGTGTGTGTGTGTGTGTGTGTGTGTGTGTGTGTGTGTGTGTGTGTGTGTATCGACATTCTGGTGAGTCTCGTCCCTGAAAGACATTGATTTATAATTTATACAACAAAGCCCAGAAGGCCTGTTCTCTCTCCTTTATTTTCTGCTTATAAACACAGCCGTTCTGTCATGCATTGAAAATCTTCATATGCAATGCTAATTCCTGTTACTTGAACTGTAAAGGCCACTCAGACAGATAAAAAGCTCTAAAATACTCTGGCCCCAACCTTTTTTTCTTTGCCACAAGCATTCATCAATATTTCCGTCTCTCAGCAACTTTGATTTTAGCCTAAATTGTATTTGTTAGTCATCATAATTCTTTATTTTTTCCCTCACTAGTCTTTTAGTTGGGGGGGGGGGTTGACCTTTGCAGTCCACCAGTGGAGAATCTATGTCACCTCTGGCTTCCCATTTGCCCCCTCACTGCACTTCAGTGGGAAAGATAATTACGCTTCAAATGAAGCTCTGTTCATTGTGTCGGCTAATGTTTAAGGCTCTCTCTCTCTCTCTCGGCCTCTCGCTGTCTCTCTCTGAGTACAATGGGGAGGATCAATGGATCCATGCTCACCTCTTATTTACAAGATTCATGTTTATCTAATGCAGAATCAATAGCTCAGCACCAGGGAGAAGTTAGGGCTCGACTAACAATCGTTGAGAGCTACTTAACAGCACATCTGCCAGTGCTTTAGTGGGCCATAAAGGAGAGGGATCGGCGTGGGCTGCCCGGCAAACCCGCCAGAGTCTGAGTTTGGTCCACTTGGGGGCAACAGAAACAAGCTGTAAACACATATGACATATTATCACCTTTAAGTTAGTTAGTATGGCAAACAATCACCTATTTACTCTTGGAGCAAAGTAGCAGTCAGTTGTGTTTCTCCCTTGTCGTGTAAGTGGCTGCTCGTAGTGTCACTGTGACCAGTTATTTTAAAGCATTATTATTTTGACTTTTTGACACTTCAGGAATATCAGTCGAGCTGTTTATCTGTGTTTTTGGTCTTCACCAGCTCCTGACTCTGTAGCTGCCAAATGCTCTTCTGTGTTCAGCTGCTAGTCGCTAACTTTGTTTTTGTGCCGTTGGGTGGTGTACAGGTGGTGTGCAGAGGGTTTTTAGAGCCTTTTCACTGAAAGCAGCTGTTCGCAGCTGCTGAAAACACTGAACTGAAAGATACTAAAAACCTCTATAGAGCTGAGAGGAACTGCAGAGTTTGTGATAAGGCTCACTTTGAGCAAGTTGTACATATAGCACCTCCATATAGTGCAGTAATTTAAAACTAATATTAATAAAACTCCTCGTTTTGGTTTCTGTTTTGTGTCATAGTTTTGTGACTGATTCTGTCAGTTTGTTGTGATAACTTCTCTCAGTTCACTGGACTCCGTTTGTTTCCACAACTAAGATTTTAACTTTAAGTTGTGATCATTTATATTTCCAAGTCCAGACAACTTGTTATCCTTGTTTCTGCCATCTCACTACATTTTTTAGATTGAGATGAAGGACCTCACACTACCACGGCTTGGTGGTAGAATCACATTATTCAGTCTTATTTGTTGAGAGTAATTCCAGCAATGTCTAAAACCCGGGGTCATTCTTTTTATGTCAATATAAGTGTAAACACTGTAAATCAAGAAATGTGCTCGGTTTAAATGTTCTGAATCTCCAATGGAGCCCTTTATGCTGTAATAAAAGTTTTAAAGACTAATTGACTAATTATGATGATACTTAAATTACGTCTCTTCATCATGCAAAACTCTCCCTCGACATAGCGGTGTAATATCCTCTGGACCTGTAGAGACACCTCCACCTTATTTGCTGGTTCCTTGCACTTTGAATAGATCAGCACTTAGAAATCTGCCTCAGTGGCTCTGCTCGGGGGCGTGCATCATTTGGCCCCAAAATTCACTTTTCCCCACCAGTAAGCACTATCTGCCTTGCACCCCGGTGAACCCCGACAAAGACCTTGCCATCTGTCAGTGTCGTTCGCCGCAAAGTGGCTGCGATTAATTGAAAAACAATGTCGGGGACAAGTGGGAGGGTCAAAGCAATATGCATCATGGCCTCGCCGGGTCACCTCCTCATTTCCTCATTGTCGAAACGCCTTCTCCTGACATTAGCCGCTGATGGCGAAACACATTGTGCCTGTTTGGTTTAACGCCCTCTCCCCTTTTGGCTGTGGGTATTATCAGCCAGACAGATCCAGGAGACTCTATCTGTCTCTGTCCATGTCAGTGTAACACAGTGCTAATCAATGCTGAGGGGAATAACATGGAGTTGATCCTAGGACAGGAGGCATCTTCTGTGACAGAACTCTGCATGAGTTATGACCACCCGGCAGAACTGCTGAGAGTGATGGACACTGAAGCACAGCAGTGAGAATAAAACATACATAGGAGGTTAACAGTGAATGTGAGCGTTCAGCATGACATGATACCTCTGTGCTGCAGCAGCCTGCAGTGTTATTTTTAATCCTGAATGAGTTTCAAGCACCTCAACCTCCAAGTTTCAACTACCCTGCCTCTCTAGTGAATTCTTCCTCCGTGTGATGAGTTTTCCTCCTCTGTGCAGCCTCAGCAGATCGAATCATTCTGCACACATGCTTTCAGGCTTGACTGAACAGCTTCTCGCCTTCAGTAACCAGGTGAAGTGACCCTGTCTATATGCAGACTTACAGCTTGACGCCGCCGTTTACAGCCATCCAGTCCATTTTGCTGACACCACATTGCAGGCTGACGCATCAAAGCATCACTGCCAAACCCGAGTTGGTCATCTTTGTGTCAGCCACCTCAGCCATCTATCTCTCACTGATAGATGGCTGATGCTGCTGGACCAAGGCGAAGGAAGATACTCTAACTTCAAGATTCAGAACTGACTTAAATCTTGGTACACACACAGAAAAGTGTTATCATATAAGTTAAAAAAAATCTACTACTACTTAAAAACTTCTCAGTGTTTTACTGTCCACTGTGTTTTACCATCTTTCACAGACCACAGATGCTACAGACACTGGGCTGACGATGATAGCTAGTGTGCTCTGAGCACATATTATACTATCGAGGCGCTGAATGTGGAGGAAATGGGTCACGGTTTTCCCTGTGATTACAGAATCACGACTGAGGTGTAATTGAATGACACACAGCTTGTTGTTTTTTTTTTTTTGAGGCAGTGCCTAAAGTCCCAATACTCAGCAGGTTTACTCTCAGCAGTCCAGTTCACATGGTTCATGGATCAATACATAACACGTTCACTCTACTGCACTGACCACCACTGGAATGGAGACTATGGATTTGTGATGGTTGGATGGAAATGTCACTGTGTACCAATCACAAACTGGGGCTTTACAGTGTATGTAATTAATATATAAATCATGATTTGTTGGATTTAACTAAGAGAGGTCCAGAGTGTGTGGGATTCAGTGTCAAGGCCTAAAAGCACAACTCACATGCCAACGAATCAAAGACGACTTATGGGTTAGAAAGCGGGCTAGCATGTTGAAATATACTGCTGGTGCTATCAGATTAAAAATCTGGTTTAATTTAAGGCATCATAAAATGAAACAGACATTCAACATTGTACAGTATTATGTATAGTGTTCGTGCTGTTCCTGGAAAATAAATAAGGCAGAACAAAAATGGGTTCCAGTGATCAAGCCCAGATTTTCATCACATCCCCCCAAATCAATCTTCCATTTCATTTTGGGATGTCACAGGGTTTGAAAATGAGATCATCAGCAGTTATGTAGACATTCTGAGGAGATCACAGCAGGT
Organism: Toxotes lorentzi; assembly: GCA_037833715.1. Classification (NCBI taxonomy): domain Eukaryota; kingdom Metazoa; phylum Chordata; class Actinopteri; family Toxotidae; genus Toxotes; species Toxotes lorentzi. Next base: position 17,368,135 of record JBBMJY010000013.1, read on the forward strand.
AGATTAGCAAATCAATAACTTATATTCTGGAAATTAAGAGTAAATCACATCCATGAAAAACAGTATCAGAGTCTCAGCATCATTGCTGTCATTAGAAAAGATTAAATTTCTGCTCTTCAGGAAACAGTGAGAAGTAACTGACTATCTCTTCTGTTTATGACCTTTAAAAGGCTTTTTATTCCTCCTAATATCACCTGTGTTCTTCCAAAAATGTATGCTGTCTTTTTACTATTATGGGTTCTGCTTTTAAGAAGCAGCGCTGAGTTATGAAACTCATGCAGGCACAGGGAGAACACACAGACTCTACACACAAAGTTAGTTTGAAAACCAAACTTCAAACTTAATGAGAAGAAGTTCAGCCCCGGCCTGCAACATTTATAAATATAACACAACCGCTTGCTCTCCCATGTCCTCGCTTTTTAAAAATATCCCGGGGTACAGCATTTAACAACATCTTTAACTTCCTTCATTGCCCATCATGAAAGGATTTTCCAATGTATTTCTCCTTCTATGTAATTAACATTAAAATTATTCATCTGATACTCGTCAGATTGCCGACAACCAGTGGTTATGTCAGGCACTGTTCTAAAAAAGATGGCAGAGGGGCTCAATTACCTCCGGCTGAACAAAACCACTGTCTTCAGTGCTTGATGCGTGGCCTAATACCGCATGATTTGATTATTCTGCACAAGCAAACACATGCAAATTGCATTTCAGTTTGAAGTTGTTAATTTCTAAGCGTGTTGATTAAGTGTAAGAATATGTCAGAGATATCCTGCCAGGTATTCATGGGGATTTCAAATCAAAAGATGCAAGAAAAGTTCAGAATCATTTTTTTTATCCACAGGGAAGAAATTCTGAAAAAGCCTAAATGAATGTCCGCCCAGCCTGCTTTCTTTGTTCTTTCCCTCTTAAATAAAACCAAAGAAAGCCAGCCGGGGTTAACCTTGGAGGCCATTTTACAAAGTGAGGAGGGATAAAACATGAGCCGACCTGGTTGTTCACTCTGCCATCCAAGCCTTTGTTTTTCTCACAGTGTGGATGGCCATCTGTCAACCTTACCTAGAGAGAGGCAATGATTTTTGCTCGCCTGAGTGAACACCCAGCAAAGCAATATTTCACATGTTAGCACTGAAAAAAGACCCAGCTCAGGGGATTTTTCTTACTGGAGTGATGTGGTGGTGTACGTCTGGAGTGATAGTGGTGCCTCAGTGGATGGAGGTGCAGCGAGCTGGGTTAACAGGGAACATCAAACTCTCCTAAAGCCCTGGTTGTTGCTTGAATTCTGGGTTTGTTAAATGCTACCCACCATCAAACTCAGCTCTACTTTGTGTTTAGCATAAAAACATGTTCACGTTGCTGTTGTGAGCATGTTAGCATGCTGATGTTAGCTGATGTTAGCGTTTAGCTCAAAGCACCACCCTGCCAAAGTACAGCGTCACATAGCCGTTAGCATGGCTGTAGACCCTTGGTCTTGTTTAATGAAGTGATGTAGTCAGCTGGCAGTGTCACTGTCTGACAAGTCAAGTCGAGTTTAATTATACAGTTTAACATCACAGATTTCTCTGAGATGGTATCACAGTCTGTACAGGACGTGACACCATCTATCATCAGAAAATAACTCGACAGACCAGATCAACAGTTCACTAATGGCAGTGTTTGGGTCCAGCTGTGGTAAATACACAGTTTTCACTGATTCGTGAGTCTACTGTGCTGAGGGCTATGAGAATAATATAGATTTTTTGTAACATACGTCTCAGGACCTTGACGATGTGGATTTCAGTGCAGCAGATTAAAGCAGAAAAGTGGAAAAGATTATAAACTGCGTTTACAGACCTGTGTGTTTTTACCTCTTTTACTGCAGCCGTGGCGCAACAAGTTAAGAGTGCGGCTTTGGGCTTGGGCTGGCCTGGGATCGGTGGGTCGTGGGTTCGAT
>JBBMJY010000013.1:17370170-17382365 GCA_037833715.1 Toxotes lorentzi
CGCTTGGTGTGGGTAAAATGCAGAGAGTAATTTCCCCAGGAGGGATCAATAAAGTAATAGAAAAAAAGAAAAAAAAAGTCAGATCTCTTATACAACACACAGGTCAGAACTGAAAATTAACACATAGTTTGTTTGATTCAATCTGAACACAACCCACATAGTGTAATGCACTGTTGGTAATTACCACTCAGAAACCAGAATATTTCTGTTTCTCCAATACTTTGTTGTTGTGATTAACCGGTGAGTATGGTCTTTCTGTGTTTGAAGAGTGCCCCTTGTTGGACTACAAGACAAAATACTGCAAATGCTCTGTTGTGCATTTAAAACCCAAACAGGTCATTACAGTTCAGATATTTATTTTATTTCTTACTTTTGAATAAAAGTTGGAATTTCAAATAAACAAGTGACATTAGGTGTGTTCGAAACTGACGAGAAAATTATCTACGAAGATTTCCTAAAGATAAACCTGAAATGTTCTCTGATCAGTTTAAGTGAGTCGCCTGTGAAGTATTAGTCTCTCGCAGCAGTACCTTTTCCTAAGACTGTCTCAGCTTTAACCAAAACAAAGTGTTTGGCAACAGTAGTTGACACAATTTTGTTGACACAGTTTAAAGTGTTTTGGAGATAAGTTAACTTTTTATCATTTATTTCATCAGTTCATTATGCTTGGAAGTGAATTCTGAATAATACTGTCCAACCTGGAGAGGCTGCAAAAGTGAGAGCAGAGATTTTTAATATCCCACCCCACTGTGCATGAAGTCGACATTAACCCAGTCCCCTCCTTCATCTCTCTTGCTTTGCCTTTATGACTTGAAGTAAACTGCAAGGAGAACGGATCCAGGGACTTTCGTTTCTGATGCTTAGAGACAGAAATCGCAGGTGTAGCAGTGTAATCACTCATACATGTGGCTGAAATGTGATTTTGTTCCGTGCATGTCAAACTTCCTCAAAGTGACCAGCTTGCAGGAACACCTACCAAAACAACGTGTAGCCATTAGCTTTCAAGCCTGGGGCATCATTTGTCAGATCTCAACTTCTTTTCAAGGTCGTGGTCTACAGTGGGGCTATAACTCAATGATCATCTAATTAAGGAGGCCAATGATCATTTGAAAGGAGTAATGAAGTATAGAAAATGCCTACGTCAGACCTTATTAGTGCCAAGCAGGACACTTTTAGAAGTGATGAGCCATTAGCCAAAAGGATACAACCAAATGAACAACTAATTAGCATCTCAAAGGAAACTTAAATTGGTTAATAATTATTGTAATATCTCCAGAAATAAATATTGTCACCCGTTCAGTCATGCAACAAACCAACTGGTGGAACTGGTAACATTTTGGTGTGGCATTATTCAGTTCGATAATGAATCTCACTAATGTGCATGTAGATGAGCTACAATTAGGATAAATTTTGTAAATATATGTTAATGAAACAAATTTTACTTGATAAATATTTTAGCACAGAAAAAGAAAAACCGCTCAGTGATTATATGAGCTTGTGCACGAGGAGATGTGCTTCAGAAAACAAGGGAAAGTTGATGGAAATCCTAACTTCCAGTTGCTCAGGCTTGTCAAATTGCCTCCATTTAGCAGCCATTCCTTCCACAGGCATGTAATTGTGTTGCTGTCATACAGTCCCTCTCCCCGGTATGAAGCTTTGGATTCTGGGTCTTTATCTAATTTATGCATCTCGTGAAAGTACAAGTCTGAATTTATTGGCGCTGGGCTAATGGCATTCATTAACCTTCGCAACAGTGAAATGTTTGATTGGAATATGGCATTTTCTCCTTCAAAGGGATGTTTCATTCCCTTTGCAATTCAAATACTTCAAATGAGTCATTAAACGCTATTTTACTTCAAACGTCCAGTTTATGTATGGTAATAACTATACCTCATCTCACTTAACGTGCACACACACTCACACTGAGACGGACATGCGTCGTGCACCATGAGCAGACAGGGTGAAATGTATTTAAACTGGGTCACAAACCCAGGAAGTTGCTTCATGATGACAGACAGTTTACATCCTACACTCACTGGGCTGTGTTTGAATATTAGGGCTTGATTAGAAACAATGCATCTGGAGTCATAATTGTGTCTTATCATTAAGCTGATCTCTGACTAATTATAGCTTATTAATGAGCTGTGATTGTGAGACTAATTATGAATTCCAAGTTAAAGTTTGCGTGATGTTAAAACATTAAGGAAATAAATTAAAGGAGTTGACTTTGGTGACTTTGAAAGTAACAAAACACATCTGTTTTCTGTCCATTGCTGATAGATTGAGCAGCATCATGACTCAGCCTTCAGGGAGCTAATGAAACTTCACGTGATGTGCTTTGCATCCATGTTTTTGGATCCTCATTAGTCGTTTCCTTGGCTCCAAATTTTCTTCCTATATCCATGTTTAAAAAGAAAAAATTAAATAAGCAAATATTCGCATGAACACAAAGAAATGTTGGGTAAAGTGATATTTATATTTAAAACTACAAAAACAAAACAAAAAAACTTAAATAAGAGGAACATTGGCGTTAGTGTTTTAAAGGACCAGTGTGTAGGATTTAGGGGCATCTGTTTGCAGAAAGTGAATATAATACTCATAATGATGTTTTCGTCATTGTACACTCACCTGTAGCTAAGAATGGTAGTGTTTTTGCCACACACCTTTAAACAATGCATCTACAGTATATCAGTCATGATCCTTTTAAATCAATATTCTGTATTGAGAATGGATCAGATGACGGTGGATGCAGCCCCACAGAGGATTTTAGAATCTGTCCGCTCATTGTTTTGGTTTTTGGACCTGCACCTTTTCTGTTTGGGTTTCAGTCTGATGCTTTCATCTTCTTGGTTTTCAGGAGAAGAAGGCAACAGCGAAAAAAGTCTAAACACCCACTGTACGCTGCTTTCCCAGGTAGTGACTAGCTGCTGAAAATACTGGAGCATTTAACAGAGACTGGTATTTCCCTCAGCAGCTGGGGGAGACAAAAAGAGTGAAACTTGGCCTTACATCTGTCAGGTGTCTAGAAACACTGCTCCAAATGAGTGCTGATGTTTCTCTTTATTGGCTGGAGGTTTAAATAAAACACTGCTAACTCTGAAGTTAGCCATATAAACTTAAAAGGTGATGGTATGTCAGTGTTGTGTTCACAATTTGTCTGTGCTGTCCCCAAGAGGCCAAAAAAGCAACAACCTGTGACTACAGGTTTAAAGCCCCTTTATGTGGGAAAATGTTTGAAAATGTCGGATTTTGGCCAAACTACATAGATCCCATGAATTTTTGGGGGGGATTGTCACACAAATAAATCAGAATTATTTGGAGTCACAAAAATAATCCTACAAAGTTCTGTTTAATGTCAGGGAATCAAAGCTGCCTGACATTTTTATTGTTTGTTTGGATCCTTATTAGCAGTTACCTTGGCAACAGTTACACTTCCCATGGTCCATGTCAAAACATGTTTTTAATCTATGAAATTATTTGAATTAACGGAAGAAAAAGTGGTTAAATTGCATTAGTACAATCAAGTGTGGTGTACATTTATATTGAAAATGTCATGAAAAAGCTCAATTAAATGATAAGGAACCTGGGGATTAGTACATTTATTTCAGTCATGATCACTTTGCAGAAGAAAATGCTGTGAAGGAAACAATTTAAACACCAGCAGATTTGCAGGTCGAAAACCAAATCAAAGACCTGAAAGACTCTAAAACGCTCTGCTGAGCTGGTAGGAACTGCGGGTTTGGGTCATAATTAATCGTGTGGGGTTTGTCGGTCTGAGTGACCCTCTTTACATTACACATTGTCATTTGATCCGTTGTTGATTTTAAAATACTGATTAGAGCAGCTTTAGGTCCAAATAAATAAAACTTTAGTAACCTTCCAGCAGTCGTCCTTATTACAGCGTATACAGTGAACATGTGCTGTGAAATCCCTGCTGACGACGCTGTCACACCAGATAATATTACTGGATATGCTGCAGCTGCTGGGTTTACAGTACAGTGTGTTTTACTGAAAGTCATAAGCTCTTCTCTGCCGGTTCTCCTAAGAACAGTCGGGTCTCGATTAGGCTTCTGGCCGGTGTGATGAGGAAGTGTTTCATTCAAGGGCGTTTTGGTCACGGAGTGATCCATGCTCCGTCCCATGCGGCCGATTGCCTCCAAAGTTATCCAAAATGTCCGGCTCTGTGTAATGATTTTTCCAGACAGCTGACTGGCCCAGTTCACTCACTTCACTCCACAGATTTCACCTGATAATACGCTTAGACACAGTGGCTGATCACATTCACCTGACCTTGCTGCACAGGCTAACTCAGGAGAAGAGCAGAAGAAAACATTTCTGCTTATCTGTTCCATTTGCTGAAAGAGGAGAGATTCTCCAGTGCTCAGTCCCAGCTTGGCTCCCATTGACTTTGAACCTTTTGTTTTACTCAGGCCATGGATAGCATCTGAGAGTCTGCTGGAATCGTGCACACACACTCTCCAAATACAATTAGCCTGAATGAACATGTGAAATGTCTGAAAGTAAGCGGTTTATCTGCCTTGTGTGCACAATGTTGTCACATTTTTGTTGTTTTGTTGCACTAATTGCATTTGTCATTGAAGGCTTCCTAAATCAGGCAGTTGCAGCACTTAATGAGATGCTGATTAGAGATTCTGAAATTCACTCACTACTGATTTGGTGTTATTTTAGCAGAAAAATGAGGATAATTTTCTGTGATGCCACTTGTTAAGGTAATTACTCTGTAATTGCCTTATCAAGGTGTCATAGAAGAGTCGAGGCAAAAAATATCACAGCCCCTCAGGGGCACTTTGTCACTCTCCATTTAGCTTTTATTCTGTTAAATGCAGTCCCACCATGCTGGCGCTTCTTTGACGGAGTGAATGAGTAAAAGCGTTTGTGTGGCATCTGTGAATATTACTTTGCCCATATCCATGGGCAACACACACAGTGGCACAAAAACAAGACCTGCTGAATATAAATAGAACGACAACACAACAGAAGCCAGTGATGGTTAAAAAGGATCACATTTCAACATCAAATACTTGAAACTGAACCCATGGGAGACATTTTAAATGGAAACCCTGCATGATTAAATTAATCAATTTAACTAAAACAGTTGGTGGGGTCTACAGGAATCCAGCCCTGGCGGACTTGCAGGTCTTGACACCAGTGCAGCAAACTACTTTGAATGAACTCGAATGCAGCCTCATCAGCAATCACTTCAAAACAGGAAACTTTTTTGAGGAAAAACAGATTTTAAAGGCAGCCATGACGCTGAAATATTTTTCCAGATGCAAAAAAGACCTACAACCTACAATGTCGTGATTAGAGAGGAAAGCTCAGACAATAACCTGCTGATTGTGGCCATAGCTGCTCACTCACCAGGGTATAAACAAGACTTCCATAGAAAGAATTTTTTTCTGCAATGCTACAGTATGTATTACAGTATTTCCTCTTTATTATTCCATGCACAGCTACAGGAATTTTGAATTGTTGCCATGGTTGATAATAACTTGCACAACAATCACTCACTCCATAATTTAATGGCTCTCGTGCATGTATTTTTTAGTTACGGAGCGCTTGTTCAGTTGTCCCTGTTCCTAAAGAGGCTTTATTGTTGTTCTTGGCACAGTATAGGTCACATGTATTGTGTTCCTGTTTAAGTGCCTGATAAGTCTTTGTTCTTATGGGGACTGATGGAATAAAGCGGTCGAAGTGATAGTACAAGAACTCTGGGTGTGTGCAGGTATCAGTTTATACGCAGAGAACAGGATGCACTTCTGCTCTAAGACATGATCCAGCTTCAGTCTCACTTTGTGCAGAGTCAGCCAATGTGATGTAGCGTTACTCAAACCAGAGCACATATTATCACCATACTGTGTGTCAGTGTGCTTTATGTCTCAGCCTGGATGGAACCAAATCCCTTTATGTTTTTTTGCATGTTTTATTTTGGCTTAAAGAAGAACTTATTTCAGTCCAACTCATACTTTGTCTCGAAACTATGATTTGTAATGGTTTTAAAGGCACACGCAAACAGTGTTGTAGATAAGGTTGTCAGATCAGAAAAGACTTCTGTGTTGTTCTAAAGGGCAGTTGCTAATGATGTATTTTGTCATTTAGTTTGGTGGACCACAATCTTTCCCTAACACTTTCATAAAATTTGTGAGAATCACAATAGACACAAAAAAATAGTAATGATCAAAAACAAACAGCTTGATCTGAAAAACTAAAAATAAGCTTGTGCCATTAGAATAATATGAAAGATGTTACAAGGGCTTTAATTTAATGTAAATGCATTCTGGCCTCTAATGATCTGCTTCCTGTACCTGTGTGGGGATTTAAGTGTTGATCAGCAGAGGAGTAGACTCAGCTGTGATGTTAAACTCTGTAGTTTATGTGCTAACTGAAGACAGCTATGACCCGTTTATGTCTGGGTCTGTTGTTGCTAAAATCTCTGTTTCTGCTTGTGTTTAACCAAAGACAGCATCTTCTCCAACATGTTGCAGTGTCACAGGACTGTTTTGACTGACCCGTCCAACTGGTGTGGATACTAACAATAACCACAACAGAACCGCTTGTCACAGTTTCCGCCGGGGCTGGATTTTGCCCTCGGACCTGTCTAGTCCACTTTCGCAAGAGCAAAGCTCGTCTGTCATAATGTGTTACAGTGAATGATAGCTTTTCTGTTTTTATGCTGCAATATTGGAGGAGGCTTTTTCTCCAACTTAAAGGACTTCTTCATGTGACAGGACTAAACAAGGGGTGTGTTTGACTTGCAGTGTGCAATCCATGCTCACTTATGCAGCCGAACCTCTATTTCTCTCCACTATAAATAACCAAAAATGCTCCCTAATGGAGTAATTTACACACACCCTGCCAAAGCCATTGACAGGACTCTCTCCTATGGCAAATGTCTGGCATTTAGCAAATCGATGACATGAGTTATGAAGAGGAGCTGGGGCCTCGCTCCCTCTCCATTCTTCTCAATAACAAAAGAGGAAGTGCATTAAAAACTAGCATTGATGGGTTGTTGGGAGTTGCAGTCAATGAGCACTGAGAGTTTAAAATTAAAAGGCTCTTAGGGTGAAAATTGTTTTCTCTGGTCATCCGTCATGTCGCGAAGGGTCTTTTTCATAGTGATTAATTAGAAACTAAAAGGGTAAAAGGAGGAGGGGGGTTAGAAATCCAGCTGTTGTAAAATCCTGGTGTACTTATCCTGCCCAGTTGTGAGTTAATGACACCAGCTTTCGCCTTGACTAAGTGTTATTGCTGCAGTCCATAATTTCATCTTGAAAATGGGCAAGGGAGTGGATCTTCCTTATAGTAATTGAGTATTGATTTGAAAATAAACAGCAGAGAAACTCCCACCCGACTGACAGACCCATCTTTCGGATGGAATCGACAATAAATGGGCCCCTGGTTGGAGGGAAAGTTATGGATCAGGGTGATACAGTCAAGCGCGCCTTTTCCCCTGCGATCTCTCTTCCAATATATATTGGATTTTAGATAACCCATTTACGAGCCCTGTCATCTAAAACCTATAGTTTTGAGCAGGCAGATGATAAGTTAAGGCTGGGACTTTGCACAGATCTCTGCTGCTTACACCTCTGTGCAATCCCAGACGTATTTTCATAGTATCAGGTACAAAACTGGGATGAAACTGCAACCTGACTAAAATGAAATGAGATTCCAAGGCAGTGTTAAGCAAATGTTTAATGTCAAACATAATGTATGCTCTCATAAATGCAAAGTACATCTGTCTAACCGTGGGCAAATACCTTTATCTGAGTGTGAGGGGGAGAGAGTGGTAATGGTTCAACAGCTCAGTGAATCGACATAATACAAGGAGTCTAACACTTATGTCAGGCCGGCCATTAACCTCTGCGTAATCACTGTTGAACTATGTTCACACGCCCAACACCCCCCCCCCCCCCCTTTCCCCCTCCAGAGCCCTTTCTCTGCGCTAACGACATACTATGTGCTATTCGTTTTTATTAGCTGCCACTTCACTTTTGATTCAGGGGAAACAGTGGAGCTGCGTTAGGGGGGAAGTCAACGTGGAGGAGTAACACGCTGCTCTGTCAAATGACCTCTAGGTTCCTATCAGGCTGCAGAACAGATTAACGGAGAGATACGGGGCTCAGTTAATTTCACCGGCTGCCCTCAGAGAGCTGGAGGTGATGTCAAAACGTGGTTGCCACAGTGCTGTTGTATTGTCATTCACACCTGCCTAATGACTCCTGATTATCATTCACATGCTAATGCTTCATTTGTTATCAGTGTGACCTGCGTCAGGAGCATTATGAACCGTTATCTGTATTTATCTTGTCAATTATTGATTGCCTTTTCCCACCGCACGTCATTATTAATTTGACGTGCTGTGTCAAGCCCACTGTTAATCATATTTAAACAGATATGGGGAGATAAAAATCAATTTTCCATTATCCTTCAGGTTTTTTTCATATCCATCCGGCACTGCGGAGGGGACTTGAGAGATCGGCTATGCATGACTGAGCAGATCCAGAGGCCTGCAGAGTAAATAATCGTCTAATTTGAGTTTAATGGGAAAGCAGCCAAAAGATGGAAGTGGTGTCTTGAGTTCTTCTCAAGGTAAGTTTATATAATGTAATTTTCAGATGTTTCACTGAGCTACTGTTATGGTATTTACTCAGGTCTTACCACTTTATGTGCACTGCCTCTGGGTCCATGTTACAGACGGTCATGACGGAGATGCTATCTCTTGCATCAACACTTACTCACACTCGAATAGCAATTATATCTTTAATTTGAAGCAGTGTGACACCATGTAAAGGAGCTGTTTGCCAGCATTAAAGAAAAAGAAAAAAGAATTTAGTTTCGCTCTTTTCTCTACTGACAAAAACAGGTCAGAAAGACAAGAAGTCTAAAGAGCTATTACCCAGTGAAAGGTAATGGGGCGAGGTGCGGGAGGATACAAATAGCCGAGGAAGGGCACTTCACCCAGATAATGGGGTTGAAGGATTCTGGTGTGGTGAGATTCATGTACAGACAAGGCTCCTTTGATGCAGTGACATTGGAGAGCCCATAAAAGCCGTAGTATAAAATACAGAGGCGTTACTGTGAGCTAATAGGATCCCCAGCTTTTTGGAAGCAGATTTAGCATAGGCTGATGTAGGAGACACAGAAACACTAATTGGATACACCTACCTGGGTTCAATAAATGAACACAAGAGGATCCATCAGAGGGGACAGAGTTCAGACTGGAGTAGGTTTAGGAAGTGTGAAGAAATGGTGGGAGTAGCACTGACGCCCACTGAATCCATAAATCATTAAAGTCAAGCTTTTCTGCTTTTTCACACTTTCAGTGTTTGTGTTGTACTGTATTTGTATCAGCCCCAGTATATTGTTTAGTACAATAGTAGTAGTATGGTTTAAAGGTATCATATAAAACCCTACAGTAGTATGTGTTCAGTATGAAGATTAGTTTACAATATTAAGTTCAGTTTTAATGATATTATATCAACAATGATATAATATCGCAACTGGAAGCATCACTGAGTGGTGGAAAGTAACTGAGTGCACTGACTGAAGTCATGGTCTTAAGTACAGCTTTGAGGTTCTTGTACTTCATTTCATTCTATATTGTTCTTTTTAATCCACTACATTAATTTAACAGTTGTAGTAAATAATTTCCTTGCAGATTAAGATTTTAAACACAAAATATATCAACATATAAAATATCATGCATCATCATACATCAATGTGGTCAGTCTAATCTAATGTGGTGGCAAGTTGAAATATGAGGTTTTGCCATGAAACGGGAAGTTGTAACTGTAACGTATTTGTTTAGAGTCCCAGTCTGAGGAAAGTTTAGACCTACAAATCCAGAGCTTCTCACCACACTCATGCTCTAAGACTCTGCAGGCTTTCAGTGTGGATTCCTGGTGAACCCAGCACCTCTGGTGCAGGTGAGCCTCTCTGTGCTCTTGGACAAATGATACATATATGATGTATTTCTCATGCAGGCTGAGGTTTGATTCTCGCCATCTGCATCCAGTCAGACACGTTTTAGCGATGCGTCAGAAAAGCTCTTTAGACAGACTAATCTTTGGCCCACTGACAGCTGTGTCCTCCTCCAAAATGAACACAAATTCCCTCAGACCAGATTCTCCTCCGGCTCAGATCAATATGGCTCTGATAAGGCAGGACATCTTCCAGGAGCTGCAGGGCATGAAGAAGGGCTCTTACATATCATGATTTGGGCTTTAATTACCTGACACATGCAGCTGACTCCAATGCATGTATAAATGGGCGTAGGTGTAGTTGTACATACAAGGCAGTTATCAGTGTGATTGATTACAGGACACATACACTGAAGTCAGCAAGGCGTGTGTCACATGTAGCAACCCAAGTGTATAACAAGCCATGGATTTTTTTAAATGATAAACTGCTAAATTGCTCCTATAATACTGTATATATCTTCATAATATATATACAGGATTTCATATTAATATTTAAAATCTTAATGTTAAGAGTAACTAGTAATTAAAGCTGTTAGATAAATTAAATGGGGCAAAAGGTACAGTATTTCTCTGACATGTAGTAGAGTAGAAGTATAAAGGAGAATAAAATGGAAATACTCAAAAATGAAGTACAACTACTTTAAAAAGTACACGCAAATTGGTTGAATTGATTTTTGCAATAAATATTATTGATAATACTATTATTACACATACATTAGCAATAACCGCGTGGTCCCAAAGAATGTGGAAAGCTCATGTCAACATAACACATAATGCAGCGTTAAGTAAAATCTGTGTAATATTTGAGAGCACCCACACTTGGAGTGAGTTTGAAGTTTATTTATTCTATTCAATGTAAGGTCCTACCTGAAAAAAAGTTTGCTGTCATGAAATTTTGAATTTTTTCAGTTTTACAGTGTAAGAACTTGATATGCACTGAGGTGTTGAACATTTTTGCGCAGCTATTCTGCTGGGAAACAGATTTCAGGCTGCATATCTTTAGTGCTGAAGTGTGACTGCTGTCCATGTGCTGATCCTGGACCAGCCGAGAGTGCAGAAGCCCTCTGATGATGCTATCATAGTGTTTCAAAAAACAAACGAACCAATTTAAACCTAAGATGGATTCAGGCATCGACCTTCCTTTTATGTGAGGTTAAAAACACCTCATAGGCAAATCCAACCGGTGCCATGTAGGTTTGAAAGTCTTATCTAGTGTCAGACTAAATGAATTTCTCCAGTGTTCAGACAACACACAGAATGTAAACATCATACTGTGTTTCATATCGCCTGCTGGCACTTACTGATAACTGGTAATCCTGATAGAGTCTATGTTAAATACTGTACTCAATGTTTTTCTAGTGGTCTGAGTGAGGACTTTTTCTGTTCTCTTGAGTCCTGGTATATATGATCCTTCTCAGAAGACACGTATTTAATTTGTTATCTCCCCAGCACGCTGTAGGACGCTGGCTAGCATAGTGGAATGGGAAATAAATGACAAAGAGGGGAGTGAACCTGTCGCCCTCTGAGCCCACAGGCCTTCACATAAATAGCTTTTAACACGGGGATCAATAATGTTGTGATTAAGTAGGTTATTGCATTCAAAATTAGCCACCCTGGGGGGCCAACACGTGTTTATGGAAGAACCAAAGAAGTCTTGGTCGGTAAAGGCGAGCTTGCAGATGTTCTTGCCAGTTGTTTGCTTTAAAAGGTGAAACATGCAGTCATTGGCAAGTATTGTACAAAATAGTGGAGAGGAGGACAAGGAGAACCAGGGATTTGATATATGCATAGAGACTGAACTGATGAACCTCAGTCGTCCCCTTAAACTGAGCGTTAACAGTACAACTGTGCGCAGATGTGATGATTTTTTTTTTTAGTCATTTCTTTTCTTAACGGTATAGTTTTTGTTTTCATTTGTGGCTGTGTCCGAGTCCTCCTGATGAATCTAAGTCCGGTGTTCCCTCTCTTTTAGCTCTGGTTTTTGTCTCTACCAGCTCCTGAGCGAAATATCTGGCTCTTTAGCTGGTATATGCTCCACCATGTTCTCCAGCTGCTCCCTGACTGAGTCTGTCTGCTGTTTGCTGCTGAGCAGGAAGTGGACAGAGGCCTTTTACAGCTACACTACTCACAATAAGTTAGGGATATTGTGAGAGACTCAGTGGATGTCATACATACGGTGTTTGTTTCACTTCAG
>JBBMJY010000013.1:17384536-17397211 GCA_037833715.1 Toxotes lorentzi
ATATTTTCATAATTTTGTAATTGATTTATTCTTTGAAACATTCATATTGATTTATCCAATCACAATGCCTTGAAATGCCATAAATGCAGTGGTACTAATAACTGGCATAATTTCCTTCGGTTTTTGGTTTTCGGCCTTGGTTTCCTCATTTTCGGTTTTCGGTTTCGGCCAAGAATTTTCATTTCGATGCATCCCTAAAAAAAACCAGTGAGGTAGAATCTAAGGTCTCTTTAACATCAGCATACAGCAGGTCCAGGTCCTGACTCCTCTGGTGGTTCAGTGGGGGAAGGATCTTCCTTTTGTTGTGTCTCTGTGAAAGACATAATAAACGATGTCTTATGTTGCCCTTGATGATAGAAGGGAGATATGGATCACATGTAGCTGATAAAGTCTGCCAGTTAGAATCGAGAAGCCTGCCAGAGAAAATGTTTTTATTTTATTTTTTTATCATTTTAAGTTGTAAATCTGCCCGTTTTCATTGTAAATACTGAATAAGACTAACTTATTCCCAAACATGACGTCTGACAAACTGTTGAGTAGCTGCCAGAGCTCACATGGTAATGACCGTTGTTTAGGGTTTGTTCGTTCATCCCCATCATGTGTTTAATAATTAAAGAATATTCTTCAGTACAGTACATTTTACATTCTGTCAGACACAGAAAGAGACTGTTGCACTGTGATAGTATCAAGGCAAATATCACATGAATGTTTGTGCAGACACACACACACACACACATAGTTAGCCCTCCCCCTGTTTCCCTTGCTGAGATTGATTTACCTTTGTGTCCCAGGCCTGTCGTTATCATGGGCCTCTCAGACAGGCCTGCTATGATAGCTCAGGGAAAGTGGGACGGAGGTGGCAGCAGGCGCATGATGGAGAAGAGCTTCTTATCACCGATGGAGAGATCAATCATTCTTACACTGGGAGAAAGAGAGAGGGAGAGATTGGAAGAGAGGAGAGCTGCTTAGGTCTGTTTCCTTGGTAAACAGTTCATTTCACTGTAAGATGGTTTTATTGCTTCATGTGTTTTAGCAAAAGCTGATGAACCACACGGAAATATAGCTAATCAATCAGTTTCCCATAAGTGTTAACTTTTTATTTCCTATAAAATTATTAGGAAATTATGCATAAAACCTAGTTTTGTCATTTCAGCTTTTATTGTCACTCAGTGACCAGATGTTTGCATCAGGTCACAGCCAGGCACAGATTCTGCACATTTGGAGTCTTATGACCTTGACACTGGAGATGGATGACACCAAGTGCTTTGAGTTTCTAAACATAACCTTAAAAAAAGTGACTCACTTGTTTCAAGAAAATTTTTGAGGTAAAACAAATGAAATATGTTGCCTGTGAACATTTTACAACATTAATTAACTTCCTAAAAATATAAAAACATTATCAGTGTTTTCTAGAAACATATCCACTGTTGCAGATTAATAGTATAAACATAACTTCCCTGAGACAGGGCCGGTGATATCGTGACAGGTCACGTGGGAGGTAAATTTACAGCCATGGTGTCAGGAGTAACATAAAAAATGTATGGGGGAGTCATGTTGCTGAAGATGAAGTTTGCAGTGCTCTATGCGTCAGGTTTTAACAGATTTACATTCATACAGCATCAGGTGCTGAAGTTTGCGATTGTGCCTTCACAAACTGACCTAACAGCGTTAGCCTCATATAGTAATACATTTTTTCTGTATGTTCGACTGTGATTAAGACGGCATTTCTTCCCTCCTCTGACCTGTCGCATTCAGTGCTGCCGTGTTTGAAAAATAGCTGTTGGATAATAGAGTTTAAGAGCCTGACCATTAGTTATATCACAAGCCATTTGTGCCTGAAATAACTGTGATCTGAGAGCTCTGGGACCCGTTAACTATGGTGCTGTGGAGACACAAGTATTCTCATTCAGTCTAATGACCATTTAATCTATATCATGCGTGGACCCAGCAATTTCACTGATTCACTATGACACATGAAATCCAAGCTTTGTTGCAGTTATTCAAGTCTTAAGTGAAAGTGTTATTGATCCAGTAATCACTGAACAGTGGATATTGTAGCTTTGCTCTGTATTTGACTATAATTAAGACTCTGGATTGCAGGGAGAAGGTGAAAGCACATTCACAGGACATTGTATTATCGCCATCATTTTTCATCTACAATTTTTAGAAACCAGAAAATGTATTTATCAACTATTTCTGAAATCCTCCTTGAATGTTAAAAGTCCACGGAGTGCTTTGTTATTTTTTGCCAGCACACTTTGTTAGTTTGGTGCAGTTGACTCACTTCCACCTACCTAAAGCTGCAAAACTGTGAAAACCCACTAGTGACACATTGGGAGGTACATAATGAAGAGGCAGATGGCCTCAGCTGATGACCGTGATGTTTGCAAATCTCATCTGCAAGTTTTTCACTTTTCTGGATTCACCAACCGTTAGTAAGGAATACCCCTGGCAGCGTTTTCTTTAGCTTATAGGCGTAAGGACACAACTTTTTCATTTGTGTCTCTGATGATTTATATGTGCTTTAGGTATATCAAAATATCACAGTCAAATTAACTGTGGGATAATTACCATAAACACTAGTCAAGATCATTTGTGGCGTGTATCTTAAACCATATTTTAACTTAAACCTTTTTGAAAGCAAAACTCCAGATCACTACTCTTTACATCGTATTTTTATTGTTAATACCAGTCACTTCTATCAGTTTTGATACTGAACACTACATTTCTTCAACTGAGTCAGATGGACAGATGGAATGATGATATTGGTTAAATAGTTTGCAAACATATGAAAAATACGGATCTGTCAAGCAATTTCAGAGGTGAAGCAGGTCTGTTTAGGACGGACAGTGTGGGTGTTCATTTTACCAGGGCCTTCATTTTCTCGATGAATGACGTTTTTCTCACTGATAGAAATCTTCAAAAATAGGACCCGACTTGTAAATAAAACAAACAAAAACCAGCTGATTTTTATTTAAATGTTTGTCAGTCCTACAATGTGACACCATCCATGAATAAGCATGAGCACATTTCAGCTAACCAGCGTTGTTTACCGTTGAGAAATAACTTGAGGACTCTCTGGTTGCCTCTTCAGTTGTTCACTCCTGAGGAGGAAGACCAGCTTATTGTTCAATGCTGTGTCTCACTTTCTGTGCTGCCCAGCTGTTTATGCAGTCTACAAACATTACTGTGCTCTGAGAGCTGGAGCCAAATGTGGAAGGACACAATGCCCAAGGGTGATTTGTTTAACTTTGAAAGGTTCTTTGGTTTGTGTTAGATTTGCTGGGAGCTACGCAGCAGCGGATCATCTCGCCCGTTCTCCCAAGTGGGTAGCAGCCAACAGAGCCTGGGCGATGCGCGTGGGTAGAGAGGAAAAAGATAACCCCACTAGGGACTAAACGACAGTCCTCATTTAGACAGCGCCAGGCAGGCCAGCCATTTAACAACACAGAAACAAAAAACTCCATTAGATAATCTTTTTCTTTTTTTTTTTTTCCAAGGCACTCTATCCGAATCTCTCGGGAGTCCAGTGTTGTTCTCTAACCAGCAGAGAATGAGTTAGATGTATCTCATGAATCATATTAAAGCGCCTTTAATCCTCCAAAGTGAGGGTCTCGGGAGGGTGAGGTTGCAGAAGATGAAGCACAAACTAAAGAGGTAGATGACAGAGAAAGCAGATTGGGGGTGGAGGGGTAGCCCCACACACAACCAGGTAGAAGACAAGATAAATCTGCAGTGCTGGGGGCTGTCCTGTGAGCTGTCAGTCTGCACAGCTGGATGTCGCCTTTTCCCTATGGGGTTATGGGTAAAGAGAGCATAGAAAGCCTGCTTCCTTCCCTTCCACATCCATCCTTCCTAATCCAGCCTAAGCACTTAACCAAAGAGGTGCGGTTGAGATCACCTGGGTCTGTGGGGGATCAAAGCCGCTTCAGCGAAAATAAGAGAAGTTTTGAGGAGGGAAAAGCTGATGTAACGAGAAGAGGTAGATTAGCATGAAAGACTTGACAGATGCCAAAAAAAAAAATCGTTTCCAGTTTCTCGGCAGTAATGTTCACTCTGAATCACAGTGCTTATGGATTGCTGCTAATGGCAGGCATACCTGCGAAAGTGCCCATCAAAGAAAGAATCGTTTCACCAAAAAAAAAGAGTGGTTA
Organism: Toxotes lorentzi; assembly: GCA_037833715.1. Lineage (NCBI taxonomy): Eukaryota > Metazoa > Chordata > Actinopteri > Toxotidae > Toxotes > Toxotes lorentzi. The sequence continues at coordinate 17,388,691 of JBBMJY010000013.1, forward strand.
TTTCATTTACTTCTCTGAAAAGCAGGCTGGGTAATGAGGGATCCGGTTGAATGGATTCATTGTAGCCTTAAAAGAAAGCATGGGAGATGTACTGTCCCAATTTAAAATATAGCCCACTATCCATAATTCAGCAGACGGCTCCTGCCCGTTCTCTCCTTGCACCAGGCCAGAGCTCCCCCCAGTCATATTTCAAACCACACATAGTAATGTATTTTGACAAGTAAATTGCTTGCCACTTTGCTGATAGCTACTCACTTTAATAATGAATTCTTAGTAATAGCCGCAGAAATAAAGCATACCGCAGAGTGACATGGATGAAAGAGTTATTACTGATAGAGGACACACATTAGGGATCTTTCCTGAGCGTCAGTTAAAGTTTGGACTTGAAGATGTTGCTAGATGAAAAGTCAGGGGATAATCCACATGGTGGCACTGCAGGTAAAGACACAGGATTTCCAGAGGTCTTAGGATCCATCCTCTGGGGACCATCAATATCAGATTTCTTGAGAGACATTTCCAGAGACTAATATCAGCCAGTATTAGCAGATAATGGCACTGTAGGTACAACATACTTTTGCAGGCAGAAATGCAAAAGTATGTTTAAGATTGTTTAGAAAAAGTGTCATTAATACATAGTTTGTCCAACACAGAGCACAGACAGTTCGATATTTCAATTGTTAAATGTTTTGCTCAGCAACTTGTTGCTTGTTTGTTGATGTGTTTTTGTGTCAGCTGGTATATCCTAAATCAGTAATCTAAGTCATTTCTTTGTGCAAAAACTAAAATTTGAATAAATCATCCCTACAATAGATGAAAAGTCCATGGATCACTGAAGTTGTTAGACTTCATCCTCTTAGGACCATAAATGTCTGTATAAAGTTTCATAACAATCCATCCAGAAGTGGCTGGGACCAGGCAACTCCCATTGACGTCCCCACAGCCCCATCACCAGCATAGCTGAGAAAAGAATTGTATGTTCAGTTACACTGCAAGGTTGATGCCTACAGCAAATCTATTATCATAACGTCAATCCCATTAATTACACAAAGAAGAATTAATTTTTTTTAAAAAAAGATAAAAAAAGCTGAGAAACACAAACAAGACAGGAAAGGACATTTATTCACAAGCGTTTGGCACGTCATAGCAAGGTTGTTTGTCTTCCATTGAGCTGTGCATCAGAGTAACGTTTGACTGGAAAGCCTCAGGTGTTGGCAGCTCTGATAGGGAAGGGCATTCTGATAATGCAGCTGATTAGACTCTGATCATTATCTACAGTACAGCTTATGATGGTCAAAATCAATGGCAGGAAAGAGAAGAGCTAGCCCTGTGAAAAGATTAAATGTCTCCGACTGTATGATAAAGTCTTATTCACACTGATTTTAACTTTGAGGGCTGCTGTTTGAAGGTATAATGCATGACGTGTGTTCACAAAGTGCAGCCAGACAAAACTTTTCTCTCTCCCAGCATCCCATCAGAGCGGATAAAACACACAACCTTGCATCACCGTGCTGCTCCATCAACATCCTCCCTATTTTGGCAGGTTCAAAACAGGCCCGCGGTGTATGGATGCAGCCAATTTGGTACAGCGGTCCATATCCGGGAACACTTTGAAGAGGGAGACATTTGACACAGCATCAAAGACTTCCCCTGAAAGAAAGAAAGACGAGAAACAGAGCAGTGAGGTGGCAAATTGCTGGATATTAGCCAACATGAAACAAGAGGGCACATCCTACATCATCATCATCAGCCGCCCAAGAGCCCCCTGGTCTCAGAATGGGCTAATTGTGATGATGTGGATGATGGTTCTTTTTCTTTGCACCACAGAACTCGTTACCAAGTCACCCCAAACTTATACACTAATACACCTGAATAACTTCTCATCCTTTACTTTGATGTCTTTTTTTTGCTCTGGTGACGGACACACATCCTGTAGGCCTATAGTTTTGTGGCCTCCAGATCCTTTGTAAGGAACTCAAACTGTAGAAGGGACAGTGTTTTAATGAGGTCAGTCATTTATATGTATAGGATACAGTATGTGTTTGAAGTGCGCGTGGTAGAGTCTGGGTCCACGTTTACATAATTTAATTCTAGATGACTTAAATTAAAGGAAAGAGAAATTAGTGAATAGAAGAGCCATAATTTGTAAGAGGCATAATTATGAAAACATTGCCTCTAGTCTTCAGTTAAATAGTAATGATTTTCACAAGAGCATAATTTGCACAATATCACCTTCTCTGAATAGTGTTTTTACTTTTTTATTAACTGTGTGTACATCCTATAATTTAGTACAGCCGGTGAGAAATAAAAAAAACAACACCGGATCAACACAGCCGATAAGAATCTAGAGTTTAAGCAAAACTGCTTCCACTTCTTCTTCCGAGAACAAGCTCACTGTGGAGGGTCACTAAAGTTTAAGGCTTAAGAGAATGAAATTTCTGCTCTTCAGTGTATGTAGTGTGTGTCGGTCCACTTGTTCAATTTCCTTGTGTAAGCGTTACGGCAGAGGCTAAAAGGCTCAAAGATTTGGAGCATGCTGACGCCATGTGTTCTGTCAGTAAGATTCTTAGTGGGAGAGCGGAAATGGGAACAAACCGGGGCACCGTCGTTGGCAGATTTATTTCCTTGAATTGACAACACAAACCATTTACTAAGAGGAGCTGTGGAGTAACACACATACGGGCAAAAAGCAGAACCTGAAGGATCCCTTAGAGGTCACATTGAAGTGTTTGGAGGTTTATATAGAACAAGGGGACTGAAGTGAGACTCTAAAAATAACTCACACCGAACAACCACATAAAACGGTGCATTCGCTGCTAAAAGCGTCTGCAGATTAGATTTTAGTTATAAAATAATACTTTTAGATTTTTAATTAACATGAATTAATTTGGGGTCTCTTGTAAAATGTAGCTGGAGTCCCCTGAGGTAGTTTCTACATTATTTGTGGCCCCTATTTAGCAGCACACGGGCTGAAGCTCAGTACAAAGAGATGAGGAAGCTAGTTAGCCTAGCCTGGTTTGGCCCTTGGATGAGGGACCTGGAGCTGAGTGAAGCTAACTGGAGCTGAGTGAAGCTAACTTCAGCTGTTTGTCTTCAGAACGACTGGTGTGAAGGCTTAACATCAGGATCTTAACATATCACACACTGTGTGATTTTATCTGCCGACCATCGACTGCAACTGGAACAGACCTGGTCCAGCTCGGTCTGATCCATCATCACGCCCCAGATCATGTTCAGAATCAGCTCAGTGTCCTAATTAACTGTAGTTCACCAAGTTGTTAGCTTGACTTTTGACCTCCACGGATAATGGATGTAATGCTCTCTACTGAACTGATGTTTTGGCCTTTACATTTTCCAAACGTGTCTATAGTCTCCCTTTTTCCAGCCGAGCCACGGCCGACCCAGTTAGGCAGGATTATTCATCACAGCTACAGTTGTGGTTTATAAATACAGATACTTTATTAATGAAGGGGAATTTTATCTTCTATCTCGGCTGTTTTCTTGTGGACATATAGCTCACATGCATCAAGGTCTCATGACTTAAAAAGCATTTTATATTATATTTCTTTGTCTTTCTGTTGTGCATCCACTGTAGAGCTTTTTCCTCCATACAAGCGAAGCTGTAGCACAGACATTTATGACTATTCAATATTTTGACTAAAAGCAAATTGTGTTCATACTTTTACAAACATTCCTGGATTTTTTTTTGAACATGTGTTAGTGTTTTGTTGTATTTATTTTTTAAATTAAGCAATTTAGAAATTTGTTTTCTAATAAGTCCTTAGTTCATGTGTTTTATGCAGTGGTTCAGTGCTACTCTGCTCTAATAGCCGTGCATTTTGGATAGAGAATAAAAATAGGACGATTAAAAAAAACGTATTACTCACATTTTCTTCCTTAAATACCTGTTTCATGATAATGTATAATTACATTTACACCAGAGAACGACCAGTGAGGGAGCTGGACCTGCAGTCATGCGCAGGTGAAGCTGTAACTACATATTGTACAATATTTAGTGATCCACTGAGAGTGTGCGCTGCACTGAGTTCTGGGAGAAAGTTGTAGTAGTTGGAGTGAACCTCAGCTGCTCCTCTTCATCACACCAGGCTGAACATCAGTCTCTATCCCAGTGGACAGGGAGGCAGTCTTCAGGTGGAGCTGCCTGGATGGAGGGAACAGAGGAGAGACTCATTAAGACTGATCCTCTTGTCCAGTGCAGCCTGATCACTTTAGCCCTGCTATCCAGCAGAGTTCCCTTTTGAAGCGGTGGTCCCAGTCTCAGGCTTGTTACGTCGTCATGGTCAACCTGGGCTACTCTGCTAATGAGTGAGAGGCCGCAAGGAAGTTCAAGAGCTGCTGATTGACGGGGAGTTGATTTACTGAGTGTTTGAGAGCTGAACTGAGTGAAACCAACACTTTGAGAAAGTGGGAGTATTTGTGGGAGTTTGTCTGTTTTTACGTTAACTTGGTCACAGTAAGTCAGAGGATGTGACTTTTTTTTAAAAACAGGAATGCTGTGGAATAAGCCCTAATGCACTTGACGACTACATACATGATACTGTGCTAAAAGACTGAGGCTAAAGCTGCACATTTCGTGCTGCAGCTCCTGAAAGTGTCAGTTGGGAAAAACTTAGTAACAGTCACATTAGCAGGAGAGCAGGAAACAGGCTGGAAGAAAAGTAAAGAGAATTTTCCCCTTAAGTAAAGGCAGCTTGATGAAAGAGAAACATCACTCTCACACACGGAAACTCAATATCTGGTTAGGAGTTTGAAATAGGAACAAATCCAAAAAGTAACTGAACCTTTGCACACCTGTTAATTTTCACATCAGGTTTCCTGCGTGTTATTTCTGTACCTGCTGCCTATGAGCACTCATGCTGTGCAATAATCCATATTTACCTTTTCCTCTGCTGGTTGTTGTATCTGTGAGACAGCTTCAGGGCTTCCCTTTGTCTCTCCCCGCTCCCTGAAGAACCGAGACAGGCACTGCCTTCTATCCTCAGTGTTACCTGTGCTGTATGTACAAAGAGGCGGTGTAGCATAAGTCACATCCCCAGAGGAAACTGTGGGTAAAAAGAGGGAAGGCAGAGGGGTGGGAGGGATTAAAGCACAGTGTAACGATGTGGGGTAAAGAGGAGTGGAGTCTGATACGAAGTGAAAACACATGCGAGAACAGACATTCGCATAAATACGCTGTGTTTCACCGTTTCATAGAGAACAAGCCTACACACAGCCCCTTCTATAAGGAGAACTCTCTCACACACACACACACACACACACACAGCGCTCCAGGATAACAAGGCAACGTCAGAAACACTTTAAACAACCAGCAGCAATCCACACAAAGCTCGAGGTTGGAGAACGGAGGGTGGAAATGATCAGATGAGAGTATTCCTGCCTGCCCTCATTTCAAATAAAAAAGATGCTCATGGGAAACAAATAGAAAAGGTGAACATTTTCAGAGATGAGCCAAAAAAAATAGATAAATAAATAAAATAAAGAAACGGGGAGCAGAGCGAGTGGAATATATCTGAGGGGGAGATGTTTCTGTTGCTGAAGTAGAAGTGTGCAAGCAATTACTCACCAGTCTGATTGACTAAGTGTTACAGCACTGCTTCAACCCAGCTCCTTCACTGCGTAAATGTCTAACAAGGACAACACTAGCCTGCACAGCTTTGCACTTTGATTAAAGCTAAGTGAGCGCTTGCTGTAATCCTTGAATCCTTTTTAGTCTCGGTGGGATTTAGGTGAGAATGATTTCCTCACAGCAGTGAGATTTGTGGCTGGCTCGCTCTTTGTTTGGGATGACATCTCAATGTTTATTCAGTCATCTCTCACATGCTCTGCAGATGGCATTTAGGGTGTTTCAAAGTGCCTGAAAATCTGCCCCATCCCCTGAAGTTAAACACCGGGGCTAACAGCAGTGAAGCTTGATTCTGTACAGGATGATACAGTTGTCTTAACACATGCAGCGAAACAGAAAAAAAAAGTTGTTTTTTGTGGTGCAACCCTTGTTGACTCAGTCTCCAGATATGAGCGTCACCATGGTGATACTCTAACACTTATCTCCAGTGAAATGTGTATTAGTGGCACTTTTTTTTTTCTCCTTGCCGAAACATCTTGTTAATTACTGTGTAGCTGTAACATGACAGGAAGGCTAACAGAGCCCGTGGAAGGTTCAGAGCTGGCCAAGCAGAGCGCGTTATTGGCTCAGAAGCATGATTTATGAAGCCTCATTGGGAGGACTAAATCATCTGTGTGTGTGTGTGTGTGTGTGTGTGTGTGTGTGTGTGTGTGTCCTGTCTCCACAGGAGAGCAGTTGATGGGACAGTTGATTGAAGTCTTAAAATGTTTGGTGGGGATAAATAAGCGTGACTCCTTGACATTATTCTAAACTTCAGCCATTTAGCTGCATGCTGAGAGGGGCCCTGATTAATTGGAGTGTGTGCAGCTAACAAACGAGGGATTAATTTCCCAACAGATTTAACAGCGTGAGCGGTTACGCGGCGCTGTCATGTCTGTCCCCAGACCCAAAACCCTGCAGCGTCTCCCTGAGCCTCCTCAGAGGAGCAGGTCAACGAAGAGAGATCTGCACCAGTGGAAACATCAAACAGGAGGAGTGAGTTCATTTGCTTCACTCTGAAATGTAACGGGCTAAATTTAATCCCTTCTGGTATTTTACTTCACTCTTGCATGAAAAGAAAAGTAAATAAAAATAATGGCTGGTAAGCTCAGTGGTTATGATCCAGGCCTCTGAGCTGGATTTATTTTTACTGGAGCAGCTTCTAAAACTTGAATTTAAATAAGTATATTTTATCAACAATCAACATGAAAAAGAAAATAATCAAATTTAAATTGAATTCAAAATAATTTTAATTAGTTGTTGATTTCTTTGTTTTTATAGTTTGTGTCAATTCTCGTCTTTGCGATCAGCAGAGGGAACTGTCTTTTCTTCCTGTTCACCTCCAGTAATCGTCCAGTGTCCTCGACATCTGTTGTTATGAAGACTTGAAGAACCTGAACCTGAAAGAACAGTTCTGGATCAGGTTCTCAGTGCAGTGCAAAAAACCAAACTTCATCAGCTTTAGTTTGTGTAGAATCTGTTGTCGCCTTTATGAGCCAGAGTGTGCAGTGTGTTTGTATTGTGTTTGTAGACGGTTGGTCTGCGTTTAACATCCTTACACGCAGGAGGTGGGTGGAGCCATTTTTGACTGACAGGTCACAGTAGATGCTAACACAGAGATACTGTTCTGTGTTTCTCACGTCCTCTAACAAACAAGAACAAACTTGATAAGATGGTTAACATCTGAGGACGGGGAGGAAAGAATCACGATGTGAGTGTTGTGTTGTGTGACGTCTGTTTTTAATCGTAATGTCTTATGTTGTTAATGGACTTGTCTGACCGTTGCCACTGATACAAAAGGATAATTAACAAAACTAATTTACTCAAACATACACTTTGTTTAATATAGATGCTAAATGGAGATAAGATGACATCCTCTGCACCGTAATTAAAACCAGCAGCGTATATCTACTTTATAAATAATCTGTGAACAAGACTGAGAGTCTACAGTTATGCTCTCAGCTCTGTATGATTGTACACGTTAACAATGACAGTGTCATATGTTGTGGTTTCTTTAACATGTCAGCATTTATTAATTAGCACTAAACTCAAACCTCATGATGGGGCTGAAGTCAGAGGATCATTACTGTAGGATTCAACCTCTGGGAACCACGAACCTATCTACAGTATCTGATATCAGTCCATGCAGCCAATGAGGTTTATTTCTTCCTCAGGAGCAGCTCAACCTGAACCTTGTGTATTTTGGATAATGAACTGATCTTGCTAAGTGGCTGAGAGGAGCTGAGACCAAGGTGAGCTGGTAGACCTTTGCCAGGACACCCCGGGCAGCATTATCAGGGGCCATTTTTCTTGGCAAAACTATGGAATTACATTGAGCTGAGGACAGTACTTCAGGACTGGATAAGGTGTGAATAATTTAAGGCCTGATGATTAATCCAGTGGCAGTGAAATACAGCGCCTCTGAAGGTAACTTTAGCCCTCAAGAAAGACGGATGTGGAGGTTTGTCATGCGATTTTCTAAAGCAAATTTCATCTCAGGCACGACATAAATTTCACTGGCAGGGGAAAAGTACAACAAGTTCATCATGAATACGTCTGCATCACGCACAATTATAGCTCCATTGTCCATGCTCCCGAGAAGCAACATGTAAACTGAGTGCACATCACTTCCTGAAGTTCGGATTGGTCCGATGTTTTAATCCTGTTGTTGATACAGACTTTCAGGCTACTTTGAGGATGAGCTTACAGGGTTTGCTGTGAGTTAAAGACTCTCATACTGTCAGTTATATGTATAGCTTACTGAGAAACTTCCAAAACATTTTGAAGAGTTGCCGGGATTACAGCATTAAACGGTCTGAACTGCGTGCGCGTGTGTGTGTGTGTGTGTGTGTGTGTGTGTGTGTGTGTGTGTGTGTGTGTGTGTGTGTGTGTGTGTGTGTG
>JBBMJY010000013.1:17397311-17424689 GCA_037833715.1 Toxotes lorentzi
GTGTGTGTGTGTGTGTGTGTGTGTGTGTGTGTGTGTGTGTGTGTGTGTGTGTGTGTGTGTGTGTGTGTGTGTGGCACAGGAATTAGAAAGAGCAAGATGGGCTGAGAGTGCACGCTCCTTTACTTTCCCTGATAAATATAGATAGCACTAAGGGCAACAGTATATTGCTTTACACAGTGAAAAACACAACCTGAATCAATTTCACAATTAGCCAGTTCAGTGTTTTAATTAAAAAACAACAGTCGCCTTTGAAGAAATCAATTCCAACTAAAGAGGCAAAGGAGAGAATTCCCCTGCCAGTTTACCATCCCTCAGCACTGTCAATTCAAAGACACGCACAGAGATGCTCTCGGGCCTTTCTTTTGTATACATACATTACAGCAGTAAACAGAAAGAAGGAAGCAGCCTCAGCAGCGTTTGTACGGAGTATTTTTGATATTATCTCTCGTGAGAGTTGAACAGAAAGCCCAATTTAGATTTTGACACAGGAAACAATCCGACTGAGCAGCACTGATGTTGTGGAATTCATGTGTTTTTAACTGTGTTTTAATGAATCGTGTGTTTGCAAGTGCGTCTTTTTTATTGATATATTAAGTGTCTTTAGTGACAAGTCTGTGAACGGAGCATTTCCTTCACTCTGAGTTTAATAAAAGCAACACTGATGTTTAAATTTCATTTTTCTCCATTGGCCCTTTTCGTGATGAGTGTTTGTATTCAGCTACTTTAAAGGAAAATGCATTGGGAGGAAACATAATGTAACTCAGATCAGTTTTTTTGATTTTATTTAATCAACATATTTGAAAAATGTTCATATGAAATGTAAAAGCTGCTGCAGCTCATGGTCAAAGCCACAGGCCCCCACGACAAACCATTTCTAAAGACACATGCTTATGCAGAATGTTCATATTAAATACGTCTGCAAAATACTCAGTATCAATTTATTTTTCCCACAGTAAACACTATGTGATTAAGTTGTTTATAGTTAAGTTTAGCTAGTTAAACTATTTGGTTAAACCTGAAATAATTTTAACCAGCTGAGGGCAGTGCAACAAGCTGTAAACAAGCAAAATGGCTGTAGATAAATTTCTCTCCTACATTGCACACGTTCCATTCTCAGTCTGGATTACAGAGCGGGTCTGGTTTGTACTGTATCGCCTCTGACGGGCTGTGGTTCCCACAGTTATCGATCTGCCAGCTTTAATTTCCATCGACAGTGCCTTCATCCCCTGCACTTGAGAAACTACAGACTCTCTCTCCATGGCCGTACGCCTGTGCGTTTTGTCAGCTTCTTTTTTCCTGACAGAAGAACAAACTCCACCCTTGTTCACGCATGTCTGGCATGTCAAGTGACAGCCATGCTGAATTCTCACCCTGCTCCCTCCTGCGCTCGCGAGCGTGTTCATCCATTTTGACGGGGATCTAGTCTCGGCTGCTCACCTCGATGTGCGGTTTAGTGAGGAGAAAAGCTGGAAACTTCAAACACCGCCGGTCTCTGACGCGCCGATAAACCCTGCCTGATGAAAGACTAGAGCTTCAGAGAAGGAGGAGGTGATGAGCTTAACTTGGGGGATTTAGCAGCTCTGTCTCTGCCTTCCTGTGTTTTGTCAAACACTGTGTAGCCTTCATTCCTGATTGTTACTCTGAATAACAGGGAAGTAATGACACTTGTCTTTGATCCGTGGAACAGGTATCCTCATGTGTAGAGATGGAAACCAAACATTATGCACGTGTGTTCACACTCTGCCTGAGGGAGAATATGGTTCGTCATCGTTCATGGTTCATGAGTTATTGTATATTTCTCATAACCTTTTTAGATTTATAAATCATAACTTTTCAAAATAATTAAAAACAAAATAAACTGTACGTTGTTGTTGTGCAGGTTGGGAGAGGTCTTCTGTGTGACGGTTTGCTGTCTCTGTCTCAGCCACATGTAAAATGTTTACTACCACCATCTACTGTTCACTTGGAGGAGTTGACTTTTCAAACCAGAAAACAGGAAACATCAGAAATAACTTTTAGGCTCAGAAAAAGGTTAGTGAGAGTTAGAGAGTGACACTGTCTGAAGACCTTACTGCTTCTCAGGATACTCACCATCTCTGATTTCAGTGTTTACACCATTAAGAAAGAATCACAGGAACATGTTTAATCTGTTTCATCCTTTTCATTCAGAGGACAGAGGCGACAGTACGAGTCTCTGTAAAGAATTCCTGGCTTTGTGCTGTGTACCAGTGGTGCCAGTTGCTGAGCTATCAGCAAACAGTTATTTATTTTTTTAATGTGGGAACTCAGAGTTTCCAGGTACATTCACTCAGAAAGGTTGAAGGTCTCCATCATTTGAACAAGTAAATATTAGTCCATTACAGACGTACTTAAATAAAATCATTTTAAAACTTTGTGTGAATGCAGACATACTAAAGAAAGTACTTACATGTGCTATTTGCAGCATTTTAACATGAATTAATCACTTGTTGCAGCCTCTTTGCTGTATTTTACTGACTGCAGGTTAAATTTAGGAAGATGCTTGGTTTCACTAAAGCTGGCAAACACTGTTCGTGAAGTGCAAACAGACTTAGCAACATCTTTGCAGCAGAAGGTAACAGGACGTATGAGAAATGTATAAATGTATTAAACACTAACAGTGTCTCTCACATATGGACTCATTTGTTTAAATACTCTCGTTTAAAGTTTGGAAAAGGGACATTTTTCTGCATTTAACCCAGCTGAAAGAATTAATGCCAGCTGCTGTTTTCATGAGCCACTTTACGGTTTTATGCTTCATGAAAAAACAGAGCTGTGTAGAGTGAATGAACTGGTCTCATTGACCTGAAGCAGTGATGGACAGAAGGAGGACTCACTATATTCATTTCAGTGAGTCACTGCTGCTCACAGCATCTCTTTGTCATAGCCTCTGGTCTCCTCTGGTCTCCTGGGAGCCCTTTAACTCTGGCCTCATCAGAGCCCCACAGAGACCTCTCTGTCAGTCACCCAGACACCAACCTCTGATTGGATCAGAGATTGATTACACCCTATTCATGCGGAGCCATCATTGGAGGACAGGAACACATGCACTGCCGGTCAATGGGGCCTTGTAATCAGTGCCAATGCAGTGGTGACATGACGCCGTGGTGGTAGGAAAATCAGCCTGATTTCAGCGCAGACACGTAGCGAGCGGCGTAATTTCAGTCCAAATCAAAATCTGCTGTGTTCTCAGCGTGTACAGTTAGTACAGTTGGTTGGTTAGTTAATTGCCAAGCAAGGATTCAGTTTGTAAAAGCTCTGAGTGATTTCCAGTCGGCCTCTGATTCATCTCTGCCAAATGCAGGGAAAAACATCCTGTAACCCTAATCCTCATTAATCTTGAGATATATTATGTTTCATGTGCGAACCACAAGCTTGATGCTCGTCTAGTCAACAACTCACTAATATTATTTGACTTCTTACTCTATTTCCATGAAAGTAGAAACTCAAAAAGTGACAACGCGGTTAATGTCACCGACGACAAGACGATGTCAGTTTGATAACTTTTTATAATATGAGAAAGATTCAGCAGAAGGATATTTTAATGACAAAATCCCTGCAGCCATCTGTTGGTGTAATGAAATGGCTGGCACTGGCAGAAGATCTGGATGACCTCTCGCTATCCACGGTCAGCATATGCTGCGTTGTAGAGTCGAAGGCACAACCTTTCCAGTGCCGACGACTATCAGCAACCTCATAATCATCAAAACCTCATCTGTTACATTCATAAATCCCACGCCGGTCTGGATTCTTGAGGATTTGCAAAACAGAGCGCACCATATGCTGCCGTTCTGCATTCACATGGTCCTGTGAAGAAAGACAGGGAAATTAATTAAAACTGTGGCTTTCTGGTTTGATTTTTAAGACCTGCAAATATCACAGGAAAACAACAACAGCACCCTTTCTGATCTCTTTCATTCCACGAGGTATTAGAGTTGGAGATGGAGCAGCAATCCACGAGCGCTAAGACTCATCGTACCCGAGCCACCAATTCTCCCTGCATTGTGGGATTAAGAAACTCACCTCCTCGCCGAGCCGAGCATCATTGTTACTTTCCGTGCTTCCTGCCACTCACACAACTGTGACTCTGCAGTACTTCAAACGCCTGCAAGACTTAAAAGTCATCCTGGATGCTGGCTTTTAAGTGCTAATGGGCTGGATATTAGTAATGTAGTAAAGTGTGTGTGTGTGTGTGGTAGGGGAAGGCCTGTTTGACTTTATGTGGTACTATGCCTGGTGTGTGTGTGTGTGTGTGTGTGTGAGAGAGAGAAGAGTGGAGGCTGGCTGAGATGCTGTTGCACCAAGCAGAGGCAGTTTCAAGGATTACTGTCGGGGCGGAAAAGAGGCAATTAATCTCTGTCTTCAAAATGGGATACAGCTGAGCTTCAAGGCCTTTTAGATCTTTTTGGAAAATGATAAGCTTCTGTTTACTCATTTTCCCATGTGGTCGTGTTGACGGTGATGTGTGTGAATATGTGGCAGATATTCAAACATGCGTGCCAGTGTGCAATTATGGGTCAGTAAAAAGCCGGTTTAGTCATGAAACACAGTCATTTTTTTTTAAAGAGACGTACGTGAGAGCACCAGTGTTTGTTTGATTTTGTTTTACTCATTTTCAATAACAGCCAGCTCCCGAGCGGCTCCGGCGTCCGGGGTGCTATCAGTTTGAACAGGTTTGTTTGTTTGATCAGAACTAAGCTCTGCTGACATTTGATTTTTTTTTTTTTTTGCGCTCGTGTCCTTGTCTCTCTCTCCCTCTCTCTCTCTGTTGTCAGGTGAAAACCAGCTCATAATGTCTGCATGAGGTTTACAACATACACAGAACCAGGAAACGTATGGTTTGTCCACAGCAGAGCTTTAGAGAGCTATTTTTAACTTTGATGAAATATACAAAATCGCCTGTCAGGGAGGTCGGGGGAGTTTCCAGCACTGTACACGCCTGACACCAATGAGCAAAACAAAACCCAAATGTTGGTAGCTGTACACCCCCCTCCACCACCACCACCCTCCGGCTGCAGAATGCGGCCTGATCAGACCTGGCATAACAAGCATCTTTACCTTCAGGAAATCCACAGCAGTTTTCTCCATCTGTCTGTGCAGATATAACTCTCCACCCGCCTGAAAGCACAAAGTACAAGAGGATCAAACAGAAAAATGTGTAGCTTGAGCTCCGGTTGAACTTGTTGGTTTCTTCTGTCATTAAAGATGAAGTGAAATTTGGTTCTTTTGTGGACCTTAAATCATGTATGTTATGGTTCTTTGCTTAAAGTCAAAGTGAGTTTGACTTTTAAAACAGACCATTATGTTACTACAACTATTGTGCATAATTTTCTATTTTTTAAAAAAGGATACGATTGTTTTGACATATAAACGTGTGTGCTTCAGACCAGAGGAGGTGGTCGACTGTTACTGGAGAGTATTTAATTAAACCTGAATCAGCAAAACAGGAAATGGAAAAGATGAGGGTGGACTGCAGAAGGTTGACCGCTAACAAACGTTAATACATACGTATAATCCTAAAACTGTTTTTCACTAAGCATCAGTAAGGTCCTGTTAGCAGCAGCTAACATCTTGGGGACCCGTTGTGCTACTTTCTACTCTTAAAGTGGAAGCTAGCGAGCTAATCTACGTAGCCCTCTTTGGGCTTGCTAACATTAACACTGATTCCAAGTGTTTGTGTTGTTGTAACAGCTCCTGAGTCGTCAGCAGCTCCTTCACGCTGAGTGTTGGGTTCATCACGAGCACGAGGCGAAACAAACACCACTGATCTATGATTCTTGATTTCTGAGCAGAGATGAATTTAGATTTCATGTGTCTGAATCCAGCACCGTGAAGGACTACTCTGAGAAATCTTTCCATTTCTAAACAGAGATCGAATTTACTTTTATTCTATTCATTTTCTCCTTTCCTTTCTCCTCTCCTGTCTTTCACTGATAAGCCCCCCTCACCACAGAACACAATGGCTCCATTGTCCTAAACCACAGAGCTGATAATATTACGTGACATTAAGGGCAATGATGTTAGTTCCTATTCAGAGAGACATTTTGATTGGAATGTAGACTCACAAAGAGCGCTATAATATTCGATGCTTTCAGAAATTAAGGAATCCAATATTAAACACAATCACCATTGATCTGCACAATCACAGTCTCTGAGTATTTTATTAGCCTGCATGTCAGGAGATATTTGGTTTCCTGATACAGGAAAGTGAAGACTAACTACAGCCATATTATTATGAAGATAGGCTTTAATCAGGATCTTATTCACTCATAAATTTGCAGAAGCATATATCAAGTCAATATGTGGATACCAGTACATTGATTTGAAACCTAACCAGACAATCTGTCCACAGCGGCATAAACACAGAGACTTCCCAATGTCATCCGACTCGTCTGAAGTAAGAACTCAATTGTTTTTATCCTCTTTTTATGTATAATAATATTCATATTCCCCTGAACGCTGACCTGTGAAAAAAGGGGCTATTTCAGAGCTGTCAGTGCAACGTCTTTATCTTCACTCTCCAAATGCTGGGGTCAGCCAAGACTTGACGCTCAGAAGACAATTCTTCCAAAGACCTAATGTGATTAATGGGTGTCACTTAAGAGGGGTGGGGGCAGGTTGAAAAAAAAAAAAAAAAAGTCATCCGAAGGAGATTGTTGCGGAAGAAAAGGTACAATGGCGACGGTTCATCAGCAAGAATTTAGCCCGCGTGGCTGTAGCTACGTGCTGTAAAATGAAAAGTTCAATGTCACTTTCAAAGTTTGAATAGAGTTTACAGCTCGCAATTAGCTTGCTTTGTGTTGGGAATGTTTGCAAGGTAAAGCATAGCAGACTCAGATTCCTGACGTTACTCACAAAAAAGGCATTCTCTGGCTTAATTCCAACTTCGCCGTATTGCCTGCATTTGCTGGTCTCGTCACCACAGGTGGGAAGGCCACAGAAGTGTTGTAAAAAGCTGTGGAGTCGGTTTCCACTCAGCTGTCCTTGCTTGTCCTCCTCCTTCATCCTGCCGACCATTTTTGCATTAACAGCCCACTGAAACTGAAAGTGGAAAGTTTAGACACAAGAAGGAAAACAGCCAGAAGTCTGCTTCACACCTGCTGTTACACATTTGTTTATCTGGTTTCTAGATGTGGGCAGATTATACTCACAGCTGGACCCAGATTTCTCACTCATTTACAAAACCAGCTCGTCACAAATGTCACTTTGTCTCCTCAAGTTGACACCACTTGAAACTTGTTTTGATTTTTCTTATTTCAGCAACATCCTGACAATCTGGCCGCTGAAGGATGTCCCTTAAAATTCCTGCCACCTGTTTGAGGCATCTGTCTCTTTGGTTTGTTTACATCTTAAATGTGGAGACAGAGACGTCATGTTCGAACATGTCATCAGAATTTTGGATGGTTTGGCTTTTTCTGGGTTTTTACACCTGAATTTGTTTTATCGTTCTTCATCAGCAGCGCTGCATGTTCAGGTCAGGCAGGGCTGTTTTCAGGAGTGGGGGCCCCAGGCGGGGGATTCTCAGCATGAGCTACTGTGTAAGTTTCCAATATCAATACAGTTAACAACTGTTCAGGAAATAGTTTTATCAGGTCAGGAATTTTGATTAATCTCCATGGAAACATCTGGGAAGTACCGTTTCATGTCCCCTCATGATCTTCTGCACACATGATGTGATGGCGGTGAACACGTCTCGGCACATGTGACAGAAGTTCATTATCCACACATCTCGACAAAACAACATAAAAACTACGTTCAGCAGCTCCAGTTAATGTTATGACAGTGAGCTGCAGTGAATGATGGGAGCAGACTGCAGGTGGACCACACCTCTACAGGATCACTGTGTAACACACTGATCCTGGACAAATTCCTCATCAAATCATTAATTTAACAACGAGTTATTTATGATGAATTCATTCTCCTGCGGCACAGACCACTGTCGTAGCAGTCCCACAGATAACACATTCCCACATTTCAGCCTATTTGCATCCACTTGTTACCTGCACAGTGTGGATGTGACTCACTCTACCTGAGTGCACCTGGAGTGGCAGCAGCAAAGTGCCACCACTTACTGCTGTGGATTAGTCTGAGGAGCAGAGCGGCTGTGGAGGGGAGATGAAGGTGGACGTGAGTGTCTGAGTCTCCCAGTCGCAGCCTTGTGTCTGGACACCTGATAAGGCTACAGCCACCTAAACCCCCTCACCCCAACCCCCAATGTGAAAGAAGAAACAGAAGTCAATACCTGCCCAGAGACTGATGAGGGGGGCCTCCATCTCCTCCACATTAACCAGGCTGTGAGGGTTGATAAACAGACTTGCTTGCTCTCACCAAATTACTGTTATTTCCATCAGGTGGTGATAACTTTATTGTTGACTTTTGGACTTTTTTATTTTTGGTAATTGGTGGTTTTCGTTTCTTTCTTTCATTAAAGGTGTTGGAAGATGACAGTTTCTGAAGCAAAATCACCACAAAGCACCAAACAGCTGTTTAAACAGAGGTGCTAAAATATAATGAGTGTCACTGAGAAAACTCTAAACATGTCGAACATCTCTAAAAACTCTCTCTCATAGTTCCAGTGTTGACATGTGCTCTTTCTTAACTGTGACTCAAGAAAAGTAACTGTCATTTAGAGTGTTTTGATTAGAGGGCAACAGGTGTGTTACACCTTAACACTGACATAGTGTCTTCTAAATTATATCTAATAATGAAAACAGGGAAAAAAAATCAAAGTTGGCAACTGAAAAGTGTTTTGAGAGGCAGCTGTTTTATATACAAATATATATGTACATATGTGTATATATGTATATATAAACTGCATGTATAGGTGTGTGTGTGCGTGTGTGTAAATCAAAATCAGAAGTGCAGCACAATATGAATGTCTGAGCAGCGGACTGACTGATTGGCCTCCTTATCTTTAGATTGCAGGTGTGTGATTTGCTGATGGAGAAAAGTGAGTTGTTGCCGTGTGTTTGCTGTAATCTCAATTAAAATCTAACGCTTTAATCCATAGATATGACATCAAACCAACACTAAGTGTGTGAGTGTTTGGCTAAATAAGTAAACACAGAAACAGGGAACATGTTTTATTTCATAAGATTTCTCAAATGCAGATGTTTTTTATGGCCTTGTTTTATTTGGCATTAACCTTCTCTAAGACACAGTTAGTGTTAGTTCATGAACAGCTCCTGATATAAGCCACATATTTAAAGACATCACCTCCTTTTTTTTTTTTTGTTTGCCTCACACTTGTAAAATATAAAGCAAGCTGAGCAAACAGAGAAAACAGAGAGGATCATCAGCTGGGAGAGTGCCAGTCTGATTTTCCACATGAACAGGTTCTGTGAATCCACAGCAGAGTTTGATGATGTTTTCTGCAGATCTGGTTTCAGCAGGCTGAAAAAATAACTCAGCTTTGACCTGGAGAACACAGAAAACAGAAATCCTGTATTATGAACTTAAGAGTTTAAAAGACAAGGCCATTTACCAGGCATGGACGGTGGGAGAAAAGCTGCTGTTGCATTATGGGAAATGTAGGAACCAGTTCTTTTGGAGCTTGGCCTATAAAAGTCAGGACTGAAAGTTTTATAAACCTTATAACAGCCCACATCCTGGAGTCTGAATATTTCCACTGGAGCTGAAACAATTAGTCAGTTAATAACTTAGCAGGAAAGTTCATAATGATCTGAGTCACATTTTAATTTATATATATTTTATACATCCAAAACCCAAAGATATTTGGGTTGGACCGACAAAACAAGGTATTTGAAAATGAAAAACAGTAATGAACATTTTATTTACAATTTTCTGATAAATGTACGTCTGTTTATGGACAAAATCGTTAATGATTTTCATAATCATGCCGTAGCTGAAACCCACAGACATCAGGAACGTTTTTGACCCCAGAAATCCATTTACAGTTACATGATGTGGGTAATTATGGTGCTGCTCTTTAAATGAAGCTCAGAATGTATTTCTATTCTCTCTAACTCTCCATAAACAACAGTTTGCCATGTTTGTACATTTTACCCGCAGCAGACTTTTCAGAAATGTGAAAAGCAGCGTTGTGTGTTAACGGTGAACAAACCAAAGTCAGAGTTGTGGTGTGTTGTACAGAACCGTGGACTCATATGTGACACGTGTAACACGCGTGGAGATTCTGTGTATCAGTGGGGAGAGCAGAGAAAATCCAGATTAGTTTGAACCTTCAGTGACACTTTGCAGCCACTGACCTTGCTGTGTGTCTGTGTGTGCTCATACACGGGGCTCTAACCTGTACCCCCGCCCCACCCAGCCTGTTTGCTGTTATCTATGTACGTTCCTGCCCCCCCAACCAGCACACCTTCATTACTGCCCCAGATAGTGGCATTGGCAACTTGTCACTTGTATTGATTTCTCTTAAACTGCAATTTACATGGATATTTGTGGGCGTCCTGAGGGCAGGCTACAGCCTGGCAAACGGCCCCGGCCCCCTCACTCACCCCTCCCCTCCCTGCTCCCCCCGCCCTCCCCGCTCTCTCTGCCCCTCAGGCTGGGAGGAAATGTTTCCACCCAACAACAGAGCCTCAAAGTGACTTTTCAGTCTGACATCAGCAAACGTGTCGTGGTGGTTTCTCTGCAAATGCCTTGTTTTTTTTGGGTTTTTTTTCTGAACTAAAATGTGCTGGAGCTGCTGAGGGCGAAGGAGACGTTTTCAGTTTTTTAAAAAGTCGTTCTCTTTCTTTTAGTGAATAACTGCTCATCTAGAAACACAAACTAACACGATAAATGAGCCGAGGAGCCAGAGAAAACGTGGGCAGCTTGCTGAGGCCTGAACAGATCTGCACCTTTTCACCGTACAGGCCTTGACTGTGTCCGGCAGTACCATAGCGCCTCCTCCCAACACACACCTGACCTTCTGCCGCCGAGGCCGAGGGAATAAAACAATAACCTGCAGCTAGAAAAGCCACAAATGCTTTCTGAAAGCCTCGACACTGCACATTCACACACAAATGCCAAAATGTCACAATCTTCAAACTTTGTGGCCGCAGCACTGTCAGTGGAGTTTTTGCCTCCTGTGCTGAAGGTCACCTGCAGCCTCCAAACAGCACTTTCAAAATAAAAGGAGACATTTTTGGTGATAAATTTTGTAACTGGGAAAATTAAAGCTTGAGTTTTTGAGAATTACACAGACTATGTCTCAGACAGTATATCAGAGACGCCTTTGATGTGACTGAGTTGTTACTGAATGTGCGGAAAAGCCAGTTAATTGTACATTATAGCATCTTAGCGCAGTAATCTTCCTTTGTGGAGTTGTCAGTGACTTTAGAACACAGAGTGGGAATGAGGGGGAATTTACTTCAGATCCATAATCCTGCAAGAAAATTATAAATCCCAAAACTCAGTTAACAAAAAGCAGAGTACGAGGAGACGGAGGAAGGGTTCATCTAACAAAGACTTAGTTTTTTGTCTGTTTTCTTTCTCCTCAGTCTCTAAAATACCACATGGTTCTGTTCTTCAAGCCTGAAGCTGGTGTGAGTTTACAGCAGGAACAGAATGGAAGCATCCGCCTGCAGGAGAAACCCACATCCACGCTCTGCATGCTGGTCAATATCCGACCTGCTGAAGTGCCCTTGAGCAAGTATCCCTACCAGGCTGACCTCTGACCTCCCAGTGGAGTGCGCATGAGAGCTGGCTTCCCCTGCAGAGAGAAAAAAGTGAAGGGAGAAGTGTGAGGAATGAGTGGAGATGTAAGAAACGTTTGAAAAGGCAGCGGGTGAAGAAGGGGTGTGGGCTGGTGGGTGTCGCTGCTGATGTCACACCTCCCAGACAGCCAGGATTGGACCCTAATTAGAAAGCTCGGCAGCAAGTAGATAGATCGTGCATGACTGAATTCAAAGTGGCTGATGCCAAAATTTCTGCAGAGGCGCGGAAAACTGCCGGAGAGGAGCGGAGTAGACGGGGCGCCGGTATTAGCGCCGCGGAGAGCTGCCACGCTGCGCTGCAAACAGTCTGTCCGTGAGCTGGAGGCGAGCTGGAGTTTCAGAGGTGATACACGAACAGCAAGACGCGCTCCCCCCCTGGTTCGGAGGGATAAAAAAAAGGAAGGAGAGCCGAAAATACAGTCCGAGTCTACGTCAAACCCGAGGACGCTGCGTTATCAGAGAGCAACGGAGGCTCAAGCGAGACAAGTACAAAGGAGAGTCGAGCCGCCGAGTCCAAGTTATTCCTGCTCTTCGCTCCAGAGGCTGCGCTGATGGCATCCGTACTTGGAAACAACAGCCGCGCGTCCGGGGCTCAGAGCGGACAGGTCAAATGCAAGTTGAAGAGGAGGAGGAGGAGGCGATCGAAGAGAAAAGGTAAAACTTCACCACACTTCTCCTCTTTGTGTGCCTTTTCTCTCCACTGTGAACAGAGATCGTGCGCACCTTGGCGGGCCATCGGAGCGCACGGCAGCCCGGTCGCCCCCGCGCCGCCTCAGCCTCCGCACAGCCCGCTCCGCGGCGCCTGCAGCTCGGGCTCGTCCGAACACGGGAAACTGTGACCGTAAAGAAATGTCACCTGCTTTGTGAATGAACCGTCGGCTTTCAATGACGCATCGTGGTTCTGAAGCTGTTTATTGTCCTTAAAAGCCTTTCACTGCCTTTGACATCCGGGATGATAAAGAGCGAATTAAACTATAAATCCGCTTTAATAGTTTAAATAAACGCGAGTTTGAGAGAAACGCGGCTGTTTTTTTTTTACTGCTTTACACCTGATTTCGATGCAAAAAAAAAGGACGCAAAAGAAAAAAAGGACACGAAGGTGCCGCCCGTGTGTTTAACTTAAAAAGATTTTCTAGAATCCGTTTCTGTTAATGAGTCTATGAAACTTCCAGGTTTAGGTGTAAGACGAAGCCCAGCGTTCACTGCAATAACACCACGAATTTTTAACGCCAGGACTTTTACACAATTAATTGTCATATATCAGTGATCCCAAGACCCTGAAACACAGCAGTGATATTCCTAACAATTTCTCAGAGCTTCTTTCTTTTCCTGTTGTCTCATATAAAAATGTTTTTCCCTCATTAGAGGCGTGAACTCCAGAGCTCTGCTGCTTTTAATTCAGCCAGACTTAACACTAAAAAGTCTCAGGTTAGAGAAAGAGTTCTGGGCCTGAAGCAGGGAGAGAGAGAAGAAGAAAAATGTCATCAGCTGCCCAAAAATTCAGAATCATATTTAATTTAGTGCTGCCATTTTTATTTGTTTGTATTTTGTCTTTATAATGTCAACTGTAAAGAGAAGAAGTGTTCCTAATGAAGGAGGGAAGATCAAGTCAGTGTGTTGAGACACACTGTAAAACACTCAATTATATCTGTGATTAAAATGGAAAAGCATGCTGATTTTCACTGACTCAAACATAACGCTGATATGTTTCTCCTGACGCTCAGCGTTTCTCTGCAGCCGCACTGTAATAGAAACAAATCCCTTGTGTGGTTTAATGCCCTGCAGACTACAGTACCTCTGCCAATGACATCCATATTTGTGTGCCATTTATACCATGCATTCACTGAAAAAAAAAAAACAACCCAACAAATCACAGGACTTTGATCACACATTTCCATCTCACCACCTCTCACTTTGAGATGCTGTGTTTTCTCTATTTTCACATGGTCACAATTTACTACAGAGTTTTGTTCCGTAAAATGTAAAATTTATCTGCAGCTGCTGAATAATTTTACACCCTGTTATTTCATTTTGCACTGAAATGTCATTTTAAAAAGATTAAGTTATTTAGATATGTCAGTGAAACCTTTGAGACTTTAAAGCTTAGCTGCTTCTAAAGAAATTCTCCTTGATTTAGTTCTCTTGATTATTTCCTGAGGTATTTTGGCTAATTAATACCAAGTCACCCAGACGTAGGCATCAAACACTTATTTGCTCTGGCAAAGCCACAAACACTCCCAGAAATATATATATATTTCCATTTTCACAATTTCTGGCACCTCCGTGAGAAAAGGAGGGGCGATCTAAATAAAACAGCAATGACACATTTATTTTTATTTATTTATATGTATAACAGACGATAACACAACTGTTTGTGTTGTTTATGCTTGAAGATACTGACGTGCCACCCCATTGCATTGTGGAATATGGATGAACGCTCGGAGCGTGTTGACGTATCCGACTGCAATTGAATGCATAACGAGCTTTCATAAACACTTTGCACTTGTCATCAAACTACAAACAGACAACTGCACCTCATTTCCATAACCTCTTGATTTTTAATAGCCCAAGTAATTGAGACAAGGCAGACAATACATAAAATATAGTGCTGAGGCAAATGTATTTACATAATGGAAACGACAGAATTGGTTCCACAACATTAAGCATTGCATATGAGTATCACACAAACGCGTGCACATTAGCTGACGGGCCTTCGCAGCGTGTTTCCGAAAAGCAAATTTGCTAATTTATCAGCGCTGCTGATTCATTCTGATAACACGGGACATTAGGGGCCAGTTCAGGGGACCGGTTGTAAATGAACTGTGTCTTTGGGAAGTGCTGATGGCCGCTGACTCCTCCAAAGCTGCAGGAGGTGGACTCACTGTGCTCCAGCAGCTGAAACGTTCAGTCAGATCTGTTCTTCCTGTCTGATTGTTTTTCTCTCTGTGTTGAATCTGTAAATGTTTCTTAAGCTGTCGAAATAAGACCAGCGACTTATGATTGCTGGATTTTTTTCCTCACTGCAAAACGGAACAGAGCATTTTTATCATTATATTCCTCCATCTCAAATGTGATCATCTTGAGATTTCACGCAATTATTTTTATAAACCTTAAGGCAAAAAGTCACAGGGGATTATTGCTTGGCATTTGGGGCTTAATCCCTGGAAAAGGCTGCAGATTATTTGTAGATGGACTCCCTAAAACCTGAGTGTGTATTCAAAGGGTTGTAAGCAGATTCCTCCCCACGACTTCAGTTCATTTTTTTCCCACCAAACTCTTCTTTGCAATTGTTCATTTTTGGATGGGCAGAACAAATAATTACAGAATGCAGATTGCAGGCCAGAGATTTATGTGTTGACATCGTCTGGCACCCAGGCCCTTTTCTGCACAGACTTCCTAGAAATCCCACACTCTAAATCCATCAGCTGTGTTTTTAGCTCTCTCTGCTGTTGTTCAGCTGCAGTTTGCCAACCGCTGCCTCCTCGTATTGTTCAGGTTACAATGCTCCTGTCAGCCCAGCATTGTGCGGATGAACACCTCTCTCTGTATTTGTTTGCTGTCCCTTAAGTGCAGTGTTTGACCAGTGTCATCACTCCTAGAAGGATTCATGGACATCCTGTGTGTGTGCCTCTTAATTAATCACAGCCTCATGATTTACGTTATGTCCCTAAAGGGATGTCGTGCCACAAATAAAATCCTGTGACAGTCCAGTCATGTACAGGAACACGCATGTTTTTCTTTTCTTTTTTTCTTTCGTCTGCAAATTCACGCCTGTCAGTCACCAGTATGATTCAACCTTTTTCCCTCTCATCTGCCTCTAAATGTGACATATGTACAACACGCTCCTTGTTTTTTATCAACAGTGTTTTTTTTTTATAAACAAAAATAAGCACCACACAGATTTATAGACCAATATTATTTTTTTTTACTGCACTTACCACCCTGTTCTCTCAGCGTACGGTCCAGTATATCAGGAATCATCAAGAGTGCCGAGGGGGAAATATGAAAAACACAGAGTGTAGCATAATTTATGTCGCAATTACAGTTTACGCTCTCATTCAGAGTGTGGGCTGAGGGGTGATGAAAGTTGAGGCAGGAAGGGGGAGGTGTGCGGGGCAGGGCAGAGGGTAAAGGGTCATCGCTTTCTCACATTCAAGGGGGGCGGACACGTCGAGCGGCGTCAGGCCCGCCGATGCTCTGTGACTGTCTGACACGCAGCTGAGCTGAGGAGGGAACAGTGAGCGGAAACTCCGGCCGTACGATACCATCCGCTTCCCTCATTGCACTGATGACAGTGATAAAGGAAGCGTTGAGGTGAGGTCAGAGGTCAGGATGGAGAGCGGAGGCTGACGAACACAGAACCCGCATTAGGATTTTACAGTTTTTAACCTTTTTCTGCAGTGGTTTTATCAGACAGGTTTATTTGCACATACTAGATTTTTTTAAATGACCAGATTTCCATAATTATCACAGGTTCTCAGTAATGGTTTCTTGTGGATGAAAAGCTTGTATCTCTAAAACACTGTGTGTTTTAATGTATTTTAAAAATTGTTTTGTTTTACTTGGACGAAGAAGCATTTTTGATTCTACAGAATCTGGTGTGAGAGAACGTTTTCAGCCTGGAACATGCAATTTAATGTTGTTTTTATGGTTGTGATAGCGGTGTTATTTGAAAACTAGTATACTGTATATATCATATATATCATATCTCACAACTCTGCCTCGGTGTCTGTTAGTAGTTAGTTTGTTGTGCTTTGCAGATGTCTTGATTTCCTGACACTGAACATTCCTCACAGTAAAAAAAACCTTTTGCGTTTATTAAACAGTCGGAGGTAGTGACGTGACAGAGGCTCCCAGCTGGAGTCGAACTGGGTTCCTTGTGGTTTCACGGTGTCCGTTATAGTCTGCTACCCAGCCAGGACGGCTGCCCGGAAAAGATTTGATTGTTTTTCATCAGTAATTTGGGATCTTGCAGTTTTCTTTGTTGACTTGTGCAAATTTAAATTGTACAAATGTTGCTAATTGTTGTTCAGGCTTACGAGACACATATGTGTGTAGCTGGGTTTGTAATTGTGATTGAGTTGGTCAACCCACTGAAACTTCAGTTTAACTGCACCAACGTCCCCAGTTTGATTCCTGTCAGGGATCTCACCTGTCTCCCCTCATTTCCTGTCTGCCTCTCTACTATCATCTGTCCAATAAAGGCAAAAAAAATCTGCTGCTTCAACTTCAGCTTTTTAGCAGCAGCAGAATTACAAAAGAAAATAAATCAAAATTTTAAAAGCAGGCCTCAGTTCAGTTTCCGCTGACTGCATCAGTAACAATCTGGAGATGTCTGTAGTAAAAGAAAGTCAAATCAGGTCTGGGACCTGCTCAGTGCCTGATAATACTGCAGTGAGATCTTATTGAAAAATGGTTTCACCTGAGCTGCAGTGGCATAAACAGTCCAGATACGTAGGGTGTGTGTTCAGGTGCAGTTCAGATGAAATGAGAGCTGTGATGAGGAGGAGGCTGTTCAGTGTCTGTCGGTTATTTCAGCCACAGATCAGTTTTATTCTAACCTGCTTAGTATTGTCAGTGTCTCACTGGTTCTGTGGTTAGTGCAAACCCGAGTTCTCCTAAACCTGTGCATATGCACAGAAATGGTACTGTATATTTTCTGCAGTGGCTTGAATTGACATCCATAGTCATTCATAAATAAATTGTCCATGCCACCGGCTTCCTAATGTAGGTTCGTTCACAGCGGGGGGGCTGGGGGGTGATTTCTGGTTACTGGGCCACATTTGTTGCTGGTGTTGGTTTCCATGTTGGTGCAGCCCAACGTCACACAGCCTGTGAGCTGTGTGAGAGGAGAGGAGATGCATTTCACAGATGCCCTGAAACACTTCTGTCACATTTGTTTGTGTTTGTGCTGATAACCGCATTAAGAGCTGCGACAGAAACACCGCTGGCATTTATGAGGTTAATGAAGGTCAGTGCCGATGGAAACGGCGCGGCGCTCCTCTCTGTGCACATGCATGGCTTTGTGAATTTACAGGCACTTCCTGATTAAGGGTAGCGGCGGAGGAGTCGGCGGTTTAGGACACAGCGTCCTCTAACCGACTGAGCATTTAGCTGAGGGAAAAGAGGTTATTACTACTGACTGTGTTCTCTTGAGGACGGCTGATAAAATGACCAAGGAAAAGGAAAAGCACAACTTTACCACATTAGCATAATTAGTAATTATCTCGTAATAGTCCCTCTTGGCTTTTTGGAGCTCGGCAGTGAGAAATTGTACTTAAAGTTCAGGCACACAAAACAAATTTTGTGCCAAAATGTCTCAATAACACGTACGAGCTGCCGAGAGCCGCCTCAGTCAGGTTGTGGAGAAAATGAATCACAAGCATCAAAAGCACAGATACGGCTTTAAAAAATTCAGAAGGTGACACTTAAGTTAATTAGTGTGTTGTTTGATGACTCCCACAGTTGCAGAGATAAGGGTGTTACTCACATCGCAAATAACTTGTTGCACTTGTTGCTATGGCGACAAAAACACAGAAGTTTAATTGAGTTAGTCGTGTGTTACGCTCTGTCAATCTGTCCACAGCAGCTTTCAAAACAATAACTTCTTCAGGGGAGACATTTGAGAGCTGTTACACTGCAGTATAGTTTAACGACGCTAATGCATGCGTTGCTGCGATGGAAATTATGATCCGGAGTGTATCAGATGATGCGCCTGTGTGTTCATTTGTTTGCCTGGGTGTGTGTGTGTGTGTGTTAGCATGGATTTGCCAGGGCGCGTGTGTTTGTGTTTGTGTGTGTGTAGGGCGTGCTGGTGTGCTGCCGTTTGCGGCGAGCTGTCAGTCCTCATAAACAGAGATGTAGCACAGCAAGTCAGCAGCATTATTGCTTCCTGTCAGTGTTTGTGCGTCTGCAGTCCACTAGACAACACAACAAGAGAGAGCTCATGGTGGAAGAAAGAGACTGAAGCTGCCTCGTAGCAACTGTCAGGAGATTTTGAGTCGTGTCGGACTTAAGGAACAAAGTCGAGTCAAATCGCAGCCGTTTGAGTCGCAGCTCTGACTGTGTGTGACTGTGTATTACATGTGTCAGGCGTTCAGTGAATGCACCACAACAGGTTTCACATGGAAAAATCTGCTTTTGGAGAAACTAGAAAATTTCCTTATACTAGTGCACTGTCTTTGTCGTCTCCACTATATTTACAATTTCCTGGTCTTTTTTTTTTTTGCTCATGTTTACAATCCTTCATCACAGAGCATGTTGTTCTTCACATTTCCTGCCTTTGAAATTGTCTTACAGCCTCTTATATTCATCTCTGAACCCTTGTAGGGATCCCAAGCCTCAGGATGGGAACCACTGATTTGCAATATTTTCTTCAGTTAAGATGTAATGTTTGTTTTACACCTGGACTCACGTCACGACACCATCTTCAAACTGAAGTACAACTGTTGACTGTAGGTTAATGATGGCACAGCCTGACACACACTCTGCAGCAGTAAAGGGTGAAAACATCCTGACATCAGGTCAGTGATCCCTTAATGTGAGCAGTTCTCTTCTCAGACTGTTGTTGTGTTGTTTTGAGTCAAATCCAGGTAAATTTACAGTTACAGCAACGTTAGAGGATAGTCGATATGTTTGATTCATCTTGATCCGGATCTGAGGTTCTGCTGCTTTTCTCTGTTGTTGTGACAGTAAACTGTATATCTATGAGCTTTTGGACTGTTGGTCAGACAAAACAAAGAAAAAATTTAAAAGGTTTTTATGGCTATTTTCTGCCTTTTTGTAAATTAACTAATTAATAAGTCAAAAACATAACCAGTCGCTCAGGACAGCCAGCTTCAGATCATAGATCAGTGTAGGTTTTATCTACGTTTCTCTAAATTAGTTCTCAGTGTAGCAGTTGACCTATATGTAACCTATTAATTCATTATTTATTTAACTAACCTCCATATTAGGGCTGCAACTAACGATTATTTTGATAATCAATTAATCTGTTGATTATTTTTTTGATTATCAATTATTAATCGGATAAAAAGGGAAAAAAGCAAAATTTGATTTCCAGCGTTTTATTTAATTAACCAAACTGTCAAATGTTGTTTCCAACTCACATAAAAAATTAAATGTATGCCACATTGAGTACAAAAAATAAATAAAAATAAACATTTTGTAGCAGCTGAATCAATGTAAAGAAAAACATAAAATCTTTTTTTATAAAGTGCAACCAGCATTTCTTTATATTATTTAAGCCTGGGAAGAGAGGGAAGAGTGTAACTAGGGTTGAATGTGTTTATCATTTTTCTGAATCTTTCATCCTCCACCATTGATAGTGGCCTCATGTCTGTAACCAGCATATTCAGGATCCCATCAGTGAGAACAGCTGATTGCTGTGGTGTGCAGATCTTCCTCAAAACATAGACATCAATGCTGGGCTTGTTTTTTTTTTTCTGAGGTGAGAGAGAAAGTGTAGTATGAGTGTACGCAGAGGCACGGTACGTAAAACATACATACATACTGATCTAAAATGCAGACAAGGCAAAATGAAATTAAATAAATGGACGTTGGGTAACGCTGCCACGAGCTGAGAATAAAAGGGAAATGCAGTTAATATATATTTGACCAGATATTGCTCTGGTTTCTGTTATGAAGAAATGAAGGATTCGCCTTAAACTGTCTCTGAATAATTGAATAAAATAATCTATATTAAAATAATAAAACTTCACAACGTCATGTTATCCGCCTGTGTCTCTCCGACTTCATTTCAGCTAATTATCGTCAAATATATCTCCAGTTTCCGGCAGATTTGAGTCCGTTTTGACGGACAAACGCACGATTTCAGGCCAATTTAAAAACAAATGGACAAAAATGATACGTGATAAATTAACTTACTACGAATTACTGTGAATCTCCTTCACCCATGGCTCCAACATGCTTCCTCTTCAGGTGCTCATGCAGTGATGTTGTGTTGCCGTGCCAGGCGAGATCAGCCTGCATCAGCTGTGCACATTTTGCCCCTCACGCTGTTCTTTGAAGGCATTAATGTGAAGCGCTCCCATCCTTTTGACGACTTGGGTCGGACATTTTTCTCCCTGCTAATGTTAGCCTCCTTCGCTGAAACGTTACCATCGGCTGTGACCTCCTCCACCATGTTTCAGACGCTTCTTCCAGGTGAGCTACACAAGGCGCGGCATTGGTTCGCTTCTCCTGCTGCTGCTTCTTCTTCTTTTTTTACGGCGGTCGGCATCCAGCTTACTGGTGCTTTACTGCCACAGCGCTTTGGTTGGCTTACTGCCCCCACATTAGGGGGTAGCAGCTGCACTTATGTGTATGATAATGGAGACCCCACTAATCGATTATTAATTTAGTTGCCAACTATTTTAATAATCAGTTTTAATCGATTAGTTGTTGCAGCCCTACTTCCATATCATGCTATCAAGACAAGCTGTCACATCTCATGTGAAGTTCTGGCAATAGCGTGGAGGTGCCCCACACTTCATGGTGGCAAAACATTTCTCCGGTTTATGATCCTAATTAGCTCTAACTGTGCCATCATCCCTGAGTCATCATGCCTGGAGAGAGGCCAGATCATTTGACGGTCTGCGGCTCCACACTTTCTTCATCCCTCTCCCCTCTTTCTTCCTGTCTTTCATGTCTTTTGTTTCATTGTCTGTCTCGCTCTCTCCTCCTGTCTCTCATGTTCCTACGGCACGTGATCGGCTGCCAGGCGCTCGACTCTCGGTGACTTAAACCTCTGCACCGATGTCATGCTTCAGTCACGTGACGGCACAACTACCCCGTCTGCTGTGCTGACATAGCAAAGTTACCACTGATACCCCGCCTCATATGGAATAATGAAATTGGATGAAGCAGCTTAACCTATCCCTGCTCTCGCCATCAGACTGGGTGCCTATTTGAGATAACGTTAATGAAGGGGACTTTAGCCCAGAATAGACATGTCTTATTGCTTGGAGGAGGGGGTGGGGGTGGGGGTGTGTGTGTGTGTGTGGCGGGTGTTACAGCATTTATTTCCATTAATAAGATGGAGCATTTTACGAGAGGGCCTCTCCTGGGGGCTCTCTCCGGAGGTCAGAGACAATCCTACACCTTAACAACCTCCGAACGAGTTCATTTAACCAGGCGGGCGCGTGGAGACACAGCAGCAGGTCTCAGAAACCGGCCTTAACCTTGATGTGGCTCCACACAACTTGGACCGAGGTGGACACTCAATCACCGTAATCACTGCTGTCCATCCTTGATAGATCCTTTTTAGGTCATTAATATGAATCTGAGCGGCTCGAGAGGACTGTACCGTTGCTCTGTCAGCACTGTAATATGTTTTCTCAGATAGCAGGTTATTAGTGTGGGTTAGACTCAAGTTCTTCAGTGTAATAGTGTAATTGACCAGTTGCTGAACCCCCCCCCCCCCCCCACAGTTACTGCTGTGGTTACAGTATGCAGGTTACAGTTACTACGTCAAATTCATTCTCATTTTTATGTTTTTAAACAGCCCCTTGGTTTCAGACAGCAGACAGAAGCAGGCACATTACTGCTGCTGGACTTTATCAGCTACAGCTGCTAGCTCATGAAGCTAACGTTGGCTCCATGAGTTGGCTGAAGACACAGTATCTGGTGGACTTTAATGTGTCCAGCTGACTTGTATTAAAGTGAAAACACTATAAAAGGGGATGTTAAATATGCACTTGTCAGCTACATACATGACATCACGCTAACACAGACCTGCTGTGTCTGCCTGTGGCTCCTCTGATTGGCTGATCACTGTTTGAAGGAGGGGTTTAGCTAACATTTTACATCTGCTTTGTGACCCACAAAGGATTAAGGCATTAAATGCTGAGTGGTAAGCATAACGAGGACCGAAGCATTATCTCTGTGAGCTCACTCACTGCTGCTGTGTACAGAGTGTTTTTTCAGCACTGTGATATTTTCACCTCCCCCTGGTTGAGAGGTGAGGAGCCACCTCCCCCTTTGTCCTCAGTGTGCAAATATATATGATGGTGGTTGATTCGTAGGAAGAAATACACGTTTCGTCCAGTGCACATTGGATCCATTGATAATGACGAGCGCACACACATGTGCTTCCTGCCTGCTTCAATATTCTGTTCACATACCTGCATTAAATAACAGTTTTTCCTGCTCTGCACCCCTACAGTAAATTCTCTCTCATCCATCGATTCCAGCATCCTTTAGGGGCTCCTTCTAGGAGAGACCAACAGGCTTATCTAGCAAATCCTTTAAAAGGTATTTAGAAAAAATCTTTGCCTGCATTAACTCTGTCTGATGTTCTGCGTATCACGGCAGAGTCGGCCAGCAGTGGCCGAGTCGGAGTTTTATATACCTCTGGGCCGATCTGTGTGATATGCGAAGTCCTGTTTTCTGAGTTTCTTGACAGTCACACAGCGTGGTGTTTATTTTTCCTCCTTGCCGCGCTGGTTTTGATTTGTACAGCTTGAAGTGGTAGAGCGTAATAGATGTGTTTGCATTTGCAGAAAAACTGAGAGTTCCAATCACTCATCCATTGCCTTTGATAGCTCAGAGTGTATTTGGCTTCACCCAGATAAGGCCTGAGTATACATCGAGGCGGATTCAGTTGAATTGTTTGTACACACATGGTGCTTTGGCATGGGTCTGCTTGAATGGGCTTTGGCATGATGAGGACTTTCATCCCCCCTCCGCCCCCTCCACCCCCCGACAATCCTCAGTGGGGCTGGAGCTGCCGGTGAAGGGTGAAGGGTGTAGGGTGTGTGGGACCCGAGGCTATGAATGTTGCCTTGCGTAAAGGACAAAGGATGTCTCTGGGCTGAAAGAGTCCCTGAAATGCTGGCACAGATGAACTTACATACGCACCCCTCCACATTCAGACACCAGGTATATCGTGTAAGTCCCTGTAAGAGCTACGCCCCCAGTAACAACATCCCGATTTCAATTTCAGCGTTCTGTGTAGAAACATCCTGCCGTACATCTGAAGAGCAGCAGTCTTATCAGCTGCTCTAACAGCTATGCTTCACTTCAGCTTGCATCTTTCTTCCATTTCTCTGAATAATGACGGAAAATACAACACAACTTCACCTTTCACATATCTCGTAGAGGCGTACATGAAAATGAACACAAACAGATAATGTGCTCTGAACAGACGTGAACGGCGTCATATTTGTTCCTCCCTTCCACATTGATCTGTCACCCACCGACATAATATATCACAAGAACATAACACACATATGTATGTGTATTTTTTATATATATATATATATATATATATATACACACACACACACACACACACATATATATACATATATATATATATAATATATATTTAATTTGCGTTTGAATATCAACGGCAGCAGAGGCCCATCATTTCATTTTGATCCAAATACAGATTTGAAATCAAATATTTTTATTTATGTGACACCTCTAACATCTACTGTGGAGCCTTTTATTCAAAGTGTCTGATTGGACTTTAAATTCATACATTTGTGTTCTGAAAGCTTGAAAGAGAAACTATCATCGTGTTACAGAGACACTTATAGGTTTTTCTACATATTGAATTTTTTAAATACATTGTAAGATTAAATACACTTTCTGTCTGCCAATACAGATGATACCATGGTTAAATCACCAGAGGGTAACTCAGTGATTTGTTTTTGAACTGCTGCGCAGCGTATACTGTACGTCTGTCATTAGTTCAAGTTGCGTTAAGTGCTTCAAAATACACATAATCTCCGAAATGTCCACACACAATGATTGAAATCAAACAAGTCCTCTGTTGTACTGAAACAGCCACTGAATCCTGCTCTGAGCTGAATCCAAACTTTGTGCTGCAGTAAACTCACTGTGGCCCGTTGGTTTGCAGAGGAGGGGGAGAGTGGCAACTGGGTTTAATGATAATAGCCCTGACGATAGCAGTGATAATCCTCCTGCTATTCCTGCTGACTGCAGAGAGCCCACGCTTTGTTCCCCGCTCCCCCTATTAGTGTGATGGAGGTTCATTTTAATTTGAATGGACCATCAGTTGGATAAGGAGAGAAACGCTCGCCCGCATACGTGTGCAGACTTGTGTGGAAGAGAAATCGAGCATGGAGAAAAATATGTGAACATGAAAGGATGCACACACACACACACACACACACATAGTCTGTGCTCTCAGACAAAGACACAACAATAGAGAAGGCACTGCAGGTCAATGTGGTGACCCCTCTGAGCTGCAGGTGCTATTATCTTCTTGGCACCTGTTCCAGGAGACTTTCTCCAAACTGTCAACCGCAGCTGAGGCTTAAAACACCAAGATGGCCGACAAAGAGGACTTCAAAGAACACGGACACAGGGGGACAGGGAGCCTTGTTGCTGTTAAGGTGCTGTTTGTTTCAGGTAGAGCAGTGAGGTCCTGGACAAGCTTTTATTGAACAATGAACAAGTAGCCAAGTTGGAGAGATTGTGGGTTAATATGTGAGATTGTCACATTGCACTTGATTCCACACTTTAAAAGCAGAGTTGTGGTCTTGGAGTTTAATTCTCTGCTTCAGACTTTTGTCTAATGGTTCACTCCCATAAGTATGAGGCCAAAGGTTGTTGTTTACCGGATCATTCATAGACAAAAAGTGATTTTTCTGCTGTACATCAAGTCCACTCTGTCTGACTCATCATAAATGTAAGTTGTTGTAGCCTCATTATTTTTATAGTGAGCTGAAATGATTAGTAGATTCATCAGTTTATTAATCAACAGAAAATTAATTATTTAGGTAATGTTTAATTAAAAACAAACAAAAACTTCCAAAAATTCACTTGGATTGTTTTTTTGGATTTTTTCTGTTTTCTGCTGTTTTCAGTGTCTTGTGTGATGACAGATTGAACATATTTGGTTTTTGGGCTGTTTGTTAGACCAAACAACAAATTTGAACATGTCACTTTGAGTTTCTGGGATAATGCGATGGCCTATTTTCTGACATTTTATCGACCAAGTAATTGAATGATTTATTTAGAAAATAACTGGGAGCTTAATCGATGATGAAAGTTATCGTTCCTTGCAGCCTCAGAGAAAATGTACCTGTGGGATGGACAGGTGCCGAGTGTGCTGAGGAATTGTGTGAACCAAAAACGAAGGCTGCGCTCCATCTCGAGCTGCAGTGTCTGTTATACAGGAAGTAGAGAATGAGGGGACAAAAGAGTGGTTTGGACAAAGTTTATAATTTTGTTTATTTATTTTACCAGAAGATTCTGTAGGGTTCTGGTTCTGGAGATGGCATGCTGCTCCCTTTTTCTGGACCACAGGCCTGGACTGGCATCTGAATGTGGTCTTAGACTAAGATAGATGCTGCGGTGTAGCTTGTGGTCAAGCTGGTGAAGGTGGTTGTACTGTAGGTGTGTCTGTGAGAGTTTTCCGTGGAGACCTAAATCTTTGTCTTATGTTGCGTTGTCTCTCCCTTATTGAGGGTTTTTCATAACACTGCTCAGGTGAAATCACCTGAGCAGTGTTGTTATGCTCTGATCTGATCTTTTTGTTGGTGTTTTCAGGTTTTAAAAAAGAAAGAATAGAAAAAAGGGCTGGTATGGGCCACACATTATGGTCCACCATCTGAGTGTCTAACTCCTACGAGCTGCCTTTGGTTTGGTTTATCCAGATAAGAATAAGAATCCTGAGCATTTGGTGTAAAGTTATAAAAATGTATTTGGGACTTTTGTGTGTTCAGGTTATATCCTGAGCCTGAGCTGAACAGTTTCAGGGGAGACTTCAGTTTGGGTGCACTTCTCTCTGGGTTTCTCAGAGTAAGAAATGTGTCGTCAGCAAATAAACTTATCTCATATTCAATATCCCATTAATCTCTGGATCGTTCCTTATCCAGTCTCCCTCTGTTTCGTTGGTGGCTGTGTTGAGCTGCAGCTCTGAGAGCGACCCCGAAAGATTTTCTTCTGTGTGTATTTTAACTTTGCATTTTGCTGATACAGTTTGTGAGGAAACAATCAGTAAATTTCCCTTTCAGCACCTGTGAAACCTCGTGGTTTTTAGATGTTCTTATGAGTTGAGACAGAATTCAAAATACATCAGTTTGTTTCAGTCTGTGCTTCTTCTAAGATTGTGGCTTCATTCTGCTGAAACGTACGCAGACACTGTAGGAACACTGAATCTACAGTATACACTGTGTGCATTAGTCTGTTCGGCAAAACTCAGTTTTTAACTTTTCTGCCTCACTGAGACAGTTTCCTGCTCTGAGTTGACCCTGAGTTTGTGCTGGTTCCCTGTGGCACAGTTAGTTTGTAGAGTCCTGGTGTGGAGCTGAATGAGCAGACAGTATAAACAAGGCTCAGCTCCAGCTTTCTGTGTGGGTAGTTTGTCATAGCTGTGACTTCAGGGCTATCTAAATAGCAGCAAGCGGGCGCGTTCATCATAACATTCATCCTTAGCAGGGTGAGAGATGGATGCCCTACCAGTCCACCAGGTCATGAGTTATCACCCACCAGGGGCTGCTGGTTCATACAAAGGTCAAAGGACTATTTGTCTTCAGGCAAGTATGGGTTTCAGTTCGAGCCCTGTGCTGCACACACACACACACACACACACACACACACACACACACACACACACACACACACCCACACTCACACTCACACACACACACACACACACACACACACACACACACACACACACACAAAACAACGCCCCGTCATT
>JBBMJY010000013.1:17424789-17445122 GCA_037833715.1 Toxotes lorentzi
TCGCAGGAGAGGGGTAGAGAGAAAAGAGGTGAGAGAAAAAGAGAGCTGGGGAAAAACAGAAGAGGTGTGTATATTGTGTGTGTGTGTGTGTGTGTGTGTGTGTGTGTGTGTGTGTGTGTGTGTGTGTGTGTGTGTGTGTGTTATCATCATAGAGAGCCGTGGCGCCTCATCAGAACACAGATGCGCCCTGATTAAGGGCGAGCGCAGCAATGACAGAACTGCATTAGTGTGATGTATGTGTTGTTAGCCAGCAAGCAGCTAATTCCAAATTTAACACCTGATTCGCACAATGCAGTCACACCTGAGTGCAAGCCAAGATTTACTACCCTTGTCAGACCACTGATGGCTTTTATAAGTAATTTTTCGGAGTCCCCGATTCATTGTCTCACGGCGTCGCTGATAATGAATTATGATTCTGGGTCAGGATTCAGCTTAAAAGCAAAATTATAGTCATTTGGAAACTGGGTTGGCGTCAGAGAGTCACTTGGTTGGGGTGAAAGCACCCCCCACCCATGAGGTTTCTTGAAAAGCAGGAACCACTGTTTTAAAAGATGAACTGGTCCTCGTGTCAGCAGATGCAGAATGCAGTGGGCCTGGTTTTGGTGCAGTTTGTTCCAGACCTGGAATGTAGAGGAGTTTCCTCCCGTCTGATGCTAACAGGCGCTACAGAGACCTCCCTGTTCAGTGCTCGTTTCCAGTGATTCATAATGACAGCGTCTGAGGTCCCACTCATGTCAGGCACTGCAGGCTTTTGTCTGCCGACAGGTTGTGTGATTTTGAACAGGTGTATGTGCTGCCTTCTCCCATCTGGCCTTGGTATATTTCCCAACCTGCTATTTGTCCCATTTTATGCCTCTCGCAGTGAAATGGCCGTGTGTGTGTGTGTGTGTGTGTGTGTGTGTGTGTGTGTGTGTGTGTGTGTGTGTGTGTGTGTGTCTAGCTGTTAGTGGTGTCGCTCCAGGTCAAGCTGGTCCTGTATAATCACGGTTGTGTCAGCAGCCCGCCCGCTCATCACTGTACAAGGATACCAGCCTCTGACATTGACCCCCCCACCTTCTCATGCCTTCTCAACACACGTACACAAACACTTCTGTGCGTCCTGGGTTATTATACTGTGTGTGTGTGTGTGTGTGTGTGTGTGTGTCTGTCTGTCTGTCTTGGTTCAAGGTTCGTGGAGACACGTGCTGGAGACGTGTTAGTTCACTGACTGGAGAGAAGCTAAGATTCAGTTTGTTGAACATCAGTGATTCAAAGGAAACTTTCAGATCACAGATTAATAACAATAATATTTAATAAAGTAACTGTCACAGTTATCAGTGAGCTAGCAGCTTGCTATTGAACATTAATTAACAAGCTAGCAGATAAAACCGTTAGCTTAAAGTTATGAATAAAAAAAAAAAAATTAAAAGTGATTTAAACAGGTGAAATAAGTCTCACAGCATTTGTCACAAGTAGTGGATACACACCGTATACACACAGGCCCAGATGGGTGGGGTCAGTGGAGGGGGTGTCCGAGTTCTTTTAATAGAAGGGGGGGGGCTTCAGCCACCGCTACATCTGAGCTCATAGGAAATGTTTGTTTGCTGCTCCTGTGTGTGTGTCTATTTATGTGTGTGGCTGATCTGATTGAGCGTGCAGCTGCATGTCACTTGATTAGCCCATACACACAAACGAATGCACACACACACACTTCTAAAAGTTGTCGTATTTGTTTGTGCCTGTTTTTGTGAGTGAGTTTGTTTTCCTGTGTGTGTGTGTGTGTGTGTGAGGATTTGCCTGAAGACAGCAGTCATGCTCCATTAATTAGCACAGCAACCTGCTGACTTTCAAGTGGCAGTGGCAAAATTAACCCTGCATCTCTGAAAGCCCCTGAAAACGCTCTGTTATTCCAGCCTTGATTACAACTCTTATTACTGTTATTGCCTCGACGTGGGTACATTTCTACATGCATAGCACTGTATGTGTGTGTGTGAAAACGCGTGGATCTGTGTGCGCGTCATGTCATCAGATACCGTCTCTCAGCTGGAGATCTCCTGCTGAGCACCTGAGAACATGGAAAAAAAAACCAGTCTGGCTTCCTTTTGTTAAGAATCCCATCAGATTGGAAAATGCAATCATAACAAAGTGGCAGCTAAATTGTTTTTCTTTTTTTCTGATGAGAGGAGGAGGGTGGGCAGTGGATGTGAAATAAACAGATTTCTGGTGCATGCAGACACAGGAGACTGTTAAATACTTGCTGCATTAACATTTCATATTCAGTGGTAGATTGAAGGGTGGGGGCTGGGGGGGTCCTCAGCTGTAGTGGCCACAGTTTCCTACAGTGTCTTCACAGATCCTCCTTAAACCGATGATTGCAGTGGAAACATAAGGGTCAGCTCTGGAGTCGTAGGTTTTCACATCTGTCAATGCTGTTTTGAAGTGCAGCTCTCTGCCCACCCCCACCCCCCCCACCAGCATTTGGCTGCCTAAAAGTCTTGCGAGATGTCACCCTGCATTAAGGCGCCCTACCACACCTCCCTCTGGTACAATTACTGACTGTCAGGATGTGTATTGACCTCACAGTACAGAGCTAGACCCAGAGGCTGCCCCCCCCACCCCATGCTCCACACACAGAGTACGGCATGGGGGAGACTGATGCTCCCGCCTCTCCGGGCCTCCAGTGAGGGAGGAGGAGAAGCCGAATGCCAGCGGCAGCAAAGGTAGACATGCAAAGAGAAAAGGTTCATGTGAAATGTCTTGTGCTCTGTGGGAGAACTGAGGGGATTAATGCTGATTTTCAGCTCCGCTACTTTGAATCAGAGGAGATTTTTTTTGTTTTTACTTTTTAAAGACAGACAGTCATTTTTGAAAGAACTAACATGTTCTTCCTCTTAAAAGCAAAAAGCTTTTCTGACTCTCTCATTCATGAATCTGAAAGTATTTGTGCCAGTGTCACTCTGTTTATCGTTTACCACCATCCCATAGGAAATAACAGATCTTCATATTTAGGTTAAATTTAAAGATTATTTTGTCTTCTCTCTTTCTTTTGTTTAAATTACCAGTTGTTTTGGCAATAAATTGTCAGTTAATAATGGGAACCATCACCGTTTCACAGAATCTTCCTC
Source organism: Toxotes lorentzi (assembly GCA_037833715.1). Taxonomy (NCBI): domain Eukaryota; kingdom Metazoa; phylum Chordata; class Actinopteri; family Toxotidae; genus Toxotes; species Toxotes lorentzi. The sequence continues at coordinate 17,427,894 of JBBMJY010000013.1, forward strand.
AGTTTTGGACCCAAAGATACAAAAACCGAACAACTTAGATTTACAATCAAATAAAACCAAGAAAAAAATAATCAGACACCAACATCTGAGAAGCTGGAATCTGCACACATTTGGTGTTTTAGCTGATTATATTGTCCAAGTGATCAGTCAGTTTATTTTTGTCAATTCTTTAATTGATAAATCGACATATTGTTTTAGCTGTAGTTTATTTTTTGCCAACTCTTCAGTCTTACAGCACCGTGGTGAGGTGTGGTGTGTTTTTTTTTTTGTACTTCCTGTTGTGTCTGTTGATTTCTCTGTCTGCTCAGCTGTTGCAGCTACAGTTGCTAATGCTATTTGCTCTGTCGTCCTCATGTTTGTTCTGAACGAAGCACATTTCTGCTGCAGGGACTGTTAAACGCATCACTTCCTGTCTGTCAGAGGACGTGTCTGTGGACGATGCTACCTGAGCAGCAGCAGATTGAAAAGCTTTAAGAAACTGGTTCCTGTTGAAGTGACAAATAGGCATTTTGTCTTCATAAATAACAGATTGTGATTTTAAGTGCTCTGATGGAGCTGTACATCTAAAAAAAAAAAAAAAAAAGAAAGTGAGCGTGTGTGTTTAGTGTTTCCACGAGAGCTGGTGTTTGGCTGCTGTCTGCTGTCATCAGTGTGGCTCCCCAGTGAGTGGTGCTGACAGTTGAGCTGGCCTCGATGCTGTCACATGTCCTTGTCAGTCCGCTCAGAGTTAGGGGACGCACCTCGCTATTGTCAGCTTCTATTACCTCTACACACACACACACACACACACACACACACACACACACACACACACACACACACACACACACACACGGAGTCTCCTCTGTCCACACCATGCACATTACAGTATTTGCTTCACATATGTGCACAGAAACATCTCAGACTGTCTCCTCTGGTCACACGACGGTGGTGCTAGCTCTTTCTAGCTTTGCTTCACTGCAACAGTAGTGTATGCACACACACACACACACACACACACACACACACTTCCAGGGGGACGTTGTGACCTTCCCTATCTGCCCCATCCTGCCCCTGTCCATGTTAAGTGTCAGCTCTCCCGTGCCATCCCGCCTTCAGCTGCCGCTCCCTAAGGGCCAGATCAGAACCACCGTACTGGGCCAGCGAGAAATCCCTGCCAGCGCTCCCAGCACCACCGCCACACAGTTGCCACCTTCCCTCAGAAAGCAGCGCCAGTAGCCTTCACGTAAATCGTCTTTATTTTCAAACACCAATGAAGAAGAGGCCCTGGGAGAGAGGAGACTGTGCCTGGAACGGTGATTGAAACAACCGAGGGGTGTGCTCGCCTGTCGCCTGAGCTCATTTCAAGAAGTTTGGCATCCGGAGTTAGCAGCACAGATCAGGCTCGCCTCTGGTGGAATATAAAATGTTGCCTTGTCTCACACTGACAGCAGCGTTGGCACATGCAGACTCAGGAGAAGTCAATAAGGCTGTCGAGTGTTTCAAAAGTCCTGCCAGTCATCAGATTTGAGCAGCTTTAAATCCAAATCATTTTCTGTTTTTGGCGGTTTGCTTTGGTCGCAGTTAGACTTCAGTGTTTTCTCATTTTGAACTGTCACAACTTGTGAGCGTGTGTTTGTGACGTGTGGATGGAGTGTGCGTTATCATGGTATGGGGATCTACAAAGCCTGGCATCCAATTTCCACACGCATATACCTAACACACACACACACACACACAATGTTTCTGTCCACATTTTTCCTTTTCCAGTTCAGTAACTTCTCTGGTATGTATGTTTATCTGAGCACTGATCCATAACTTCTGTATAAATGACATTACTCCATGTTCTCTGAGCTCAGTGAAACATATTGGACTTATTACACAGTGGATTTTGATGATCTGATGTAATGATTTATTAATGGTACGGTTTTATGCCACAGGCTTAAATACAAAGGAATGATATGTTATAGTGTCAGTGAGGACCTTTAAGCTCATGCTGAAGCGGTGTGCATGGGGCTGTGGTCAAAGCTGGGTCACGAAGGGCATTTAACAAAGGACCCATCAAGGCTTGAACATGCACTGTACAGAATTTCCCCTGCTACATGCTACTGTATTAGACTGTTGGCTAACGTTAGCAAAAACACGGTGTCTGAAATAGTGTTACATTCGCCAAACACGTCATTTAGTCGTGATTGTTTCAGAAATGAGCAGTAACTCTGAGAGGTAAATCTGCTGCTGTTATCACTGTAAAATGCTCGTGTGCTGTGTGAGAGGTCTTAGCATAGCATCTGTCCATTAGGACTTCTCAGAGATGTCCTTCAGGCTGCTGCTGCAGGTATAATCGACCTGTCATGGCTCTGCTGCCGTTAGCTGTGGTGACAGAGCTCTGCCAGATCCATTTCTGTGCATCGCTCCGACACACAACCTGACACACACAAATCAGCTGCAGCAAACGATGTAACACAAGTCATTTGCGGCACTACAGCTTTGTTACACATTCAAGTATAATCCATATTTTTGAGATTGAAACAGACTCTGTCAGAGTCCTACACCTCCCGGCAGATCTGACACCTGTTTGATTAGCTCTCAGTTGGTCGTTTAACACACATCAGTCTGTGCAAGTCCAATTATATTTATCACTCTGACAGAGATCAGGCAAAAATCACCAGAGATCTGTTTGCAGGAAATATCTAAACAAAGATTTATGATTCCGCCAATTAATGTGTTCATCTAGCATCATCTTGTCAGTCATCAGCCGTTGCTTCACTTAATCATCAGTGATTTAGCTGATAAAAGCGAGTTTTGATGATTTGATAACAAATGATATCAGATGCAGGGAGAGAGAAGCTCGTGTCAGGGAGAGATGTTAGGAAAAAAAGAGAAAGGGAAAAAAAGAAATACCCCTCAGAGCGACACCACAATAATTAGCATAGCGGGAGAGAGAGGCACAGTGCGGGAGAGATAATCATAGCGCCTTAATGTCTGCTGAATGCTATTAATCAGCAGCATTACCCATAGTGCCCTGGCTTTTCTTCACAGTTATCTCACGGTGCGGGGTGATGATGAGCCTCCCCTCTTGATCCAGAGCCATGTCAGCATGATGTGTGTGTGTGGGGGGTCTTATGTGTGTGGTTGTTATACGACATTATATTTAACATGTTTGAATTTTTCCCGTACTTTCTCCTTCACATCTGTTTCCTCTGTGTTCTCTCACACACATCTGTCCCAGAGGTCCTGAAGTCGCAGACAGGCATTGCTTCCTAATCTGGATAAGTGGCCCAGTGCTACAGCATGTGTCGATCTGTTCTCCCACAATGCATCTCTCTGGATGGGTTTAATGGGCCGGCGGTTGCCTGGAGGTTTGAGTAGCACGGGAGTTTCGTGACCAGAAGGGAATCTAAACTAAAACAACAAGAGTGGGGACACATTTTCTGAGTGTAACCGCCTTCTCCAACAAGCCTCTCGCTTCATTTAGTGTATTCCTACATTTCCCAGAGTGCTTTTTAGCATCCTCAGAGGACTCATTCAAACTTCACTTTTGGAAAGTAAGAGGAAAAGTGTACTAAGATGTCAAGAGTTTTTATATATGACAAAAAAAACCTCTTGTCAGCCCTCTTAGTCAAAACACAACCTGTCTGCGAGCTGCACTGAATTCTGGTCTACTGAGGCCCATGTCACTGGAAAGCTTGACATGCTCTTCTATAATAGATTTCTCCAACTGTCACTGTTTGTCAGTGCTAAACAGTTGAGTAGAAAGAAGCCTGTGTTCTTTGATTCCAAGTGACTGACACCAAAACTTGGCATTCACTGCTAATGTTTTATGAGCACTACAACATTTTGTCATATCAAACACTGTCGCGGCTGCGAATGAAGTTTCTCAACACGTTGCCATGTTTCCTGTGTATGACCACATCCACGAAAAAACATGCACTAAAACAACAATAAAAGAAAGCCTGGTCTGTTGAGTGCAGATGGTCAGTGAGTCTCTAACAGCTCCACTGGATAAACAGGTGAAAAGATTTTCCTCACACCTGTCCACCGTCTCTCAGTCCAGCTCTGAGTCTGGTCTGTTAATGCAGAGAAAAAAGCTGTGGGCATGTTAGCGTGCTAATGTTAGCATTTAGCTTAAAACAGGGTCATGCCTAAGTACAGCCTCACAGAGATGCTAGCTCTTACTCTTCTTTGAATAGTGCCGTGATGTATCAGTTATTAGTAATATTATCTCATAATAAATTCACATATTCACATGATTGTCAGAAACACTCACCCATTCATATTTATTTTGCAGAAATTGTAGAATTTTAATGGAACATAACTGTTGATAAGCATCACACCGATGTACCACTGAGTGTTTTGTCTTTGTCGTTACCGGTTCTACCTCTCACTCTCCTCTTTCATTAATTTACCCCCCATGCCCCCATCCTCTGTTCCTGCAGTCGGGGATTCCTGCTGTGCATCTCGGCCGACCCACCTCTACACATCATTTATCACTATAAACACTGCTCATTGCTCCCAGCGCAAATATGTTTATTGTTGTCATTCACTCATAGGCCATTTATTTAATGTGTTTTCCCTCTCTCCTCTCACTCTCTACATCTCTGTTCATTGTGAGGAGTGATTGCATTGTGAGGAAATCAAACGCGTATTTAATGATAATGGACTGATGTGCGAGTGAATGGAAGGGAATTGGAACAGAACAGTGTGCTGGAAAATCAGATCCCAACATCTCCAAGGTACAAACATAATAGGAAGTCAAAAAGAATGCCTTCGCGCCTCAGCTGTTGTGAATTCTCCTTTTGTCAGTCAGGGCCCGGCCATCTCTGCCATTGTTCCGCTTTTTAGACAAGGAATTGGATTTTTTTTTTTTTGTGTTTTTTTTTTTCTCCCCCGTGTTGGTGGCTGACTTCCCTCACTCGCCAGTGGGCAGACTTAATTGGGACATTTCTGAGTGATTTATTCACAAAAGGACACTGGCTGTACCTCTGACCAATTCATTTTGAATAGAGGAGGACAATGGCTTCCAGAGACTGCTAATGGCATGTCGGGAAAAATATGCAATCAAGCTGGTGGGCAGTGTTTTATCAAAATAAATTCAGGCTTTAGATGAACTGCAACCTGTTGGTTTGCACCTTATTGGTTTTCCAATATGCTTTGATCACTCCAATGAAGTCGGGGGTTTGTGGGAAAACTATAAATGACTGAACCGACAGCAGGGACCAAGAAAAGGTTGCAGTGGTTTCAGCCATGTCCTTTTCCACCATAAGGTTCATTTAATAAACACTGTCTGAGGATTGAGACTCTGTAGGTGTGTGTGCACATGTGACTGTATGTGTGCATACACTTGGTACTCATTCCCTAAAATGACATATTGCCCTTTACCTCACCACACTGCAAATACTCGATCACGCTAACCAAGTTAATGCAAGTTATTATGGCATTTTGCCAACACACACACACACACACACACACACACACACACATCCTCACAAAGGGAAAAGGTCAGCATTTTAATGGCTTTCCTCCCTGTGGTAATCGCCTTTTTGGTTAGCCGTGCAAACTAAATGAAAAGATGTCGGCCCACGTGTGGGGTTAAACTATGCTGCTCCATTTCAATAAGTGACGTGCCATTAGCCTCGGCCTCCACTGTGAGCTCTGTGAAATCGGGTAATCCACTGATTCACTTTGCTGCCCATCAGTGAGCGCTGGGGGAGGAGATTTCCCTATTAAACTCTCATTCCATCACCATTGTCACAACATGACTCTTTTCCACCATATGGCTGAAGAGCTTGGAGAATTTTGGGAGGGTGAAGTTCATCCACGGACACAGAGTGGGCCTGTTACATCACCTCTATCATTACACTCTTTGGTATTAGTTAACATTAACATTAACCAAAGGGTTAATGTTGACTGTGTGTAAATCATTGTTAAACAGTTTGTAAGCTCATGTTTCAGTTTGAGAAACAAACAAAAACAAAGGAAGATGTTTATTTAGTGTTTAAGATTTAAGTTCGGGTCACAGGTCAGACCTCTTCACATGCAGACTAAGGTGACTGAACTCCCGACATGTCTGTGCCGTCTTTTAAGTAAAGACTATTGGCCTTTCATGCTGCCAGTAAATGGTACAAAGTGTAATTTCAGTTTGGATTTCTTTACTCCTTTACTGAAGAGTCTGCGTGTTGCCAGACAAACAAGGCGAGATTAATTCCACAAATCTGCATTCATGTCTCTAGACTCATAGGAGTAAATAGAGTAAGATGAGTCCTCTGAACGCAGTAAAGTGCAGCGGCGCTCCCTCCTGCTGCAGTTCAAACCCTCCTGATTGGTTTAAGAATGCACGCCTGCACCGATAATAAGCATAAATCCATGTGGAGAATTTCATAAAGTCCACAAGTGTGCCCTTCAGGGAGCAGAGAGGAGTGACAGAGGGCTCTGTAGTCAATGTTGTTTCCACACTAGCCGGTGCGCGTCACATCCTAATCCTTCCCCCTGGAACCCAGGCGGCGTTAAACTAGCTGGAATGAGTGCCATGCAGGGAGTAAATGGAGGGAGACGAGCGTCCACAATGGCCCTGGAAAGTGGCTGCTCTTGTAAACGGGAGGATTAGAGGGAAAGAAATCCTCCTCTCCTCGTGTAGGCGTACCCACAGAGACAAAGCTCAGTGTTTACACCCTTTCTCTGTACCTGTAGAGCTCCAGCCCTCAGTCCACCATGAGATCAGAGTGAAATGTGAGTTAGGACCAAGAGATAAACTACTCATACCATCTCATTGTGTATGGAATAGACTGCACCTGAGCTGTTTTTAGCCCTTAGATCCAGACTCAGCAGTTATTTGATGATGACATATTTAGGATTTTGGTACAGAAAGCCATGGTCCCCAGAGGATGAACCAGGAGATCCCCATTTTTGTTTTTTAATAAAATGTTTTGAAAGTTATTGGGTGGATTCTCGTGAAATTTGTCTTTTTCTTCTTTTCTTTTTTCCCCAAACTAAAATCCTACAGCCTATTTCCTCTTTTTAATTCTCTTTATTAAGGCCTCAGTTGGTTAAAACATCTAAGGACACTTGTTGCTGCTGACTCCCACCTTCCTTAGCATCTTATTCTTGTTCCTCCTCCTCAGTAGCCTGCACAGATCGAGCAGTTTGTGGCTAATCACACGCCTGGCGTCTTTCACTGTCACATTAACGCTTTAAAGTGAGCTCATTAAGCGTCGGCCCTCGAGGTCTCTCACACACTCAGAGTACATGCAGGCAGCAGCGGGCGCCATTTGAATTCCACACCTGACCTCCTGACAAATGGGATACAGGCTTTCCAGGGAACATGGACAGGCATGACTGGAGAGAACAGAGCAGCCCACCACCTCCACTACCCACAATCCCTCACTCCAGCCAACACTTTAATGCTCCGCTCGTTTCTGCTCTCCCCAGCTGCACTCTGCTCTTTCTCACCTCCTCTGCTGCCCTCATTGCCCCGCTCACACCCCTCCTTTTCATGTCACTCTCTCATTCTTGTCAGTTTGATTTTTAGCTCTTTAAATATCCTGCAGCTGCGTCTCCCCTGCTCTCACCCTCTAACATTAGCCGATGCGGATGATCGTGCATCACAGTTCCATGCGTCCTTACTGTACTGTGAAGGGTTGCATCTTTTTTTTTCTCTATACCGGGCACCTGATGATCAATTTAGAGATCCATACAGCTAACGAGCACTTCATTTTCAGGTCCTGCAGCATCTGATGGCACATAAATAACAGTGCATTTCATTATGCTAATATTTGGCAGAAAAAGGTGTGGGCTGTGAGAGCCATGGGTGTGATTGTGCATTGTGTTGTGTGTTTGTGTGTGTCAGACAGCAGGCTGTGTGTTTGGTTGATGGAGCCATTCAGTCTCGTCGACATGCCCCCCAGAAATACCGTCTGTTAATGTCTGTGCTCTTCCAAGGTGTCTGCGGTGGGATGCCAGGCGCCCTCTTCCTCCCTCTTTTTCACTTTCCTTTTCCTGCACAGCAAACAGCCATGAAGCCTCATTCTCAAATTGAAAATTATACACATGCAGCAAACAGTTTTTTTTCCAATCACAACAGGCCTTGGTTTTTTTGAATGTGGCATCTAATCAGTGATGCTCCTCAAACATTGTCAGAGACTGCCTTCCAAATGCTTAGAGTTACAGAGTATAGTGGAGTGAAACGTCAAACACATGTTCATTAATAACAAGTCTTTGCTGTAAATATGGAAGCTAATCAGACAGACCTCGTCTTATGAGGTAATCAGGAGACATGTGTGTGTGTGTATGGGTGCATTTGTGTGTGTGATCGGGCTCCCAGGTAATTATAGCAGACAGCTGCCATGGCATCCTGGATCAGTCCCACGTCAACAAGCTGCAAACACACACTTTCTCACACACACATACACAGAACAGGTCCCACATCAACATGGCATCATTATTAGCGGGCTGATGCCCAGATTTGTGTCATTTTATTCAGCGTCTCAGATAAGCCCGGGCAAATTGTGTCTGCGGTGCATCCAGAGTGGCTCGTACGGAGATGAGATGCACCTGCCACGGAGTAAAGCAGACGGAGCTGTCGAGATAGTGGGAGACAATGATTTCAAAGCTCACCATGAAGGTGTGGGGGATGCACACGCTGATACACAAAACATCCCCGGCCTTGTGTATAATACAGGAGAAGGGAGCTCGACAGAGGCTAAAAGAGCAGGTGTGGTTCTCCAGCTTTATCCCCTGTTCTCCACAGACCTGATCTTTCCTGTGATGCACCCTGATCTGTCAAAACGCTCCCCTGTCTCCCCTTCCTCCCCCCTTCCCCTCTGCCGTCTGTCTCCCCCTCGTCTGTGCTCGTGTGGTATCATGCCTGCATGCATCATGGACCCGCTAACAAATTACATAGAGTAGCCACTCTGCTTCCCCTCTCACTCAGCTGTCAAGTGGAGCCACTGAAGCATTCTCCCTCCACTCCTCTCCACTTCCATCCATCCATCTATCTCGCCATACAGCCTTCCCTTCCCTGGCACACTCCTCCGCCTGCTCACGCTCCTGATCCTCATCCCCCCATTTCCGCTACCTGTACACCCATCAGGGCTGCAGGAGCGATCTCCCTCCTCTTCATCGTTTCCCTCCGTCCATCCATCCATCTATCCATCCCTCTCTCATTACTTCATCTTCCCCTCTTCTCAGCAGTCCTTCCTCCCACGCAGACACATTGAGGACCAGTGTTGAAGAAGGCATCGCTTCACTTAAATTTGTCCTGCTGAGTGTTTGTAAGGAAACTTTGCAGAGTTGATTCCATCTGATCATCATCAGTCAATAGATGCTAAGCACAGTTACAGCTGTTTGCTCCCGAAGGCCACGAGATGTATGGTTTGATAATCAGGACAAAAAGACAAAGAAAATACTGCTTCCTACAAAAGAATGGAGAGTACAGTGGAGGGGAGGGAAACTATTCTGCCTCAGTAATAACCTTTTTCATGCCCTGCTGGCAGTAGGAGGTGAGTAAGCACCTTAGTCATCAAGGACTCACTCACATGTAAAAACTCGCATGATCAGGCTGAAACGCCCAGACTAAAGTCTAACTTCAGATTGGTGATCACCGATCAATCGATTGTACACTGTACCAGCCCCCCCCCCCCCCCCCCATGTGAAATGTAAATAAACAATGAAATTAAGATGTGGAAGAATTTTTCACTTTCCACTTTGACTTTTTGGCTGATTAGCCACAATTTCAGGCTAAAAACAGGCTCCTCATTTGATTACCTGCTGGGGGATTTGTTCTTCGACGGACTGGACATGTGGGCAGCGAGCCTGAGCGCCGGACGTCTGATCTGACACTCAGACATCAGTGCGAAACGCAGTGAGCTCAGCCAGTCTGTCTTCGTGGCAGCAGAGGAGCGAGACGCGGCCGTGATTAATAGGCTGACGGCGGAGCCCTGACCTCTGAAGGTCGCCAGGTTGTTTCCTGTTTGACTAGCCACATGAGCACACACGCACCGCACACTCACTCATAACCATATACAAGAGCGCGCACACAGCAGTCAAACGCACCACTGCCTCTGCACCACTTCCACTGAGACCATGTCCAGTGTATTTACTGGCCACTGAAGAGCTTTGAATATCAGAGTCTCAGGTTTACGGGTGTGATAAGACGCCTCGGCTTTCATTAGCATGTCACGGCGTCATAATACTACTCCTGCCAAATGACATGTGACCAAGTCCAGATCATAAATAACTCACATGGTATACCTGTAACTGTATCCAAGGCCAGACTCCTCTCTCCTATAAGTCAGACCAGAGGAGCCATCTGAGTCATCAAACCTAATGCCCTCCTCAACCTCCCCTGTCCCTCTCTTTTACCACCTCCTTAGTAGAGCTCCCCTATTGATATGCATTGCTTTCAACCAGAGAGCAGGTCTTCCTGTCTTGGTGTTGGTGGGTGGACTGGTGTGGGTCATGATCCCTTAAAACCCGGGAACAGGATGGGAAGCAGCCTGTGGTTTCTCCCTCAGAGATGTGTTTTAATACATGAGCTGGGTGTTTGGGCATGGTGTTAGCGTGTATCGTGTGTGTGTGTGTGTGTGTGTGCGCCTCATTAGTCCCAAACACAAACACTCTCTAACCTCCAGGTGTGAAGCAGTGTGTTCTCCATGGGCGCAAATATCTTGTAAAAGTAAAATGTCTTTTCACAGAAGCTGGGGAAAAAAAATGCTTTTCAATGTGTTAACGGTGTAATTTTAAATTCTGTTCAGTGACTTCTGAATCAGTACTTAACTCTGTAGGTGTGAGGAATGCAGGAGTGGAGCAATCAGAGGCAGGCTGTGGTTTGCCCTGAGGGATTTCAGCACAAAGATGGCAGCTAAATAGAGCCTGGGGGGCTCCCCTGATGCTGCCATCATACTGTAGGTGTTCTCCTTACTTTAATGCAGCCGTGGCAAAGGGCGGAGTCTCTATTTGTATTTATCAGGAAAAATATGTTGGATTTGAAACATAATCTCTTGAAGCTGCTCGTCAAATTTAAGGAATCAGTTTTGTCTTTGTTTGTGCTGTGAACACATCAGCTCGTTACCTTGGAATTATAAGGCTGTGTGTGTTTGTCAGTGACAGCAGACGCTTCTTCGTCTGTTTCCTTCTCCCACACTGACCCAGAGTCGTCACTGTGCTCTGAACGTAGAGTGACAAGTTAAAGACACAGAAACCCACTGAGGACGCAGCCCTGACCGTCGGCATCAGATCACTGCAGTGTTCAGCAGAGAGCTGGAAACCAGATCGTCTCAGATTCCTGTGTGTCACACATAATAACTGTCATCTCTAAAACACCATCAGTTACTTTACAGTACTGATAATAACAATAGTGTGGCTGGCATCCTGTCGCGTGTTGAAGTTCATTATTATTATAATTATGGTGATTGTGAATATCCGTCAGTCTGAGCCTGTAGCAGCATAACTAGGGGAGGGTTCAAGGAAACCCTGAGCCAGAACTGACTATAAGATCTATCAAAGAGGAGGGTTTTTAGTGTCTGCCTCCAGAACCCAAACTGGTAAATGGTTCCACAGTAGAGGAGCCTGAGACTGTAGGAACCACAGGTGAGCCTGCGTTCTCGGAGCTCAGTGTTCAGTTAGGGTAATAGGTACTGTGAGCTTATTAAGATATGATGGTGTCTGACCAGCGAGGGCTTTGTAGATGAGCAGGATTTTGAATTCTATTCTGGGTTTTACAGGGAGCCAGTCCAGAGAAGTTAATACAGGAGAAATATGATCTGTTTCCCTGGTTCCTGTTGGGACTCATGCTGCAGCTTTCTGGATCAGCTGGAGAGTCTTTAGATACTTGTTGGGACATCCTGATAATAGGGAATTTAAATAATCTAACCTTGAAGTAACAAATGCATGCACGTTTTTTTGCATAGTGATCAAAATGTTACACTGCATCGCTGAAGGAAGCTCAGATGTTTGGAAGTGGGAACTGACTGTTTAGCGGCTTGTGGGGAACTCGGCGACCTCCCAGAACACCTGATTTCTCCAGCAACACACTCCTACTGTGTGAGCTCTGTGCGGCGCTGACAGGCCCAGAATTTCTCAAATTGCCCAGTGTTCCCTGATGTCCCAAGCTGGCCGAGCCTGTTCTGTACTGAGCTGCAGCTGCAGGTAGTAATTACTGATTAGGCTGTGGAAAGTGGGGACAAATGCACTATATAATCAGAGAGCCCGTCGACAGTGGGAGCCCTTCACAATGGCTTGTAATTAACAAGATAATTGTTGAGAGATGGCAAAGATTTCTGGAGTTCTTCCTTATTTCCATGTCATTTTGTGCAGAGTTCTTTATGACTTCTTTTTTCATCTGTGAAGGTTGAGTTGCTAATGATACTGTGTCCTGCAATGTGACTTGCTTGTGATGTGGATTCAAACTGGGAGCATGCAGCCACAGAGAGTCAGAGCGAGGCAGCATGTGTGGCGTGCACCTGTACACTCGCAAGATCCAATATTTGTTTTGTGGAATAATTCAGTCATTTTCTATACAAGTGCTATTTACACTGCTGCTCATCACATTTATATGCAGTGAGGGAATGTGCAACAAGGCTTTTTAAGCTTTATCCTGTGAGAAAGCCCTACAAGGCTGTTTCTACATCACAGTTCCTTCTTTTAGCCCTGAGGACGTCTCTCCATATGTATTCATTAGTGTTATTCTTACAATAACTCCAGTAATGAGTGCTCGGGCGGCTTCCTTTCGAATACCGTTCATTACATCACACACTCAGATAGGAAGATGTTTATCACTACTTTTCCAATTATATTTCTCCAGATTAAGGTGTCGCTGTGGCACTTGTTTCCTTGACAACGCTGCCGTTATTTCACCCTTCTCCCAAGTACCCTTAATCTGAGCGGATATGGAAACTCTTCATGTGTGTTTTTTCCCAGTTAGCCACACTACTGCTGTCTGTCCAACATCTTAAGCCCCCATCACGGGCTTCTTTCTTGAGCGACTTAAATGCGGAGTGTGGTCGATGTTTGATTTTCCTTTCGCTCTCTCTTCCTCTTGTTCTGATTCTCTGCCCCCACCCACCCATTGTGAGTTTGAAGGGCTCCCTGTTGAATTTCATATGTGGCGTTGGCTCTTAATGTGTCGGATTAAAAGGAGCATAGATGCCAAGAACAAACACTGTGTTTATTAGATTTTGTGTCACAGAAACAGAGAGAAAGAAAGTGGGGAAAAAAGGATCTACCTCGGTAAACTGATGAAGCATGAAGGGTGTTAATAATGTATAAGGTTTTCAAAATTCAATCTAAAAAATGTGCGCAGTAGGAAGGGGAAAAAAAACAGCAACATAAAACAGAGTGTATATTTGACAGGTGACATGATTCTTTTTCGTGTAATTGATTTGCTTTGCCATTTGTTTCCCCCTTTTTTTCATCTTTCGTGGAGCAGTGGAGGCAGCCGCTGTGATAGATGAACCTGGTGGAGTTCATTTTTCCCTCCACACTGCTCGGTAGCCTCCAGTGCAATGAACAGTGGCGCTTTCCTGTGCAGGTTATGGTAGAATAGTAATGTTTCGCACTTACTAAACATGTGTCTCCCACAGTGTGTACAGGAAAAACAGACTGTGTTTTTTATCCTCGTGACCTTTTACATGCTTTAAACACTCTTTTGTGATGATTCATCAGTGGACTGAGGTTTTTATTATGTCAGAAATACTCAATATTTCCTTTTCTCTTTCTTTTTCCATGCTGTTCGTGATGTTGTCTCCATCAGGTAAGAACTCTCTCTCCCTCAGTTTGTTCTCAGATATGTTTGTGTGTGTGTGTGTTTCATCATGTCTGACACTGGCCTCCCTGCAGTCTGAACTGCAGGTCAGCTGCATGTTGTTGTGCATCATCTGCATCCTGATGTGTTTGTCAGCTGCTGAGAACCATATACCCATAAAGTACACAGTGTACGGGGGACGTATCGCTGTCTCTAACGAGTGTGTGAAGTATGGTTGGCTCGTGCTCTCTGACTCGTGGTTGGTCCTACTTGACGTTGAATCATCCACTCAGTTTCCGAGCCTCCTCTCTCACCTCACTTTCTGAAGAGAAAGTTGGAGCCGCGGCTGCAGCGCACACCCGGAGCTTCGAGCACATAGAGCCCTCTGACAATTAAGGCTGAAATAGCACAATCGCAATTGTTCACACCCGTTGTAATTCTGTTTTGTCGAACCGCGCGCCTGCAGGTGATAGCCTTGCTGTCTTTGATTTCTCCCTTTCAGTCAATGTTTTTTATTCTCTCTCTTCCTTTCGTCTGCTTTTTTTCCTCCAGAATACTCATTCAATTTTTACTGTGGTATGAGACTGTGAACAGCTTGCGGGGCGGGAGCGCAGTAATTACCACGGTTATGTCAGGCGGAGCTGAGGAACGTAGCCTGGGGAGGAGAGAGGCCACTGTGCAGTGATGGCCCCCGAAATTAATGGAGAATTGGAAATGAATCAATAGCTAATGAAAATGTGTGTTCACTCTATTACTGCTTTTATGACGGCTGTAGCCTCGGGCGGGGCGCTTTGTCACCCGACTACACAGAGAGTGGTGGCTCCCGTCTATGACTCTCGCTCCCTCTCATCATATTCATCTCTCTTTACTCGTTTCTCTGTGATGCTTCCTATTTGTCTGAACCTCTTCCTGCCTCCTCCTGCTTCCACTTCTCTCTCTTTCTCTTTGGTCGCAAATTAATTGAGGTACGAAAAAGGCTTCATTTCATACTTAGAGGGAACAAATGATTGTTTGTTGGATGTTAAATGTGAAAGATGTTTGGCTTGTACTGAGAGGCCGTGTCTGGCTCTGCAGACAGTAAGGGTAATTGACTGCTCACTAAGTCCTGCCTCTCCAGTTATTCCTGATAACGCTGGCAGATTTACCGCTTTCTGAGATTCTTAGTCATTTTTGTCTCAGGCAAAATGTCAACATCTATTGATTAACCAGTGCAGAAGATGTGATAACAAAGGAGCAGCATTATTTGTGCTGCAGGGTAATTAGCTGTGCTATTACAGTAAAGTAAAGTTATAATGGACAGTTTCATTGCCAGATGTGATGCTGCCTCAGGTAACAACTGGACTGGGGACTGGGACAGATCCACTGAGTGAGGAAATACCACACAGTGGATGTGGAGGTGTAGTGAATCACTCTTACTACATGTTACTGCTGCTTCAACCTGTGGAGAAATCCAGGTGTGGCAGGTCTGCTGTGTTTATGGTCATTCACCAAACTGACCTTCAGAAATAATGAGGGTGTTAAAGCCCCAGCAGGATTTATAAGTAACACTGTTATCTTTTTAACACGCGAACGGTCTGAGAAAAAAAACATGGCGTCTCTGACTTCACTGGACAATGAGTCTGCCCAGGAAGAGAGAGAGATCTGTGAACAGAGGGAACCTTTTATGTCACTTATCCAGGTTGTAGAGGGACACAGAGCTCAGTGCGCATTAGTTGATTCACAGATCATTTCTCTTCCCTGACATGGTACATGCAGCACTGCCCTGGGGTGCCTGACAGTGTGTGACATCGCCTCTGTGTGTGTGTGCTCGCATGTGTGTGTGTTGCACCGGGGCCCAAATCACAGCACCTCCAGTGGACTGCCAACCCTCAGGGGCCCCTGCCATTCAGGTTTCCTGCCTCTCTGTGTTAACACACTGTGTAGATAAACACAAGCTACATCCTCACGAGTTCGCTGCGGTCACCATCGAACGTATCAGTGCCGTAAACTCTGCCACAGGACTTTATTTTACCGCAGCAGCCTTGAGCTGTGGAGGTTGTATTTCAGTGTTTTCTGTTCAGCCAGACAATTTAATGTGCTTTATTGTTTTGGAGAGGTGTGAGTTCTCTGAATCACACAGGTAATTCATCACAGTGAAAGTCAGTTCACTTACTGAGCTCTGTCTGGTATTCATTTAAATTCATTTAAAAGTAATCAATCTATTGACAAATCGCTGGAAATCAGTTTCTGTGTTCTCTGTAGCTCAGGCCACTTCACTGCTGTTGCTGCCTGCGGAAAATCTCATTTTTTGAAATAGGCAAACTGTCAGTGGCGCGTTGGTGTTCTATTATGTGCTTTGAGAGAGTTTTTTCATTGGCCTTATAGTCTCACACTAATCTGTAATAAATAGCTGCTTTGCTCTTCTCTGCCTCTGACTGATAGGATACAACAGTGATTCATGAGCCTTTAGACTTGATGTTCAGAACCAGCCTGCGTCGCGTTGTTGTTTTGTGAGGGGAAAACGATCTGATGCACAGAAAATGATCCACTTTTATTTTCACTTTTTCTACAGTAATGAAAAAAGTGTCCTGAGGCCTCAGAGTTTAACTAAGTCACCACAGCCTTACAGTGCTGGTTAGACTGGTCCTGATGGGAACTTGGAGTCAGCAGGGTATATACCCTTGCACACAGAGCAGTAAGTGGTTGGGTCTGTGCACAGCAGCTGGTTGCACCGCATCACTTCCTGTTCCTCAATGTGTCAAAAAAGCTAAAAAACACGTTGACACACAAAACCACAACCCAAAGTGATACAGGACCCTACCTGACCTGATTAGATTCAATGTCCACAATTACAAGTTAGACCACTTTGCACGTATCCATGGTAACCTTTGTATGTTTGATGCGTGGTGTAGTGTATGCTGTAAGAGGAGGACTGAAGAGTCTCAGCTGACACATCTGTACCATTAGCATGCTGGCCCGCCCGCTAGACCAGAAGAGTCAAGGCACCTCAGGGGTTAAGAGTCCCTCAAGTGATGAAATTAACCATTCATTGATGTTCCTGGAGAGAGACAGGGAGACAGGGAGAGAGGGGGTGAGGGAGCGAGGGAGGGAGGGAGGAATGGGGGCTAGCTGCCTTATCATGCCACAGAAACCTGCAATCATCCTTGGAGGCAGATTAGTGAGCGGACCGGTGAGCCTGTGAATACCCTTCACTGCCTGAGCAGGTGGCCTCCCATACCAAGTACAGCACATTAATCCAGTCTGTTAACAAATAAGCAGCCTGGCTAATAGAGCACTGCCAGAGGCTTATGTTCCCACCATTATGGGGGGGTTTCATTTGTCTCTGAGGGGACAGGAAAAAGGAAGCGGGGAGAGAAGAGGGACAGAAAGTGGGATCAAATGAGGTAGGACGACAGGGACTGTGGGAGAAAGAAGGGGGGGGGGGGGGGGGGGGGGGCTGAAAAGAAAAAAATAGCCGAAAAAATTCCCAACTTGGAAAAAAAAAGCAGGACTTCAAAAGAGGGTTTGAGATCGGA
>JBBMJY010000013.1:17445222-17460266 GCA_037833715.1 Toxotes lorentzi
CCCCCCCCCCCCCCCCCCCCCCCCCCCCCCCCCCCCCCCCCCCCCCCCCCCC
Organism: Toxotes lorentzi; assembly: GCA_037833715.1. Lineage (NCBI taxonomy): Eukaryota > Metazoa > Chordata > Actinopteri > Toxotidae > Toxotes > Toxotes lorentzi. The sequence goes on from JBBMJY010000013.1 coordinate 17,445,275, forward strand.
TCCCCCCCCCCCCCCCCTCCCCCCCTGAAAGGACAAAAGTAGCTGAGAAAGTGCCCAGCTTGGCGAGCGAGAGCGGGACTTAAACGGCGGGTTTGTGTAGTCAGCAGTATCACACACAGCCTGCTGTTCCCCAGGAATGTGTGTCTGGCTTGTTGTCAGTCAAAAATGATGTTAAGTGAACTGCACATAATGTGTTTGGAAAGATCCCAAGAGACTTCTCTGAATTAATGTGCCACTTGTACTCGACATATTACAAACGGTCCCATGGTGTTTATATTTTGGAAAATGGAAGATGATCAGTGCAGACACACACACACACACACACACACACAAACACACACCACCACACCATCACCATCGTGTCCATCGTGAATAAACGTCCAAGAATCCACTCAGAAGAAAAAGAAATGCTGCTGCGGCTTTAGAACTTGGCTCCTGTTTTTAAGTTCCCTTCAGTATCAGCAGCTGCTAAAAGCTAATTCACTAACTTTTAATGGTGCCAAGATGTAAACAAAGATGGACTAAAAACTAAACAAGGCTTTAAAAAGTCCACATCCAGCTGACATTACAGCAGCATGTTCCATGAGCTTTGAGCCCCCCCTGTAGTTTGGTGCTGCTTGCCTGTAGTGCAGGGGCAGCCATGCTCCCTAATGGGCCGCTGATGTGCGTTCAGCACTAATGATCACCTCCAGGGATTTCCCCTCAGTTTGTCTCAATGACGGATGCCCGCGAGGACAAATCAATAATCAGCCCGCCGTCACCACCCAGGTGACTGTTTTCATCTCAGATTTCCTCTTTTGATTTGGATGAAGAATTCCGACTCTCAGGGCCACCCTCATCTGCTTCCTCTCTCCGGCTCCCGCCTTTCTCTCCGACACGGCGTCTGAACGAGCGGCAGTTTCCTTGAAGTTTTTCCAGACGTTGTGTTTGAAGTATGTAAAGAAACTAGCAACTGTCTGAATGAGCAGCTAAATGTCGGAATGAATAGAACCAGACACACAGAAAATGCTCGTATTACCATCCATGCCTGGGGGTTGTTGTGGCTTATGAGGATGCAATATTCCTCTTCTAATCATTTTAGCTCAATCGTAATATTGTTTTAATTCATTTTACGGTTTCTAAAGGCAATTGAAACTAATTTGCTTAAACCACTGTTGGATTCTATTACAGTAAACCTCTTTAGAAACGACTGCTACTGTAAATTAATTAAAAACAACTGCATTACTTGACTACAAGAATAGCCCAACGTGAACACTGCATTATTCTAAACACTTAAAAGCACTGCAGAGTGACAGGTTCCCACTCTGGTTCCCACTCTGCAGGGGGCACTTTCCCTCAGTTTCCAGTTGAAAGGAACAAAGTGACAGCTGTATTCCCACAGTCTTCCCTGAGAACGTCCGTCCGAGCTCTTTTAGCGAGCAGTTGTGGACTGGTCGTTGATTAGCAGTTTCTTTCGGGGCCAAAGCAGCGCGGTTAGCAGGCCTCTCGAAAATCCCCTCGTCTTCATCAAGCCTTATTTCCTTCTAATGAGGTTTATTAGATTACAACTCTACCTCACACGTGTAACAAAAGATTAAATTGGCAGTTCTCTGCGGGGAATATGTTTTTGTAATACATTCGTAATGAGTGAAAGTTAAGGAAATGTGAAGTGCTAAGCAGGAGTAAGTTATTGGACATGCTGAACTAGGCCGGGAGGGTCTGAGCGCTCAGAGAGGCACGTAATGCTGTCGGATAGGTCCTAAATGAAAGTGACGTGACTGCACTAATGAGACGGCTTCGCATTACGTGTGACTCCTGCCTGAGGGACACATTATAGCTGACTTAATGAGAGGAGATATTGTACACAGGCACTTCTGTAGCTGAGCGATGAGACTGCCGGCCTTTCTGCTGAGGTACAAGCCGCCACAACAAGCGAGTGGTTTGTTAAAGTGTCTGTCAGGCTGAGCAACGGGGAGCACGCCGGTTAAATTCTCATCGCTGTGACCGAGGTGAGAGCAGGTCAGGGTGGTGTTTTATCTGATTCACACGTAGTAAACCCAGAAATGAAGAATGAAAACACTGGGCCTCAGAATAGAAACGTGGAGCGTGGAGAGGGATTAAGGTCAAAAATATCTGTGACATTACTGCTGTCTTTACTCACTTTAATAAATCATGCGGTTATAAAAAATAACTACTGGAATAGATGTAGAACATGTTCATGATATATCACATCATCTGCTGTGCACAGTGAGTTTTACATGAATTAACAACAAGCATCATACAGCAGTGACCAACATGAGCTGGAACAGAAAGAACATGCAGGACGCTGCTGATGTACACACACAGTTACTACACTGTAGGTTTGCCCTGTTAGGCCACATCTGGGGGGCCTGCGTGTTTATTATCGTAACCGTGACGACACCTGCTGAGTCTGGATGAAACTTTATGTGACTCCAACGGTTATGTACGTGGACACACTGTGCAGCTACCATTTATCTTTACAACCTTATAACTGCTTATTATAAAGTAGATCATTAAGTCATTATAAATATCACCCTAACCTGTGATGCAAGCGCTCCTCCCATACACAGAGTCTTTACTGGAAGTATTGATAAATTTAGGAACGACCGTGGTCAGGTGGGGGTGGGGGTCAGCTGTGTGAAGCAGCCATGTACGATGTGTTGACACCCAGCTCGCTGTGCTCTGGTCAGGCTTCAGTCGGTGTGTGAGTGAGTGATGGATCTGTAGCCTCTATTGACTGAAAACGAAGAGGAGACAAGAGAAAAGAGAGGGTCACAGAGGGGTGGAGAGGGAGGTGGAGGGAGGGGAGGCATGATCATCTGTCCAACTCTCCACAAGACACAAGTCACACCTCATTAGTAGGTAGTGGAAAAGAGAACGGCAGTTATGTCTGCCCTGAAAGTACTGTCTCACACACACACACACACACACACACACTCTTCTACCCCAATTACCCCTATCCTGTCCCTTGAGCTGACGGGTTGAGTTATGCTGACAGACACCCCTCTAGAAAGGGGGGCGAGGGGGGGGTTAAAAGAAAGGGGGGAGGAAGGAGAGGAGAAGGAGAAAAGTGATGGAAGGGTGAAAGCTGGTGGAGTTCAGAGAGGGGGGGGCAGAGGAGGGAGAATAGACAGAGAGAGAGGGGGGAAAAGGCGGGGGGCATCACGCGGCACGAGTCAGAATGAACCATGTCTCCCTGTCACCTGCCACACACTGTAAATGGATGGCCCCGCAATCTTGCCATCAGCGACTTATCTCCGCGGCCCGTAAGTGGAAAAACAGGGCGAGCAGACAGAAGAGAAGGAAGCGAGAAAATGGCAGAGTAGAGTTTCTTCGCTGCAAACTCACTGTAATTTGTTACAATTTCTAAAGACAAATATGACAGGATGGAATTACTCTGCCACTACGGAGGCAGTCATTTGCAAATGCCATAAAGTGCAGGTATTTCTCCGATCCAGATCCACTTCATCTGAGGCTTCGGGGATATTCAGCAGCAGCCGTCTACTCAAGTGTGTTTACAGTGAACGGCCTCTCCAGCTCGCTGTAGAAAGAAGTGTTGAGCAGTGGTGATGGAAGTGGCTGCTGCACGGTGGTGACTGATTCTCTGTCGAAGCCTTTGGAGGCTGTGGGATGATTTTGACAGACGTCCTCTAATCACAGCAGAGACTTTTCACAGGACTCATACAGAACTTCAGCTCTTACAAAAACACATGCTTTTACTGAGTGTGTGGAGGCCATCAGTGCACCTCTCAGTGATTTCTGTTTTAGGAAAACATTATGGAAGGAAGTTATTATCTAGTGTAAATGGAAGAGCTGTTGACTTTATTCACACTTCAGTTACAAACATGAGGAATAGATGTTTGACTGCTCTAAAGGGAAAGTCTGCTCAAAACAAACTAATGCATACAGCGTGTCACCGAACCACATCTGAAGGCAAAAGGATTTATAACGGTTCCTAACAGCCGGGCTGGGGGGGACGACATGCTTGTATTGTAAGGTAATTGGGCACACACTCATTCTCTGCTGGAACGCATTCGTGGTGTTTCACGAGTGAAAGAGGAGAGCTGAAGAGCAGAGTTCGAACTCTTGCACCTCGCGTGTGAAGTAAGAAAGACAGGGTTTCGTACGCAGTCAGCTATTTGAGAAGTAGTTTGAGGTTCTTTGAGGTGCGTGAGATTCAAAGTTCATTCGTAACCCTGGAAACAGTTTGTCAGAGAGATTTCACCTTGTGTTTCATTTGGTCTCATCACATGATCTTCATCGGCAGAGTTTCAGCAGAGTTTGTCGTCGTGTGATGTTGTTAACATTTCACGTGCACCGCAGCCAGACAGAGCACAGCAGTGCAGGTGTTTTCTCGCATTAACGACAGTGATGAGAGACGATCACACAGCACACAGTGTTATTAGTGCATCAGACAGTGAGTGATGAGTACAGTCACTGCCTTAATTTATGCATTGCGTCTTCGTCTTGTCGCCGCTGTTCAGCTCAAAGGATTTTACTTCCACTGTGAGGAAGGCAGGATGGGGAGAGCGAGGGAGCAGGGGAGGGAGAGAAAAAAATAACAGTGGAAATGTGACTGTAATGCAGCTCGGGAGCGCAAGCGTGGATTTTCTACTTCCTCTCTGACCAAATCCCACCATTTCAGGAGATTAACCTCGGCATGCGATAAATGTTCGACTTCTTCTTCCCCTCCAATTTCCTTGGAGCTAGAAACTCCAGAAGCCAGCGCGGCATGTAAGATAAAAAATGATCACCTAATTCACTCAAGCACAAAATACAATTCTGGAGAGAGGAGGAAAAGAGGGCAGAGGAGAGAAAAAAGGAGAGGGAGTGTGTCGAGCACTACCTCACGTCCACTGTTCAGAATTCTCCTCAATCAATTATTATTAAATGAAGCACTTATTCAAACAGACCTGTGCATAGCAAATAGGCCATAGCACTGTGATTGTCTGTGGAATTTCTTCTTTTTCTCTTATCCTGTGGGATTAATCGCTTTGTTCAGCTCTCCCCGCTACCCATAGTGCACCTCACATGGCAGCTGTGCCAAATGCTGTTGATTGCTGAAGGTGCCCTCTGCAGATTGCTGCTGCCACTAAGCCATTTAAATGGAGTTGTTAATAAAAATGTAGCGATGATTGCCTTCCACTTCTCCCTCATCTCTGGTTTGGCAGATGGTTGTCGCAGGACTAATGTCGGATTTGGTCGAACTGTCAAAGTAGACTCAAACGTTGAAGTTGAGCTGAAATTAAAATTCATTTTTCCCAGGAAGCCCATCTGTGTTTATGCTTGGTGTTTGGTCTGATTTGGACTTATTTGGCCAAAAAGAAGAAATGTATGTTGAATTTATTCTTCAGCCTTAACAATACTTCATACATTACTGGTAATGTAATTGGTGCAAACTCTGTGTGGGCGGGAATGGATGGGTTACTGAACGAACACCTGAGAGTTCTGCTTCATCTGCCAAGAGACACGCAGAATGATGACAAAGAGAAGCAAGACAACTAGAGACAACTACAACAAAGAGACACAAACACTCTGCAGAGATGAATAAGAGCCAATTTTTTGTGTTTCTTTCAGTCTGTTGTTATGTAGGTGTGGTGTGTGTGTTTCGTGGTGAACGGGGGGTTTGTCTCATGATCTGTTCATGTGAGTGGGCACCACAGATGGTTTGTAGTCACACTGTAGTGACATACAGGCGGCTCACCAGTGCTGACTGATGGATGTTACTTAGTGTACTGATATCAACATGTGAAGAGCCTCTGATTTTAAAAGCTCCTTCAGACAGCAGCTCACTGTGGACTCGGCCCTCGCTCACTGGCTCGTTGAGCTAACGCTTGAATCGCTGCCACGTGCTTATTCATCTGTTTTGAACTGGACTTTTAAATGTTCTTGTTTAGTCTGAATGTGCCAGCGCTCTATCACTGCTGGCAGTCAGCCTCTGAGCTTCATCTGAAACCTCTCCGGGGCAGTTTTCCACATCGAGATGTTATCCAAGACATTTTTATCAGCCAAAAGTTGCCTCTAATGATCAATTAAAGCTTGGATGTGTTTCTTCACCAGCCCTCGCCTTTCTTTTAGTGTTGATCATCGACTGACTCAGTGGCAAAAACAGGTTTTTTATTTATCCGTATGATCCCACAATGAAAAGAAACCAAACTGCTGTTAACACAGTAACTGCAGGAGGAACATGGTGCTTTTCACACAAAGGGAGCTTTCAGATGTGAATATGTAAATGCTGTGATTAGCTGCAAATCACTTCATATGGAGGCGAAGAACGAAGCAATCACATTTTTTCTTTCTGGCTTTCCTTGACCAAAATACCTCCTACACAATTGAATAATGCATATGGACAAGTGCTGGACTAATTTATGGCCACCAACCTACCTCCACCATAAAATAGGCTTCCCTTGACACAATAAGTTAATGAGCCCGTTTGTGACGCAGCGGTCTAATATGGAGGAGGCGAGGGATAGTGAGTGGGTGGATTATGATGGTGATTAGACCCAGTGGGTCAGGAGGGCCCATCGAACTGTCATCGATACCCACGAGATAGGATATCGCGCTAAAGCAGTGCTTCGTGTACTTCAGGCTCGCACACGGCGCCAGCGGGCAGAGGTGTTTGAATATTAATGGAGAGGTGGGAAATACATAAACACTCCATCTTGTTGGCAGAGCGTGTTTGTCTGGCCCCGCAGAGCGTTGAACGTGTGCCACGGCTGTGTCGGCCTGCATCCTCGTGATAAAAGGAGGGAAAAATTACACAGGCTCTCTTTGGCCAGACGCTAACGGATTCATTAGTGAGGAATGACTGACTGGGCTGGCTGAAATGTCACTGGGCCAAGCCGTCTCCCTGGACTGATGACCTCTGTGCCTGCGTCAGGAGGCGTCCTCATATTCTGGAGATGTTGGCTTTCCCTGACTAAATGACCAGCGGGCATCAGACGCTGTGGCTGGTTCTGTTATTCATGTTCCACTGTAACAGTGATTCATCAGTTAATTTAGTGGTTTGTAAGACTCATGCTCACAGAGCACATGTTGATGTTCAGCAGCTACAGTGTTCACCATGTTCACCATCTTCTGCATCTGCTAACATTAGCTAATTAGCACTAAACACAAAGCACAGCTGAGGCTCATGGGAATGTTATTAGTCATTTTGTCCTAAAGATAATAAAATTGTGACCTGATGGAGGTTATTGCAGTTCATCCTGAGGGGAGCATGAATGTTTGTTGAGAGATTTGAGTCTGCAGTCACCTGCTTTCAGACAGTTTGTTTGTTAGCATATATCACAGCCGTACAAAGGAGACACACACGCCTCACTTACCTCATGAAGGCTGACCTGAATGCTAGCAGCTGGTATTTATAGTAAATAACAGCCATACAGAGCATGATTTACACTTATAGGAATCATTTGCTGTTTAACAGCTTAAAAGTGTGATGAAAAAAATGATACATTCATCAAAAATGAAAATGAGCTAAATGGTTTGATGAGAGAAGTGCGACTTTGTGAATTCACAGCTGGAGAACTGCTGCTGTTCTCCAGGAGAACCCGACTGTGCCATGGAAACAGCTTTTGCAAATAGTCCAGGTTATGAAGTGTCAGCGGCCGTGATGAATAACTCTAATGATCAGGTGTGTGTTCTGGGTCACAGCAGTTAAAAGCGGTCATGGTAGAACAGAATGCAACATGGCAGCAACTTGTCCTTGTCGACACCACTTCAGCAAGTTAAAAGCCACACGGGCCTTACGTGTTAATACACCTGACAAAACGCTCCCTCGCTGATGGAACGCTAAAAGCCCGTCTGAGCAAAGCCAACGGGCCTTTTCCTCCCGCACAGGTGGCTGTCGGCTGCCGCTGTCGGCTCCAATCACGCTGCCTTGTGTACCACGCTGTTCCTCAAACGCTCAAACCGAGCGAGGCTTTTCTCTCACCACCTCTCTCCTCCCCTGTTGTTTTATTCATAGGGCTCAGGGTTCATTTGCCAAGTCCTCTGTTGTAGATTTAAGAAGACAAACAGCATTGCAAATCCACCAGAACAGTGTTAAACTAAATGACATTTTGCTCTGCCGGCTGGCTAATCGTAAAGAAAACGGTGGCGGATCAGCGCTTAAACCTCGTGTCTTCAGGCAGATATCATGCTCAGTATCACGCAGGATCCTTTGAAGTGTTTGTTGTCTTCCAGAGGGGCCCCGGAGGAAATGCTTCTCTTTTTCACACACACACACACAAACCCACACACACACATGCTTTTACACACACACACACACACACACACACACACAAACACACACAAACCCACACACACACATGCTTTTACACACACACACACACAAACACACACTGCGAGAGTTAGTTAATGGTGGGGAAGGCATTAAAAACACGCTCCTGTGTGTATTACGGGCTGCATATTGGTGGCACTGATGGTGACGATGCCTCTGCTGCTGTAGCGCTGCCCTGCTCGTGGAAAACACGGACGCACACTGTTTCGCACATGCATGTGCACACAAATGCACAGCGGGGAGAGCAACAGTAAGAGTGTATTTGACAGGTTAATGCTCATACATGCACAAATAAAAGAGCATGTGGTGCGTGGACTGCCGGACTCAATGTATGTGGAAACATGCCCGGACTCACATACATGTTGTGTAGCAGGCAAGAGGCTATAAAAACATATTAGAAAGGAAGAAGGCTGCCAGCTAGAAAGCTAACAATGGGGGAAGAGAGAACTGTGGGACGGCCGCTTATCTTTGGGTGAGACTCAGCTCTGCAGATTTAGAGTGAGGTGTCGCTCCAAGAAGTGATATTAAAAATTGTTTTTTTTTTTTTTTTTTTTTTTTAGTCATGGTCGGCCAATTAGTTGTTACTTCTTGAGTCACATCTGAACGACTGCCATGCGCCTACTCTGAGCTGCATATTTAGCCTTAAAGACAGATCGTGTACAAAAAAAGAAGTTTAAAAATATTCAGTGGAAGTCTACCTGTGCCAACATTGTGTGAGTGCTGACAGGCACTGGCAGCCACACTTCATGCTGTCATACTCTTAAAGACATCGATAATAAGCTCAACAGCATGTACGAACTTAAGTGGTTTTATTACTTTCTCCACATTGTAATGAATTAGAAGTGCGTTTACCGTGCAGCTGTAACAGCTGTAACAGTCGTCAGTCTTCACTAACGAGTGAGCGGTTGGGTTTGGTTGTTTCTTCACCGAACCGGTCACCGTGTCTCTGTCTCACTCTGCCTGTCTCACTCTGCCTGCCTGTGACTCACTGACAGAAACAACTTTCTTTCTCCTGTTGTTTGTCTGTGGGCGCTCCAAACTTAGCAGCATCACCACGGTCATGCATGAAGTGTCCAATAAAGAGGCGCGACGCCGGACAGGTTGACACTTCTGTCAGTGCCCAGCTGTTTGCTGGACTGACTGTGTCTATGTGACTGTGTATTTTCAGTGATGTTTGTCTCAGGGTTGTTTTGACAGCGACATTGAGCGTTAGCATGGCTTCAAACTCTTTGTGTCTCCATCCATCTATCCATCCAAGCAGTCGTCCAGCTATCTATCTGTCCTTCCGTCCATCTTTTCATCGCTGTTGTTTAATGAGATGGCATCACACATCAAGGTTCATTGGCTGTGTGCAGACAAACCCAGATTTAATTAGGGCCCACCACTGAAATACTTGCTCTTGCCAGCGAAAGCAGTGGCTTCACAAAATAATGACACATTTACATTTAACCGTGTAACCTATTTCTAATTAGTCAGTTGGGTTTTGTTTTTGTGTTTTTTTTTTTCATGATGGCAGAAAGTTCAACAAAATGACAGATGTATTGCCAATTATCATGCATTCTGAACACCTCATTATTGCTTCATTTGTTTTCACCGTCATCTATCCAGTTTTTTGGCTCTCTAATTTGTACGAGTGAGCTCGTGGACCAGAGCTGAGAGTCGGAGCTGGCAGGACCTGAATGCTCCTCCTTGTGCCTTGACTGGCTCAGCAGTTGCACCTCCAGCCAGTTGAAATCAATGGGGGCAGTGGGCAACTGTGGCTCTGTGTGGAGCAGATGGCAGAAGAATGGCCCTTCCTCCTTCTGTGGCACGCTCAGCAACATACAAATGGGTCAGCTCTCATCACTGGTCACACAGTATCGTGAAGCCAGGGCTCTGGTGTACTCGGGTTGTGCAACAAGGGAGACGGGGTCTCGTCAAACATATTTCCCTCAGATCTTGAGTTGGACGACTGATGGTGTCCAGTCTTCACACTGTGTCAAAGGCCAAACATGATCAACAAAGATAACCCACCACTGTAAAGTCACAGGAGTACAGTAACTGTAGAGAGGACACATGCATGAATTCATGCTAAGCTAGGCTAAATGCTTACACACACAGACACAGAATGATATCAGTCATCCTTTCATCTAACTCTTGAGAAAATGTGAAACTATTTGTTTAAAGGGTGACTAATAAATCCTAAAACTCCCACAGCCATGGGATTGGAACAGAGCGTCAACAGATATCGAACATTTACTGGACAGAGAGCAATAAGCTAACTGTAGCAAACATCCAGCCGAAGCCTGCTACCTGAACAGGCTGAGTTCACTGGTTTTAATCAGCCGGACCACAGATCAGTCAAAGCTTTACACACTACAGAAGTTAAAACTGGCTGGTCATTGTAAGTTTCTTCCTGAACATCAGTGTTTACTGTGACCCGTTCTAAACTCAGACATGTTTAATGTTATATTTTTTCCACCCTTGACCGTTCTGTGGGCCACATTGTAAATCCACATCAATATTTACAGGAACATAATGAAGTAGAGGAGTGTTTCGTACGTCTCCTGGTGATTTATGGCTTTTCCATGGCAGCTGCTTCTTAATTGCTTCACGCGCATGTTAGTGTCAGCCTCACTGTGGTGGATGGATGACTGCCAGCATAACTCTGTCACACATTCACCCTCATGTGCTTTGCTCTCTTTGGATGTATATTATTCCCTCACTCCTCCTCTGTCTGTGTGTCTGTCTGTGTCTCTGTGTTTTTCTGGGTTTGTCCCTGCGCCTTTCTCGTCGCGTCTCAGCGTTTCTCTTCCCTCTCGTCGCTTTCTTCCCGTCGCCTGTGCAGTCGATTGTCTGCCCGAGCAACATGTGGCAGGTGGTGAGAGGAAAAAGCAACAGTGAGGAGGGAAAAAAGCACCCTGACAAAAGCTGCCTCCCCCTAGCTTGCTTGTAGCTGCAAAAAAAATACATCAATCACCTCCATGATTGAATGATGTTAGCACAAGTCTGAGGATGTTGCCTCTGTTGAGATGAATGGCTCTGCTCGGCTCGACGTAGATTTCTGTGTCGACTTGTGTTTGTGTTGCTCATACAGCCTCACCATCAGTAATTATAGCACCATGTCGCTGTCTGGCTTGGCCTGCCAATCAAATCATGAGAGAGTTATGCACTACAATGATGCAACATCTGTGCAGTAATGGTCTATGTGTCTGGTTCTCAGTGTTGACTCCAGGAGCTCCAGTTTCACCAGAGATAAGCTGGAAACTAAGCCAGCGGAATGAGGACAATAGTGCTGTTACTCTGTCGCTCGTGTTGCCGTGTTCAGCATGAAGGACACGTCACTACTGATAGTTTGTGGATTAAACTGCCAAAAATTACATTTTCTACTTGTTTGGCATCATTTTGATGCAGAAAATCTCCTAAAAAGAATGATTCATATTCAGCAGATCCCAGAAACAATAGTTTTCTTCAGGACGGGAAACCCAGATCGATCTATCTATCTATCGATCTATCGATCTATCTATTGATCTATCGATCTATCTAAAACTCTACTTTAAAAGTCTGAATTCTGCTGCCACTGTGACTAAAGCTGCTACGTGTGAAGGGAAAACATTTGGTGATGCTAAAAATCTGATTTAAAAAAAGTCGAGTTGATTTAGTTGAATGTTAGAGGTCCACTCAACCACGTGTGTCAACGGGACACACGTGTAGTGACTGCAGTGTGCGTGTGTGAGAGAGAGTGTATACTACGTGGTTTGGGATCTGTGACACTGTTGTACTCATGTCATCGCAGAGCAAACAGAATCCAAAACCACGTTAGTACAGATGTAATCCACATCTGGCCAGAGCTGGATGATCAGACAAAGGAGAAGCTTGCAAGCAAGGCTGTTCAGCTTTACAACACACACACACACACACACACACACACACACACACACACACACTGCTGTCTCTGTGTGTGTGGCCTCAGCCAAAAGACCTGCTTAGTTTCCCAGTGTCTTGTAGCGTGTTCATGGCTGCTCTCACTTCGTCTCTCTGTCAGTCCCTCCCCTCTTCCTCCCCTCTTCCTCCCCTCTTCCCTTTCATCTCTATTTGCATATCCGTAGGTACTCACCTTTAGATCGTCTCAGACTCTGGTATCTTTTCATCCATTTGCCTGTTTGCTCATGTTCCTTGAATACTGCACTCAGTGAGGTTGAATGCTAAGCAGCTTTACTCGCCGAGAGGCTGGAAGACTTTGCCGACGTGTCATGTGGAGATATAAAGAAGTTCATGTTGGGTTCGCTTTGTGGAATAAAGGCTGCTGGTAATTTGTGGGTGTGTGACACCACTGTCTGCTTAAAGGAAAGAGTTTCAGCCACACTGCTGGGTTGGCTCTATGGATGTCAGTCCACCACTTTGGTCCTGATTGAAATACATCAGGATCCAGCACCAGCAGGTCCTCATCAGGTCAATGCTTCAGTTTCAGTTTCAGCTGGCAGAACAAATGCTAACATAAACATGTTTAGCTCAAATCATTGCAACCTCACAGAGCTGCTAGCATGGTGTGTGTCTGACAGAGCAGATACAGCAGGGCTGTCCACACACTGAAGTGTGTTTTTACACTTCACAAGTTTCTTCCATTTTATACACAGAACTGTATAAAACAGATTTAGCATTTTTGTTCTGAGCACTGTGCTGCACCTGAACGCATCCTGTGTCGACGCAGACAGAACCGATGCTGTTCTGCTAACGTGCTGCTTTCACTGGGCCTCCTGTGTCGAGCCTTGCTAAAATCGAGAAGAAGCAGCATCCCTCCTCTAATGAACTGAGCCACGTTCATTTCTGATGACCGGTTTGGATATTTGAACAACTATTGGTAGAAATGTTCATCATTTTAAACAGTAGAGGTTTTACCTGCTTCAACAAGAGACTGAGGGTCTGATTTAGGGTTTCTGCTCAGAGTGTGATTATTGGTGATTATTTGTTGTGGTTAATGAAAATGAGAATGTTGAGCAATTTAGAAAGAACAAGAAGTTTCATTGAATCCAAATACATGCACTTGTTGTGCTGGGCATCAGTGCAAATGTCAAAATAATGCTGATGTGAACTGGTCTAATAACACTTCCTCTAAGCTCCAGCTGTGACATAATGATATTAATGTTTATAGGAGGCAAAATAGTGAAATTACCTCCATCTCCTCCTAAGTTGACGTTCAAAATCTGTCCCCGTGAGATAAACCTCATTATTTCACAGACAGCTGCATTGTTTGCCAGAGTCATATAGGCCTACCTTTAACCAGAGAATGACATTTTGCTGTTCTCTGGCGTTATCAATGTGCTAAACGTCGATAAGGACAACATGCATTAGGATGCCGACACACAAGGTAATGATAACCTATGCCAATCCTAATAGACTGTCAGAAATCTTGATTGAAATCTCCCGGTTTTGCTCGCTCAAAAAAGCCAATCAGCATGCCTGCATTTTCCTAACGTCTTTCCCACCCCCGCCCCACCACTTCCTAATGCCTGCTTTTCAGGGTACAGATATTTGTTTTGGAATGTGTGCGGCAGGTTTTCAACAATGTGTTGTTTACCGTAATAGCGGAGGGGAGGGGCGGAGGCTGAGTCCCGTGCAGCTCACTGAGTTCTCTGTGATCAGGTCACATTGATACCTGTTACCTTCAGGAGGTGTAGCTCATACACTTCATTCTAACAACAGTGTGAGCACAAGATTATCGTGGTCAGAGCACAACGTGCTGTATGTAGGCCACACAACACCTGTGAGTGATGTCACCAGGCAAACAGGTGTTTAATCACCTGATACTGAAGCTGTCATTTTACATCAGTAAGCCTTAATTACTTTTAAAGGAGTAATTAGACGTTTTAGAGTTGGGTGAGAATGATAACACACGTCTGTACAGTGAATATGAAGCTGCTCTTAGCAGCCAGTTAGCTTAGCTCAGCACAAAGACTGGAAACGGGGGAAGCAGCGACCTGCACGTTAAATCTTGTTTGTTTAGTCTGAACAAAAAGGGGAAATTACTGGGCAGTATTTTTATACTGTGAACCAAAGGGCTCGAATTTTGGCAAGAAATTAGAATCAAATGAAAAAATCCCCTCCGGGCTTTTTTCTTTTTTTCTTCACCGAAGCCAAAATAAAAATCTTTAGTTAAAGATCTTTTGCGACGGGGGTTTGTTGTTTGTGTGTCTTAATTTGGACGCAGTGGCACTAACAATACCACTGGCATAAGATAAAGGCTATATTCATCTGCTTTCATTTATTTACTGTAATTAAATCATGTTAATTGAGTGGTGATTAATTAGACACAAGGCTCCATGTTCTGTAGTGTATATGCTGAATGTAATTTCCTGATGGTAATATTCATCTGTTCTCCTCATGGGCTTATAGCCTGTTTATATGTTAATAATCTGTGACAATACTGTTTCATAAAGCGTATTTCTTCATGCTGCCATTCACATCCACTTCTTTTGTTTCTCTGCTCTGTCTCGCTCTCTTTGCTGCTGCTGACTCGCTGAAGCAGGTAAGACTGTTATTAGCTCTCTCCTTTCAGCTTGTGTGCTTCTTCACAGTGTTCGTTCAGGTGCCTGTGTAGGTGTGTAAGTGCCTGTGTGTGTGTGTGTGTGTGTGTGTGTGTGTGTGTGTGTGTGTGTGTGTGTGTGGGTAGGAGAGGGGTGTTTCTGCGAGACGAACAGAGCTAGACCACACTCTCTCTCTGGCTCCTTCTATCGC
>JBBMJY010000013.1:17466700-17498550 GCA_037833715.1 Toxotes lorentzi
TGATATATATATATATATATATATATATATATTATATATATAAAATCAGTGTGCTTCATAAATAAATAGAAACATTTAAATTGAACAAAATCAAGTGAATAAAATGATTGATGCGGATGAAAAACTGGCTCCATTCTGGTTGGGCAGGGCTGAACGATGGAAGATCTAATTGCGATTTTTCTGGCAGATGTTGTGATTTCGATTTGATTCACGATTTTCTTCAAATCAAGCTTCAGTGTGATATTCACAGTGTACACTAACATTTACAGACATGACAGAAAATCACATCATACCATTAAAACATTAAACGCCATTACTCTAATGCAAGAATGAAAACTAAAGTTCAGAATTGATTTCAAATGGATTTAACAAACATTCATGTACATTCTATAAAGTCTTTGACCAGTGGCAGTTTTCCTCATGCAGATGCCTGTGGTGATTTTTCAGGTGCCGGTATAAATTGGTTGTGTTTCCGCTGGATGTTGTAACTTCAGATCTTTGCACAGAACCTGTTTCTGGTGCACGTCTGCACCCGAAATACTCCCAAATGACCAAATGACTGTTTTTCCTGGGGATTAAATCCCGTCACTCCTCTTCCGGTCCAGCTGAAGCCGTTTCACTAATGAAGGAGCAGGTGGAGCAGGTTATACTGATTGGTTAGTGTCACCTGTCCACGAGCAGCATGCCGCTTCTGATTGGTCAGCTCGGCAGGTAGGGAGACGGCATGTATGTGTAAAATAGTTGAAATCGCAATTTCGATGAGAAAACGATAAATCATTCAGCCCTACTCCATTCAGATGTAACCCTAAATTTCATCTGATTACAGTCAGTGAAGAAGAAGAATCAATAGAATCTACTGTAATTCTTTCTACAGTGGAATTCAAACATCGTTCAGAAAGTTCGGCCCACAGATGTGCTGCAGTTGTGGTTTTCTTTGCTTCAACCTTCTGTCCAGTTCATCCCAAACCAGCTCCATGTGGTTCAGGTCTCGAGACTGTGCTGGTCTTCATCATGTGAGGCCAGACGGCAGCTTCACATGGTGTTTTTTTTTTTTTTCTGGCCTGGGATCAGAGGGAGCCCTGAGACCGTACAGGAGCTACACCACGTCCTGTAGCTGCAGCACTAAAGCAGTGCCTTAACGTATCTTTTGAGTTGTTTCTGGATGTTGAAAGCAAAGGAACAAAAGAAAAAGTCCCTCCAGAAAACAGGCCCCACCTCTTTGCCAATTATCAGATCCAGTCTACAGCACTCCAGCGAGCAGCAGATAATGTAACAGCTTTGCCTCAGTGTGCCTGCTCCATCACTGCTGCCGACACCATCCACTGCAAAACGCGCATCTGGCACCTCCACATTCACCACTTAGCTAAATTACATTACTTCTAGCCTAGCGCCTCTAACAAGGTGCTCTGTGTATTTCGCTAGTTGGGAAAATAGGGAGAGAGCATGGCAAGAGACAAAGAAGTGGAGTAGCTAACATGGTGTTAACAATTGCTCAGTGAGTTCCTCTGCTTCCCATTACACACACTTTGCACCTTTTAACCTTGTTAGCGGGCCACGGCAGCGTGCTGCCCCAGAACGCTTGTTCCATAATTAAGGGTGGCTCAGGTGCTAGATTTATGGAGATTTGCAGGCCTGTGATTAAAATTGAAATTTAATTCTGGTAATCTGGCGGAGGTGAGGGAAGAGGAATATTGAACGTGAAAGGGGAGGGAAGGACGGTTTGGGTGGTTGGCTAGCCACATATCAGTGGGAGATACTTCACACAGGCTGTTCAAACATGGACTTAAAACAGGCTTATCTCCCAAAAGGTTAATGAGGAGCGGCTGGCTGCGCCTGTTACAAACGCACAACAGAGGTCTCATCTTCTGCTGCACAGCAGTGTGTCAGTCACACACACACACACACACACACACACACACAGGGGCTGGATAAGCTGCAGGCATCACAAGCCCACAGCCTCACAGATAGAATTCTCGTTTCCAATAACATCCTCAGACGACTTAATTACTTTTCCTTTTGATGCGACTCACCAGAATAAGCGGACTGGAGATGGAATCTCTGCCTGCTCCGTCTGTGTCTCCCTCTCTGTGTTTCTCCCTCCTCACCGATAGCTGATAATTTAGTTGTGGCATTTCAGATGGCGGGGCACGACTCTGAAGTCCATTTCCCTGAACTGTCGTACAGCTTGTGAAGGACACCGTTTACAGTGCAGAGAACAAATGATGTGTGGACAGCTTTGTTTCTCGTGTGTAGAAGTGGAGCTAAGAGAAGCCACTTTGTGTTAACTGTGTAAACTGTAAATAAACCACAGACCATCCTGCACCGGGATCACACAGCCGCGACGCCAGAGACGCTACTGCGGCTGGAAAAGAACCAAAACAAGACAACACACACTTACACTCCTTTGGCTGGACTCAGAACCATCTGCCCTTTGCCTTTTGTTCTCTGTTTTTTTTTTTAAACTCCTGACCAAAGTTAAAGTGTGTCGCTGTAAGACACAGAGATGTTCTATTTTACCTCGAGCTGCTCCATTTACCATTTTGAACCAACCCTTTATTTCTCCTGTGCATATGTTTCATTCTGTTGTTGCCCCTAAAATGAATAGAGGCCTGTGAATCCTGGACGAGCTCACGCTGCAGATTTATGTTGATGCCACAGAGGTGCATTGTACCTGCAGGACAGAGTGTGGACGTCCACCTTGTTTTTCACCTGCAGGGTGGCAGTGTGTGTGTGTGTGTGTGTGTGTGTGTGTGTGTGTGTGTGTGTGTGTGTGTGTGTGTGTGTGTGTGTGTGTGTGAGTGGGAGTTCCCTGTATATTTCCATTCAGAGCTGACTTGATGTAAACACACCCGGTGTGTTGATTGAAGTGCACATATGCAGGTAACGTTATGTTAGGACCGAGTTTCCCCCTGATTCCAGTCTTTATGCTAAGCTAAGCTAACGGATGTAGCTTCATATTTAGCACAAAGACATCAGTGGAGCCAAAGCGGCGTCAGTCTTCTCATTTCATTCTCTGGCAGAAAGTGATGTTTCCTTTCGATGTGCAGAAGTTAAACGTGAAAAAGTGGTGCGACCTTTGACTCCACTGACAAACACTGTGACAGATCAACCCATTTTCTGTGTAGTAATATTAACTGTCAGTTTCTGCACCCAGGTGACTGCACATTTCCCCATACATCTGTGACGGAGTGTGTTTGTAGGACTTTTTGTGCCAGCGGCGGTGGTGGCGGTGGCGGCGGCGGTGGCTCTGGCAGCACGGCGTCTCTCTGGCCGGGTCTGTGTCAGTTACAGAGATGAATAGCCTTCTGCTCTCGGCCCACTAAGTAATCCAGCCAATGATGAATTGCTGCTCTCACTGACACCCAAATTGGAATCATTGGGTCCAGGAGCCCAAACTGAAAAAAAGCACAGAGGGCCTCTGGCAGTGGCGTTTAGTCATCTGTTACTGTGTCGCTGCCCAAGGCCGCACGAGGTATTCCCCCCCTCTGTGTGCTCAAGGCCTCCGATAAATAGAAAAGACAAAGGGCCTCTCAGAAATGTGTCACACTCATATCCTTCCCCATCAAAATGGGGCTGCCATGATATTTTGTCCCCCCGATTTGGAGTCGTTGGACTGAGCTGCAGCCGAGGCTCCCTCTGAGTCATGATAGAAAACAGTCAGACCTTTTTTAAAGGCGTACTTCATTCAAAATAATTTCACCGTTTTTCCCTGATGCTTCTTCCTCCTGTCAGATTCCTCCCACACTGTGTCATCCTCTGAAAGCAGCTGCAGCTAGCCCACATCCTACAAGCGGTGGCCTGAGTCTGTTGGCGGCGCATGTAAAACAAATCCCCCAACACAAGGACTGACTTAATGAACTTAATGAGGTTTTCTAATTACAGAGGGAAGTTAGCCCATGTCAAATGGGCCTTTTTCTGCCTTCCTTGACATGGATTAACAGCCAGGCTATTAAATCCAGCCCTACATTACAACAGAGGAGAGAGTGAAACACAATCAGTCCTATCTGCTGTAATTCTGGCCTACATTCAGAGGCACGCTGCTTCATTTGAAGTGAATGAAGCTTGTATTTTTTAGAGCAGACTGAGCAACCCCAAGGCAGAATGTGAACCTCCTCTCGAAACCTTCTCAGGGATGGTGAATAGGGAATAAAAACAGGAGCAGAAATGTGTCAGTGCCTGAGCCATGAAGGCCGTAACCTTCATATTAACGGCTCTCATATAAAACAGACGTTTGGACTGTTACTTTCTTCCATTTCTTCCTTTACTCTTCTTCTTTTTCTCCTCGGTCTTTAGCTCATTCATGCTCTTTCTATTCTATCTTCCTATTTGTCTGTTCCCTTGTCTGTGTTACTCCTCCGTCGTAGGGATGAGGATGATTTTCTTTGTCATCATTAACACATCAAAAGAGCCAGGTGTGTATTTCAAAGTCATCTGATAACTGACACTCTTTAATGGTGCACTGGAACAGTAATTAATTTCAAAAACATCCCATTTATTTGTTCTGGAAGTAAAAGCTCCCGCCAAAGCGGCATAAATCCTGCTGCAGCTCAAATTAATTTACGTGTTGCGTCTCCTCGCATCCTTTGAGAATTTAATTATCTCAGCAAACAGGCTCTGGGTGTGTTGAATATATGTTCTATCAACAGAGTTGTTCTGAAGCCAAAACAGCACAGAGACATGTTTTCTTCCTCCTCCTCTGTCGTTCCACGAAGACCAAACTTTGAAAGGAAAGCAGCAGATGAAGCAGATAACAGTGCAGGGACAGACTCTGATGCCACCCAGTGGGTCCATCTATTCCTCAGCTAGAGTCTCCACCTCCCTGTTAGCACACTTGATCCGAGTCAATCCAGAAGCCTCAGCGCTGAGAGTAGCTTCTGGTGAACGGAGGCAGAGTCACTTAGGCGACAGTTCCCCTGTGATGAGTCACAGGTGGATACAGAACAGAACCGGGTTCACGGCAGGTGGACCCAGGTGTACTGTGGATACGTCCGTCGACGTTCACGTGTTTGGTTGGAGCGCCGTGTTCAGGAGTGTTTATGTGAACGGTGACGTGGTCAGATCATGTTAGGTCTGAATTATGTGGACATCATTACATTTTTACATTTTCATTTTATTACCTGCTGTTTCAGCTGTTTCACCATCACACCGTATCAATAAATTGATTAGATCAAATTAAGTTCAAATGATGATCAGGAAATAACCAGTGAATGAATTCAGGATTAATTCATTTGGTGCCAGAGACTGAGAACTGGAACATCTTCCATTCACTGCAGACAGATTTAGAAACAGTATTCCTCTCTTAAATTTAAAATCCACATCAGAACAGGTGGACGTATGTATGTATGAAAACTCGGATTCTTCCACTGTCACGTTTAGAAGCCTGGATTTTGTGTTGATGTTATTTTTAGCTTGTGTGTTTAACGTTGGGAGTTGTCAATGGAAGTTTTCTGATTTGTAGCGAATGAGTAAAGTTTGGCAAGAATCATCAAAATTGATTGAATAACATAAAAAATGAAGCATACACACTCCCACACTCTGAGAAACACATTTCAGGCTGTTTCTCACATGAATTTTTTAACTGCAAATCAAACCGCAGCCTTTTTTCCACAGAGGAAGTCATCGGCTTTTAAGTTGAGTTAGCAATACATTGTGTTTTTACTCATTCATATTTGATTGCATATTGATTTGTGGGTGGAGAGACTGAGAGAGAGACTCAGGCATGTTTCTGCAAATGAAAACCTTTCCAACATGTTGTTCATAAAAGGCCAATTCAAATATTAAATCAGGTCTGAGTGATGTACGGGAGATGAAATATGGCAATAAAAGAATTACAGCACCCTGTCATCTTTGTTTTGACAAACGATCCTGGCTCAGCACACACACACACACACATCCAGACAAACAGAAACACACTCACGCACACAAAGTCAGCATGAGGCGTTGGGGATTTTCTCACAAATCGGACCCCTGAAGGGAAAGAGGCCAGCATAAATCAGCTGGTGTCAGGGCTACAGACACCCACGGCTCTTTATCACCACACGCAGGCGAACACACTCACAGATTGATAGGTAGATAGTGGGTCTGACAGGCAGCCAGGTACACAGGCTTACAGAAGCATGCAGGCAGAGGGAGGCACTGATAGACAGGAAGAGGCAACAGCACGGGGCGGAGGCAGTCATCACGACGACACTGGTCACAGCTCTCACACTTAATACGGACGTGATGGTCCTCATTAATAAAACTCTGATTACTACAGAGAAGCAAAGTCATGATGCCATGTCCAGGCTAGCTCCTGACGCTCATCTGTCCCACTGTTAATACAGACACGTGAACTAACCCCGACCCCTCAGATCACCCATGGACCGGTATCATTTAGCCATTGTAGATTAAGGACTTATGGGAAATGGAGTTTTTTAAAGGCTGTTAAAACATAAATATTAAATAAACAATGATATTAGCAGGCTTTTTTAAAAATGACCTTATTTAAGTGTGTGAAGAGTCACATGACAAACAGTTTGATGTGTGGACTGTTATTATTATGTTATTATTTCTGTGGGACTGAAGTGGAGCAGAATCAGAAAAACTTTATTGATCCCCGTAGGGAAATTCTTTTGTTACGTATAAACTTCCAACTGAAAATGAAGAAGAAGAAGTTTTCAGTTTATGTCTCTGATTGAACACAACTGGAGCCTTTTCTGGTACAAATGTGACAGTGGTTCAGAGCAGGAGTTTAGCGAACAGTCATCTGTGATGTAAAATCACAGCAGATGCTGAAACCTAGGACGGAGATAAAATTTGAAAAGCAGGATCGAGATGCATCGTGCATTAAAAAAAAAAAACGGCTCATGACAGATGCAGTGTGGTCCATGATTCCAGCCTCTATCAGCAGACAAAGGCTTGTATAACTGTCACAGAGCGTTTAGGACACAGTGTCATACACAGCTTCAGCATGTAGGGGAGCAATCACAAACTCCATTTGTTTCCACCCATCAGAGTCTACCAGAGCAATACTAAGCTGGTGTTCCATTTCATGGGCTTGTCTGTTTTGGGTCATGCACCAGAAGCGAAATGCTTTGCCTACACAGTCACAGACAGCTGATAACATCTCATCCCATTATTTACTCTGTGGAAGACGCACACACTCCATGTGAGGTGTTGTTTTTTTTCTTTTGAGAAGTTTTTCTTTTTGAAAATCAGTTTTTACCTGGTTACACTAGAGAGGGTATCACGACACTCTCTTTCTTGTAGTTCACAAACAAGCACAACCTTGAAATGACTAAATGTGTGGTATCACCCCAGAAATAGCAGCTATCCATTTGAGATCAAAGAAAACGAAACCACAGGCTGATTCGGAGATTTCAGGTCGGAAACAGAAGGAGACAGGCACAGTGGGTTCGACAGCTTCTCACACACAAAAACACCTCTGTTGGAAATCATAATAATAGTAATGACATCGTGGTGTTTTTTTAGAGGCTTGGAGGTTGCGTCACAGCTCTCCTAGCAACCACGCTTGGTATCGTGGAGGTTGACTGAAGATTCGACTGAGGCAGGTACATGGAGATGCTGATACGGTGCGGTCATGGGTCAGCAGAGGAACTGGAGGTAAAAGTCTGATGTGTAGAATGGTCCCTAAATTAAATTTAATAAACGACTTTATGTCTTTAGCTTATTTTATACAGCAGGCTAGTTTAGGAAAGCAGTGACTGTTAACAAGTACTAAAAGAAACACTGCTCTCCTCCGTCTCACCAACATCTACACACACGTAGTGCATACAAACTGCACACAAAACACACAGTTCTCCCCCTGTCGTGCTTTCTCTCACACACCTGCAAAGAGAAACAGGGTGGGCGAGAGATGTCCACACACACACACACACTTTACATCTTCCTGCAGATTCCCACACTGCCTCCATCCAGCGTTTAGGGAAGTGTTGTAGAGGCCCTTCTCAAAATAGATCAGGCTGCTTTAGCTTCAAACAGACGAAGCGGAAATGAGCAGAAACACCAGTCTCTCTCCGAGTCAGGTGTGCTGCACACTTCAAAGTCAAAAGGAGTTTTGAATGCGGCACAAATGAAGCCTCCGGTGTGCCGATTCAAACTTCCACATCTCGATAATGACCTCGCCTTCCTACACGATTACTCATCATTCATTCAGCCCGTGCTGAGCTGGGAAGGTAGTGCTGGCTCGGGGATTTGAGGTGATGGTGGGAGGCGGGACGATTACGTGAATGAAAGTGATGTGGAGCAGTTGGGATAAAGCTCCATGATGCCCCCCTCTGAAGAATGGTGGGCTTTATTTTTAACGTGACGTTTGCCTCCCCTGTGCTTGGCTTCGTTAGCTCTTTTTCATCTGTGGTTGAAATATTCAGTGATTGCTGCTCGAGACGCTTCTGTCTGTGGCTCACGTCGGTTTGAAGCTGCCTGTGATAACAGCTTCAGTCTCAGTGCTTCGTGTCGGCCTGAAATGATGAGAGACTGTTAATGCAGCTGAACTTGTGTCTGTTTACCCTGCACTGCGTCTCTGCATGACTCTGATTGATAAGGTTTTCATATATGACATGTTTAAAACATGAACGTGCTGGAGGTTTCACACCTGTGTAAAGTGAGTGTACTGTACACATCCACAGGTATGTGAGAGTCCGAGTGACGTAAATGTTGTCACCAGGGCAGCAGCTGCACACGGTCTGCACCGGGTGGACCAGGAAGTAAAATCAAATCCGAACCTCGAAGACGAAACCCTGAGCTGTGGGAGAAGCATTTTATGGATGAAGTCGTAGTTAATCAAAGGAATATTTGTACATATATGTTTATATATCTACAGTTATTGATGTCAGCTGCTTTAATACTGTATAATACAGGCATGTTACAAAGCACAGTTAAGACTAAGTGAGCAGATGGCTGTTTTGGATTGTAACATTTATTTGGTCCCAGCTTGTCCAACCTTGGTTTTGTTCATATAAAAGTAATGTGCAGCAGCACACACACACCAATCACATTATGTTTTCTATTAATATAATGAGGAATGTTGTTAATTTACATATTTGTCAAGTTGCAAAGATGTTGAAACATGGCGGATTAGTAAAATGTTCACAGACGACATGTTTTCATATCCAATAATATCTGATCTCAGTCCAACCTGAAGTGACTCCAGCATCATTAAACTCACACTCTCACAGCACCTGGTTCAGGTTCTGGTCTGGTTTAATACAGAGCAGGTTCACAGTGACTTCAGACACAACCTGTTTATTTACATCTTTCCTGAACCTTAAACCACAGACGGGAGTCTGGATGCAGAGCCGGGTTCTGATGTTGCAGCTGCCACCATCCACCCCGAATGACATAATCCTGCCAGTGATTACATCACCACAACGTAACTGGGAAAATAGTTCAGTAATAAACAAACATGGCGGTCAGGGTCGAAGTGTCAGGAAGTGAAGCCAAGATCTCGTACTGACTGACGCCATGACCTTTTCCTCCAGATCAACAGGACATCGCTGCCAATGTGTAAGAGAGAATTGGAGCTTTAAAAACACGGTGAGAGGGAATTTATTGGGCTGTAGTTCATGGGGACAGAGAACATTAGAGATTGTATTTCATGATAACACGACACATGCCTTCATCTCAGTGGCACCAAATCAAAGAAATACAGCGAAAACCTTTTACCGTGTCTGCGTGCCCACATTCTGCTGCTCTATTATTCAGCACACGTCTCAGGAATCAGTGACAGAACTAAATATATCTCTTCTCTTTTTCTGTGGACTGTACATTCATTCCATGTGAAGGCTCCGATTTTTTTTTATCCAGCTGGAAAGTGATGTGCACTTGAACATGACACGGAAGTCATGTGGTGGAATTAAGTGCAAAGAGGCCACAGGTTTGTCTGTGGGGTTCAGTGAGTGTAGAACAGTGACCACTGTGTGTGTGTGTGTGTGTGTGTGTGTGTTAGATTTCTCTGTAATGTTTGCATTAAGACTTTAGGACTCTGTGAGTCCAGTGAACTTCCTGCCTGTACAGAGTGAACTGTCTCCGAATCTCAGAAGCTCTCCATCTCTGACTTCACACGTTCACTGAATTACAGGAAATGACTTTTCCCTCCTCTCCCCACTCATGGAGTTTTCATCTTTTTCCACATAGATCCGGTCAAATTGGAAAATATTTAAATAGTTACTCAGAACAACACGGGGCTAACACAAGCCCGAGGCAGCACGCACACGTTTTCCCCTTTTTCCATTTAAGTAAATGTAGAAGTGATATTTCCAAGATATTGAGAGCTGGTGAATGTTCCAGGTTCTTTTTCCTCCACTACAACATTAATGTCATTCTTAAGTAGCCAAGCAAAGTGCCTGTCGTCAGATAAAAGTGTTTTTTCCTCCCTGAAAAATAGATTTCTGTGTGAGTACCGAGCCATTTACGTTTCACTCAGAAGAAGACCCCCCCCCTCCCCCCACCACCACCACCAACACACACACACACACACACACTCTTCTGTGTTTTTATTGTATTTTGGATAAAAATATATCAGCAGAAGTTTGCATCTCATCCAGTGTTTTTATCCAAAGTTAGATTTACTCTTCTCCTTTTTCCAGCGTGTATAAGTTATTGGGTTTTTTTTTGGGGGGGGGGGTCTGTGGCCTGTGTTAACAAGGACATGAAGACCAACTAACAACCAACCAGACTGAGCCTTAATTTCCAAGTCTGGATGCATCAACATCAAACAGTTCTTTAATTGACTTAGAATCACACTAAATGTAGAGCATAGAATGGGAAAGGGGATATTATGAGCTGTCACATTACATTCATCACCTCCTTCTTCCCTTTTTTTTCACTCTGAGGTTGGATGAAAATCTGAGGCCTGAAAAAACAGACAGAGAAACCTGTGAGGAATCTGAAGTGGGGACCACTCCGTCTGTTCGGACAGGATGAACACCACGGGGCAGGTGGGGGGATAAAAGTATTCGCTCCGGGCGGGATTTGAAACTTCAACACAAACGTCCAGGATGTGGTCTGTGATTGTCCAGGAACATGACGTTTCAGTTTTATGTGATTTTCTAACTTTATTCTCAGTAATGTAAATGATCAGTTCGTGAAGCAGCTGTAAACCACGCAGCTCCACCTCGACCAGCTGCAGCATTAAAGTTGTGCTTCCACCATTTCCTCTCTGTGTGACGCCTGTCAGAGCATTTCAGCCGGCGTTCCCTCAGATAACGTCACAGCAGGCGGATGCCGCGGTTAGTCCTCGTCGTAGCACGTACGCAGTCATCAAGTAAAAAAATTTAATACATGAACTGAAAAATTGTGAATTAATACAATTAACATGTCACCAGGTGGAAATGAGAAGCTGTTCTGTAAACTGGGAATGTTTGTGTGAACCTGACGTATCAAACAGGGGATTATAACTCAGGTTCGGCTGCACGTGCTCAAACACACAGTTCACACTTCTAATTAAGCCTCTGAAATATTCTTATTTTTGAATTCGTGCATGCTGGTGTGAGTTTTCAGGAGATTTGGAAATGAAAATGAATCATCTCCTCGTGGCTGCTTCACAGAGAAACTCCCTGCACTCCTTTTCTTTTCCTCTTCTGCCTCCCATTTCTTCCCTCCCCAGTCCCAAGCGGCCAGGCTGCCTGAAACTTATGACTAGCCATGTTCTTCAAACATCATGCCGCAACCAAAGCATGGCAGGATGACAGATAGTCCCTTCAATATATAGTGACAAACAAATTAGTGCAAAGATGCTTCTCGCTGCATACCAGATGTGTTGGGCTCTGTGGTATGGAACAGCTGATGAAAAACTGTCCACGTCCCATCTGTGCTTTTCCGCAACCATCGGTGCAGCAATTTGTGCTGAACAAAGTAGTGCGAACAGCCAGCCTGATTATATGTGTCATAATGTGAGGCATAAAACACAGAAGAAGATCACACAGAAGCTTGCAGGTTTATTTGATGAGAGGAGAGGGAGGCCGTTTAGCAGCAAAGGACAGGGTGTAGGTGAAATAATGAGTGGATGGAGGTGAACAAACAGGATATGGGAGGAAGTGAGTCGGCTAATAAAAGCCAAAGAATGAAAAATAAAAGTGGGAAATCCAAATCTGTTTGAGCCGTCCAAACATGCAAGTTGTGTTTCATATTAACTCCTTTCAGCTATTTTTCTCCCTCACACCTTCCCTCTCTGCTCAGAGTGTCACTTCCCACCCTAGCCGCCGTCCAGGCTGGAGCTGGTGACTGCAGGGCTGTGACATGCACGGGCCAATTTGTATCTAACCTCACACCTGCCTATTGACTCCCACACACTCTGAGATTGGAGACCACACGCGGGGTCACATCGCCGTCTGAGCGCCGCGTCAGCGTGCATGTGCACTTACTGCTGATGCAGGCGACAAGCAACACCATGTTTTCTCCTTCCTGAGTGCAGCGGCAGGACGGGATTTCAGCTCTGAGCACACAAATACAATGAAGCCTGAGAGAACAGTAAATAGGCTTCACAAGTCAAAGTGGAGAACGGTAGCGTTTGATATTCCTGCGTTGCATCGACGCAGATGATGGCGTCAGGCTGTACGAGGAAGCACAGCTCGCTGACAGACGGAGGGAAAACTGAGGGAGATGAGCAGCAACACAGTGAGAGGCAGAGACATTTCTGACCCGCTTAGTGTCATTACACCGCAGACTTATCTCACTCGCTCTGCCTTGTAAATACACTCGAGTGCTTGTTATCAAACGAGCGAGGCGACAAACCCCATCCAGGTTTGAGTCCTCAGCTTCCTCTGCATGCTTGTAAATGAGTCATTCTCATGGATGACAGACTACATTAGTATTCTGTTAAGGAGGGAAGCGAGCGTGCATTAAATCCGCCACTTATCAGGTACTGATCGTGATCTGTGTAGAACTTTGGGGGAAAAAAAGTCATGGCTGTTTGCTTTTAATTGCCGAAAGGTATTCGGGGGCAGGACGGCGACGGTGTACGGGACTCATTCTGCTCCTTTCTGTTCCTGCTCCATCTCCGTGCTGCACTGACATTTCAGCTGAGGCTCGGTTCATTTTTAGGACGACATGTTGCTCGTGTGTTTCTTCACCTTCACTCTTTTCATAAAGGCCTTTTCAGCACTCTGAGATGCCATTATTCAGATGCTGCAATTTTAAGCACTAAAAGCTTTTGCAGTCAAACGCGAAGGCACCACACTTTCTATTCACGGGGCAGGATGCATAAAAAAAGAAAAAAAAAACATGCAGTGAAAAATTTATATTTTTGTGTTACATCAAAAGCCATACTTTTATACAGTTCAGGCACAAGATATGACATTAAAAAGCTTTTATCATGGCAGTATCCTCCAGTCTTATCCCAGTGAAAGGGAGCATGG
Organism: Toxotes lorentzi; assembly: GCA_037833715.1. Lineage (NCBI taxonomy): Eukaryota > Metazoa > Chordata > Actinopteri > Toxotidae > Toxotes > Toxotes lorentzi. Next base: position 17,480,056 of record JBBMJY010000013.1, read on the forward strand.
CTCAAAGAGGCGTCTGCTTGAGGAGAGGTGAGTGGCGTTAGACGGCGGCGTGATCATACCGTCGCACTCCCGCCGGCCTCTGTGACAGTCCACAGCCGTTACACACTCTGAGCAGGTTGCCTCTCAGGAGCATGAGTGTACTCACTGTCAGCATGGAAGAGCAGAGGAGGGAAAAATGGCATCAGATTTTCCCCTGTGCCACAGTATGATTAACCAATTCACTGGACTTCTTCTACTCTCACACGTCCACAGAGGAAAACACTTGTATCTGTGGACACCTCTGTGAATTCAGGCTCTGTGTTAGAGAGCACCAGTTTAACAAACAGAGAAAACTCTGATAAATGAAAGAGTTTTTAAATCAAAACCCTGCACATGAACTCTACAGTATTAATGTGTGGTTGTACCACAGAGTTTTGATATGAGCTACAGTACAGTCCCTGTGAGCTTTGTATTTGTCTTCTATCAGATCTTGTAGAGATTGTTCTGATTTTATGCCCAGTTTTATTTCATCTTGGCAACTCAAGTGTTGTTAGATTAACCAAAGTACAAAAACAAATGTTTTTGGCTTCTTCAGCTGGCAACACATCCCACTGCCGTCGATGCCGTCTACATTTCTTAATTATGGAATTCTCTAAAGGACGAGCTTCACAAAGCTCGAGCTGTAACTGAGTGCATGACAGGCGCCACACAGCTCATCAGAGGCACTGTGCAAGTTTTGGTAATAAATCTTAAAGTGCAGTTTGAGGGGACTCAGAGCCGCCAGCAGCTGCAGGATCTGAGTGTGTTGGTGGGGGATCTGAATCTGCCTTATGTTGTGTTTAATGACATTTTGGGAAAAACACAGACTCATTGTTTAGATGAGAAGATTCAGCATGAAGCTACGTCTGGTTAGCTTAGCTTAGCACAAAGTCTTCTCTGCTGCTCTGTAATTAACAGTTTAGTTTAATTCATACACACACGAGGTGGTAAAACAACAGGTGCAGTTGGACAGACACAGACCAGCTGTCTGATCACAGGAGGATGAAGTGCTGAGGTGGATGATGGGCAGGTGTACCTGGTGAGGTGAATGTGATGTGAGACCCAAGGCCTTGTAAACAGTTTGTCACTGGCTGTTATTTTTTTGTTTTTCTGTCCATTTCTTGCTTATCTGTTCACTGAGCTTCATAATTACATTTTGTATTTTATCGTCTGTTGTAATTGTTATTTTAGAAAGTTAAATAAGATTTTTATTCACAAACGAATTAGAAAAGTTTGAGATGAAGGAAAAAAACATTTCAGAGGAGTTTAATCAGTTTCAGTCTCAAAAGGTGTCTCACACACACACACACACACACACACACACTTAGCTCTTTTAAGATGATTAAATGAAAAACAATACACCAACCTGAGTTCTGAGATGGGAATGAGAAATTAGAGCAAATAAACAGAGACATTTTCCTAAAGGCATCGACATGAAAACCACGTCACATCATGCATGATGTGTGTTTACTGTCCAAACCTCATTATACTGTATAAACTGTAAAAAAAACAATTCAACAGCAATAACATATGTTCAAAATGACAACATTAACAATAATACACACAACATGCAGGGTCAGTGTCCACGCTGACGACTCTGTCCTTCATTCATGGCCAGAGGAGCAAATGCAGAGCAGATGGCCTGGATACTTTGTCCTTTCTGCTGCTAATCAGGTGCTAAATATCTGTCAGTCTGTGCTGATAGCTCTGTTACCCCCTCTGTCCTCCAGTAAAGGCTAACTCTAGTCACTGTACAGCACACACACCGCAGCCTCAGCATGTGTGTAACAACACTCACAACTTTAAGACAAACTGCAGCCAAAAAGTGATTAAAACACGTCGTTCCAGTGCAGAAACTCACACATTCGTGCTGACAGACAGGAGATAGCAGAGCCCGGAAAAATCCCCATATCCTGTCAGTAATTATCACCACTGAAGGTGGTCGATGTGAACAGCTTTCCCCAGCTGACACTGTTTTTGCACAACAGTCGATATGTATCGAGCCCGAGCATCGGAGAACCTGAGAAATCTGCTCTCCAACCAAATGTGTTTGTCAAGTAACACATCAAACCACATTATAGTTTGAATAGTGGGAGAAGCTGCTGTGGGTCGTATGGCAGCGTCAGTGTTACTGATGCTTCTGTCGTTAAAGCTCTACAGTGACGCAGGAGATGGAATTTCAAAGTGGAATACGTTTCTACCTTTACAGTGCAGTTACAGTCCTGCACAGCTGAGAGGCTTGAAATTGGGTCCTTCTCAATTCCCTTAATTGCGTCTGTGCTTTTTTTTTTTTCCTCTCACATCTTCAGCAGAGAAAAACGGAAGCAGGTTTTTTGTGTGAAGTCCTTTCCTCTCAGGTGTCATCTGCAGCGACATCGGTTTCGGATGATGATCAGTCTGCAGGTGTTAATTCAGTTCAGTTCAATTTCTTTTTTTCTTTTTTTTACAAAGCACTGAAACGTAACATACATTATGTCAAGTTCAAGCCCTGAGAGTGTGACAGAGAGAAACCCAACCGATCCCACCATGAGCAGCAGAAATGAGAAAATCTAATAATATAATGTGATAATAATATAATAATGGTGCAGTTACTGCTGTAAGCACCGTTTTCTGTCCTCACACAAGCCAAAACAGAACAAGAGATTAGTCTGTGCATGTTTGTCAAGTCGAACCACACCGTGTAAATCCACTGCTCAGTTTGGTGTTTAATTAGTCTCAGAACCCACGCTCATAAACCCAGGCACGTGCACGTGATACGAGCGCGTAGAAGAGTCCTCCACGTGCACAGATGTTCCACGTGCACAGATGTTCCTGACGAGCACGAGCTTTTTCCTCCCTGTGCGCTCACTTCTGCTCAGCACTCACTCCATGTGGCTCTGGCAGGTCGGCCCCTCATTCTACGTTTTTGTTTTTCATTCCTTATAAATAATTGCTTCCATCAAGGAGGTTCTGATTTTGCGTGTTTTGAAATAAAAAGGTGGCGTGTAAATATAACACAGGTTTAAACATAAGTTTAACATGTAGGAGACTGAAAAAAGTCGGCCATGTTAATTTCACCTTTTGTTTTTTCCCTTTTGTTGCTCGTCTCCTCTCATCTCTCTCTCTCTCCCTTTATTTTTTCATATCTACTCTGTCCAGCCTTAGACTTAGACTTATCACCAGGATTATTTTCCGCTCGCAGATTCTGTTCTGTGCGCTCGTATCATCGTATCATGTGCCTGCTTTTTATGTGTGTGTGGGTTTTGAGACTAATTAAACTCCATATCTCAGACACTGAATACATTATTGTTGGTGTCGGCATTGATTGACTTTCTGTTTGTAAATTCATTGTTTTGAATATATTGAATAAATCAGGTTATAATGAAAATGACTCAATTTGTAGAAAATGTGTGAATTTCTTACTTAATTTTTTAGGCAGAGTTGAAATGATGTAAATATATTGGTACCACTTCATAATGTGATACACAACATTACACTTACTATCTTAATATCACTTTACAAAAAGAGTAATGTTGGATGATAATCATGAAGCACGAGGGACCACGTAGTAACGAGGATGCACCCAAAGAGTATTGAAACAGGATCCAGGAAGTGGAGCTCAGTGTGTTTAACGTTTTATCAGATGTAAAACACCACACAGCGGTTCACGGGCAGGATTTTACAACTCGTGCTGCAAAGTCATCGTTCAGGAACGAGCACCTGCTCGTACATGCATGGCTCCATTTTATTACATTTTTTTTTGCCTGGTGACTGACTCATGTTGTTTTACCAGATCAGGCTGCCTTTTTTCACAGAGGTTGATCGAAGCCTGAATTATGAATTAAGAACGTGGTCAGTGTGTCGACTCCCAGATATTTACACAAAACGTGTGCTGCGTTGTTGTGTAACTTCAGGGCTCCGTGATAAAATCACAGCATGTGTGAGCTTTAGATGCAGAAAGAAGGTGGAGGGGTGTTTAACATCACGTCTGTTTTTATTTTGCCCTCTGCTCAGAGCTCACACAGGAGAAGTGACAGCAATCAGGTTCTAAGTGCTGTGGAGAAACAATGCAGCCTCTCATTTAGTGGCTCAGTGGCTTTCCATCTGAGTCTGGCAGGAAGACATTGAGAGAAAGATGGAGACAGGAGAGAGAGAGCGAGAGTCAATGATTTCCCCCAGCGCCTGTTTCAATAGTGTCTCCCGTCGCTCATCTGACCCATTCGTTATGCTGAGCCATGGGGAAATCTGATTGGGCTCATTACTCTCTCCTCAGAACTGATACAGGAAGCAAGGAGAGCAAACGAGGGAGCAAGCCTCTTCTCCAGCTCATTGTGAATGGACACCATCGCCAGTGTTGTCACTATCAGGAGTATATGGCCATCTGCCAGGGCTCTCCCTGTCTAACCTGGCTCTCCTCTGCCTCCCTGCCTTTGTGCAGAGGGAACAAATGAGCGCCGTCTCCTCCCCCGTGTCCTGGTGCAGTGGGGGATGGACGTAGTGAGCTGAGACTATGAGCAGGCGTCTCATTCATCCGGCCGCTGGTGAATGAGAAGGGATGGATGACAGAGACCATGAAGGGCAGGTAATGTAACAGTGTCCACATCAGTGGTGGTACGTCTGATGAACCTGCAGTCGGAAGGATTGTTCCAGATTCACGTCATCTGCCCAGATGTGATGCTGATGTCATGTGAAGTGACTGGGAGGATGTTGCTGATGCACAGGAGGTGACAGATGTGGAAACACAAAGCTGGCCTCACTGCAGACAGCTTAACCTCTCCCTAACACGCACACACGGGAAGTGTAGGTCTGAGGGATGTGTGTTCACCGGCGACACACCTCATGATTTCTGTGTAAAGGAGCGTTCAGGTGCTCTAACAGTCTGACGGCCATATGTCGTCCTCAGCGGCGTTACAGTGGCTGTGCTGACAGCTGATGGCTTCGAAAACAGGAAGGACTGTATCAGTTTAAAGCAATTTAACAGATGTTCCAGACCAGTCACATTAACTGAGAACTGCAGAAATGAAAACAAACATCACAAACAAGCTCGACTTCTTATCTCGATATAAATGTGACATAAATGTTCATATTCAGTTCGTCTCTGCTGAAGCAGCTGAAACTCCAGAGTCCTTCACTGATTCTGGTTGTAGACTATAGTGTGTTGTGCTAGTAGCAGCGAATGGAGCCTGTAGCCTGCCTGTATTTTTTACATCCATATGTTTATTTGACAGCTTTAGTGACTGTTTTCTTCACAGATTAACATTTTACATCCAAAGGAAATGATGAGCTGATTAAATCTGACGCACTGCAGGTTACTGTAGGTTACACTGCTACATGTGTCAAATAGTAAAGCGGATCCCAACGACTCCAACAGCAGTAAAATAATGTAATATATAACAGTATAACAGGTACAGGGGGCTGTATGAGCTGTATGTATTGTTCTCCTACAGTTGCACGTTCTTGACATTGGTCGGGTTCGTTGGATGAATCTGCCGAGGGAATAAATATATTTCCTTTCATTAACTGTTTCTATTCTTTCAATCTTTCAATTTAGACCAACTTAATGGAAAAAGCTGTAAGAGGCTTGTTGTTGTATATTGTTATTATTGTACAGGATTTGGGATATTTATATACTAATAACACAGCAAAGCAGTGGTATTATTGTCCTGCAGCGTCAGACTGTGCTGGCTCTCTGCGGTGTATTTTAATTTACGAGGCTGAAAATATGCTGTATCTCTGTGGGAAAATCAATCACACTACATTCAGTAGACCACCAACAAAAACTGCCTCTGATGTTATACACAGCCGACTCATAAATCAGAGCCAAGTGTGCTTGTGCCGGCGCTTCATAAACCTGTCAGAAACCGATCAGAGGTGGCATTTGGAGGATGACCTCTAAACTGCACTGCTTACCACGGCACAGTTGATTCAGCATCAGACTTATTGAAAACATGATGATATTTTCTACTCAATAGCTACTTCCTGAGACATTTGAAATGAACTATGGTCCATTGAAAGTGAGAAGAATTGTTTTGGAGGGCTGCTTTGAAATTAAACAGACCTGGAGAGCTCTTTAGAGAAAAGCTCTATTCTGACTGTGAACTCAGTCATCTGAATAAAAATCCTCTGAATACAGAATAAAAGCGTCTATTCAGGCTTTTGCACAGCCCAGTGACGAGGCCGACACATCAGCAAGCACTGAGAATAGTGCAGAGAATTTGTTTCCTCTTTATATCATTGAAGTTTTATAGATGCCAGTGTTGGTTTGTCTGTCATTCAGTCAGTTCTTCGGCACCTCAGCAGACCTTCATGGTTCCCAGAGGAACGACTGATTTTACACGATGGATTGGCACAACTGAGCAGCAGACACCGACGGTTCCCCCGACTTTAGCGCCACACTCAAAGTTTTAAATGCAAGTCCCAACAGAGCTGTTGGATTAACATGATGTGTGGTACAGACTTTAATGTTCCCTTCAGAGTCAGCTGTGGCAACTTAAATAACCGTGTAAACCAAATGTTACTACATGTCCAGTGTTCTGGTTTATGACCAAAATACCTGCAAAGCTAACAACGTCTTCATCAGCCTCAAATCTTAACATGCTAAGTTTAGTTTTGTCTTTGCTGTGAAAAATAGGTCAAGAATATTTTCCATCATAGTTTTCATGAACAAAACTAACGTACCTGATTAAAATCAGCATGCTAGGATTGCCACTGTGAGCATGTTAGCATGCTATCATTAGCATTTAACTCATAGCAGTGGTGTGTCTAGGTACAGCCTCAGAGAGCTGCTAGCATGACTGTAGACCGTCAGGTAGCCTCTACACCTGGTCTAAACATGTGATCTGTGTTCAGATACGTTATCTGTGATCAAATGTCGGTATGCAGACTTAGTTGGACAGGTCAGGTGGACTTTTCAACAACCCTGGTACATGCCAGGTTACGGGAAACAACGCCATGGATGGGCATCGTTCATTTTTATCAAGGGAAGACCTGCTAGCTTCTGCTACTGCATGCGTCCTGTTTAAACAACCAAATGTGAAAATGGTGAAAACCTGAACGTCAGTAATATATCAGCCTGCTGCTTTTGCTTTTGTGTCGCAGCCTGTAGATTTGAGTGTTTACAGCTGCAGCTTATTCTCTAAGGACAAGAAAATCTTTTACGCTGTAGCAGCTTCTGGTTTTAAAGCTCATGACATACTGTACATACTGTGTGCATCTGTTTACACCAGGCCCTGGTATCTCTTTGCCCAGTGGGCCTTTGGACTTGATGAGTGGGTGGTTTAGACCTCTTGGCAAACAGGATTATCAAATATACATTACAGGCGTTTCAGGCCCCAGTGTGAAAGCTTAGGCTCCGGTGTGTTAATTGCCGTCCTCACTGTGCTCTGTAATTTCATGCTTGATGTGAACATTTGTCTTTCACGCTACAGAGGAACTGGATATATTTTGTGTACAAATGCAGGAATAAGCTAGAATATGCTGCACCGGCCAACAGACCCTGAAACACTCGTAATTTTGCCACTTTTGTAAACACACCAGACAGCCATGTTTTTTACTGTAAATAGGGCTTTAGGGGCTTTAAAAACAATATAGACTGATTTGAAAATGGCCTGGATAATGACCCTGTCGGCCAAGGGAGTCATTTAGGGCCAAATTGCTGCTTGTGTTGGGCTTTATTCCGTAATTAGGTCAGAATGCAAATGTGTGTATTGTGATGTTGGCCCACGAGGGCTAGCACGGCTCCAGCCTCCGTGTTTAGAGTGTATCCATGTGTGTCGGACTGACTCACTGAGCCCCTCCAGCACTGCTGAGCTGCGAAGAGTGAGAGAGCACCGGGGGCCGAGCTCATTCACAACCTTGCGCTGTTATCAAAACATGTTTATTGCGCTGTAATGTGGAGTCGCGTTTATGCAGCATTTACCTGTGTGAAATCGTCGCTGCTGCAGGACTGTGGTGGAGGGAGGCATGGAGGTTGGAGGGAGTCTTGACCTCGAGCTCACCCTCTAACCTTCCACACACCTACATAAACTCGTTCTACTTCCAATTCTTCCTCCTGCTTTTTCCTGCTTCATCACCTCCGCCTACGTTTCCTCCCCCTTGCTGCCTCTCCCTTACCTTTCTCTTTTATTGACCATTAGCTGATGTTGGGAAGAGTTAGGGGGTGTAATTAAAGAGCCAGACTGGTCTGTCAATTCTGCTCAGCGCTGCATGGAGAGCACTGGACCCAGCGAAGGCCTTAATACGGCTTCATACTGTAAACAACACGCACACCTGGACAGCAGCAGACCCCGGAGAGAAACTGGAGAGAGCTGCTGTCGACACGTTAGCACTGATACAGAGAGGAAGTTTATCAGCACAGCTGGAGTGGTTGTGTGTGTGGACGATTTCAGATGGCTAAATAAAGAGGAACCAGACAAAGAAATAACAGAAACAATACACATCAGCTTTTATGAATCTGTTTACTGTGTTGTAATTAAATGAAAAACACACTGAGTCTCAGTTATTTAGCTTATTGTATTTAATTGAATAAATTAAATTAATTTTCACTGTGATGGAAAGATGTTTATACTGAATACTCAACACAAAGCACCGGCATTAGTTTTCAGGAGGAGGTGGAAAGGAGTTTTTTCTTTGTTGAGATGGCGACACATCGTCTAAGCCGAAACGAGAGAAAAAAAAACAGGCATGAGCATAGCGTGGTGTTTCCAACCCAACCTGCTATCTGCTAAATCAAAGCAAATGAATACATCCACAAGGGAAAAAAACTCCCTCCCTCCTGTCGCTGCCTCTGGTCTCTGTCCAGTGTCATCGTCTCACACCTGACAGCGTAGGACCACCTGCTGAGGTCTATAATATTCTCTCGTATCACCTCACACATTTTAGTCAAGAGAGATTTCTGACAGAAGGACTTGGAATATGAAAAGACTTGTTTTATATTTCACTTAGTTTCTTTAATATATATATATATATATATATTATATATAGATATATACATTATTTATTTATTTATTTTAGTTTAAATCTTCCCTGTGTGTGTGTAGCTTTGTGCTGGCTTCCTTGTGTGTGTCCATGTCCATGCATGTGTGCATTGTGTGCATGCTCCTGCTCATTTATGCTCCGTCTCTGTCTCGACACTGATCCGCAGCTTTAATCGATAAAACTATCAAAACACGTCCGCCGCTGCCCTCTTGTTGACTCTTCGTGTCTCTTGTCTCTCCTCCAGAGAAAGTCAGTATGCTGTCAGCATTGATCGCTCCCTTCAAGTACATAAGCCCTGGGACCAGCAGCACAGAGGACGAGGACAGTTTAAGTAAGCCGCTGTCTCTTTTCTTTCTCTCTGTCAACATGCTGCGCTGACTCCCTCAGCGTCAGGCCTAATATGGAAATGATCCCTCTGTCACTCACATAATTAATTATTTGGGAAATGGGCTATTTGATTACGCACGGGTGTCAGCTCGTGTGTTAAAATCTGTATTATCTAATAAAAGTGAGCTATTAAATATTAAATTTGAGTGTTTGTAATAAATAAGTCATTAGATTGGTACATGTACGCCTGCATTCACATCATCTAGAGCTACAATCTGCTTCAGCCACCAGTGAATGCCAGCACTTGATCCCAGCCTCCCTTTTCACCATTAACATTCTCGTGGTGCGATCTTAACACCCTCTTTTTGTTCATTTCCCATCAGAAATGCAATACGCCACCACTTCCCCGTAACTGGGTTTGAAGAGCGTATCACAGCTGTTCAGACTTTGCTCTCGTGGAGGACAGAAGTGTGAAATAAAGCGGGCTACAGACATTTCTCTCATCCCCACCCCCATTACAAATAGGACTGATGCTCTGTGTTGGACACAGGGACCAACGTTCAGAACCGATTCAGAACCAATTTGGAGCCACATTACAGAATGATTTGGCAGTTAACGTCGCCATTTTAGGGGATTTGTATTTGTATTTTAAAACACTTAAACGTGATAGAGCCCTGCGGTATGAAGTGGACTCGCCTCAGGGAGGTGATTGTAGCTTTGTTCATTACCATTTTATTGTGAATCAAGGAGCTCAATCTGCCTTGAGAGACTGATTCATTTTGTTCAGCCAGGATAAATGAGAGTGTCACGTAATAATGAATGGTTTTTTTTCCTCATTGTGTTTTGAGTATATTTTATCACAGTGAATTACTTTGTGTTTGCTTCGCTGTTTCTTTTGCAGGTACCAGCAGCGCAGAGGTGAAGGAAAACCGTAACATCGGTAACTTAGAGGATCGGACCTTAGGACCTGCGGAGTGTCAGTCGCTTTTCTGCTCCGACTCTACGAGGAGCGGCAGCTCTGGTCTGAAGAGGAAACGGCCGCTGGAGGAGGACAACAACGGGCACCTGTGTCAGCTCCGTCTGATCTATAAGAAACTGTCCTGGTCCGAGGCCCCGAAGAACGCTTTGGTGCAGCTGAACGAGCTCCGGCCGGGCCTGCAGTATCACATGGTGTCTCAGACGGGCCCGGTGCACGCTCCGGTCTTCTCCATCGCTGTGGAGGTGAACGGGCTGACCTTCGAGGGCACGGGCCCCACAAAGAAGAAAGCTAAGATGAGGGCCGCCGAGCTAGCCCTCAAGTCCTTCATCCAGTTCCCCAACGCTCCTCAGGCCCACCTAGCCATGGGAAACATATCCAACCCTTCGGCCGACTTCACCTCAGACCAGGCGGACTTCCCTGACACGCTCTTTAAGGAATTCGAGTCTTCGCCGTGCTCCGATGGCCTCTCGCTCTGCAGCTCAGCCGCTGAGAGTGAGCTACTATCGAGTGAGCTGCTGAGACACGGACGGTTGCTTCGCCACACCTTGGACCTGATGGTGCAGGCTCAGCAGAGACTGGGTGGGATTGTTCCAGAGCCTGAGGCCCCCAAGAGCCCCGTGGCGCTGTTAAATGAGCTCCGGCCGGGCCTGCGCTACGCCTGCCTCTCGGAGCGAGCCGAGGGCCGACGGCTGCGTAGCTTTGTCATGGCCGTGCGTGTGGACGGACGGATATTTGAGGGCTGCGGTCGCAGCAAGAAGCTGGCCAAGACCCAGGCGGCCCAGTGTGCTCTTCAGGCCCTCTTCAACATCAGGACAGCCCCTGAGGGGAGAACAGGCCTCAAAGCCAGCAGGAAGAGTTGTCCTCATTTACCCCAGGTGAGTACAGACACATCCCCAACGCCTGTCTTCTGCTAAGCTTCTTTGGCAGCCACTCCACTACCTACAGGGGCCTGTAATGACCAAAACAGCAGGCGTGCAGTGAAAACCCAAACACCATCCAACAAGTAATTAAGGAGGAAAGGAGATAGGGGCTAAGCAGAGTGGGGATGGAAGGAGAAATAGTGGCAGCGCTGATAAAGAGATGTGAAAGCAAGCTGACATTTCACATAGTGAAAACACAGATCACAGTTCTGTGTGTGGGTGCAGTCGTGTGTGTTCTGCCGAGCCGGGGTCTTGAGTAAACAATATCCGTTTGTTGTTCCGTTTATATTGAAAAGCATGTAAATGAAGCTAATTATTGTCCTTGTGCCTCTAACATAAGAGAAATGTGCATCACAACCCAAATGAGTTTTTTCAGTCTTATGTGTTTGCAGAGCTGTAATTGGGAGAGTTTTGTAATTTTACAAAATCTCCTGTTTCCTCATGTGTGGCATCACATTGTCTACAAACATTAATTCAATCTGCCCAAAGGAGATAGAAAAGCAAAGAGCATACTGACAAACAAACCGCCCAATCCCATGCTCATTTACCCAAATATGTAAATAGCAATCAGAGCGAGGAAACTAGTTTTTGAGAAAGTGGAGGAAATTGGAGAGCCTAAAGACACAGTGGCTGGATTGGCTGGCACTCGTTGACAGCCATTTAAAACTTCATTTCAGCTACAGAATTTCATCTAATGTAAAACTGCCCCGAGACGATAGTCACACCGATTTTCGTTGTTTACTATTGTTTGCGTTGAGGAAAACCCTGTGTCCCATCTGTCCGGGTCACTGGCAAACTGACAGCTGAGAGTGGAACTCAACGCTTTCCGTCTTCTGTCTTAATACAACACAGAATAATGTGTAAAGCGCTGCACTCCTGAAGTCTTAAATCGAAAACTTAAGCCGCTCACATCCTTTCCCTAAAGTCCTTCCTTGAAGCCTCGTGTCACCATCTCTGTCCTCTGTGCATCCTGCAGGCTATGTGTCGTATTAACATTCTTTTTCAGCCTTGAAGAAATAAACTGGCAAGAGTGTCCTTCCCCAGAGCACGACATCAACCCAACAAACCTGCACATGTTTGCCTGGGAGAAACTTTTTTTTTTCCCTCCCTGCTGCCACGGTGTCTAAAAGGATTTTAAGAGGATTTGCTGCACCCGTTTAGTTCCAGAAAGCACTCGCTTGTGGAATTTCTTGAAAGTCAGCCGTGCTGTCTGCCAGGCTCGAGAGGCATTTTATTCTCATTGGTAAAGGACAAAAGCGCATATAGAACACCTACACACGCATGTACACGTAAACATGTGACCAGGCATGTGTCTGTGGTTACGATGGGAAACACGTCTGAACCTGTGGCATGATAAAGCCTCATCCAGAGGATGTTCATGGTTCTGTGCAGCGTTTAACTCAAAGCTTTCTCCTGAAATTGAAGGTTCTTCACACATTGATTTTTTTCCATTAATGATGTGAAACACAGAAATGGAAAGGGTTCTATGTTCAGAGATATTCTCTAAGATGGTTCTACAACTGCACAGCTGATATCTATGTTACTGTTTGTTAGCAAGAATTATTATTAGTATTAGTATTAGTATTAGTCAGTGACGACCTCAGAGGCCCGAATTTAAATGCGTAGTAATCTGAGGTGAATCCAGGTTTCTATCTGGCTGCTGAAGTTTCAGTGATCTGATGTGAACTCTGCCGGGTTCTGTTTTCTGTCCCCACGTTCTCTCTCTGACAGCAGGAACCATGATTACAATCTATGGAAATATTAATCTATGGAATTAATGACACCGAAGCGGTGAAACTATCCAGCAGTTCAAAAAGACAAAAGTCTGTTTGTAAAACTCGTCCGCAGCAGAATTAGTTTGTCTCATCATCCCTGTTGAAAACCAGTTGTCATCAGAAAAACTGATTCAGACATCACAGCTGTTTTAGGAGACATGCCCATGTTTGTACCCTGTTTGCACTAAATAAATCCTCCTGGCAGAGGAGGCCATGGGTCATTTTAATGATTCCCTGCGGTGCGGCAGAACTTTCATACACGGCCTCCTGATCGATCGGTTTACTCCGATAAAGACCCACAGGGTAAAGCAGCAGCTGATGTGTAACACACGGGCAGAGGTAAAGCACAGGGTTAGGACAACACTTCTACTCCACTCTCGTACAATGAATTCAGGGACCCAGAGAGCAAGAAAGGGATTCAGCACTTAAATATAGTGATGGGGACATGGCTGGATTAATCTCCCCAGGGCCCCGGGGGCAAAAAAGTGTTCTTGGGCCCCTGTTGACCCCCATTATACACGGGTTTGCAGTTTAATTATTTCCCCTGTAACCCAGAAACCAAGCAGTACTCTACGGCTGAAGCTGCAACAGTTTTGATAATTGATTCATGGTTTGAGTAATTTTTTAAAGAAAAATGTCAAAGATTCATTGGAAGCAGCTTTTTTCTGTGCATGATAATAAACTCAACATCTTTGTGGTTTTGACTGTTCGTCCCATTGGTAAGTTGAGATGGATTAACTGAGCAACTTCAGGTTGTGCTGAGCTGAACTGCATGGCTGGTAAATCCAGAATCCAAACCCCCCCCCCCCCAAATGAAATATTTAAACCCACCTGACCTGCATGGTGCTGGATTCTTCTCAGACCTGCCTGGCTTCACATACTAAGGACTAATACAAGGAGACAAGACAAGCATACTAGTACACATCCTCACCTGTAGCGATAGAGCCGATACTCTCCTCCATCCCTCTGATGCTCCTGCCGATGGGAACTGACTTCAGCAGTCACACCACAAACAAGGCTCAGAACCACGGTGTGACATTAAAGAGCCATTTATCTTCCAGCAAGGACTTTAATTTTTTATTCCTTCATTTAACCTTTATTTATCCAGGGAAATCAAGTCAGAGCAGATTCTGCAGAGATATCTGGTCTGACATCAGCTTAATTCCACCTCCTCACTCCAGAGAGATGCTGAGTGCAGCTGCAGTCATCTGCCTTTAGCAGCTCTCAGTGCTGCTGGCAGATAACTGCCTTGCTCACTAGCACATCTGCAGTCGTAGTTCAGGGAAGGCAGAGTGTAATATTTATAATGTTCACAATATATATATGAATATTTACTTTAAGAAAATGAATAAAGGATTATTACAGCCATCATATGAGTGAACTGAGAGCAGGCGACAGCTCTATTCTAAAGGATTTATGCACCTCAGCATTAATTAATAAGCACACTAATTTGTTTACTCAGTTATGTCACAGTAACAGACGTAATTACTGCCTGAATTCAGTTTTTCCATAATAAAGTCATGAAGTCATGAAGCACAGCAGAGTCAGACGAGGTGGTGGAGATAAAATGGAGATAACCTCAACGTTGCCTTTGCCTCTAAACAAAACTTTTTGTCTTTATTATTAATCAGCCGCTTTAAAGCTGTTGTTAAATCCAATCCACAGCACTCCAGTCACCAGGAAACATCTCCACCCTATTAAAGGCTGCACAGTGATGTGAGAAAGTGCTGGAGTGGAATGATTACCCCACTGTTCAGGCCTTGATTGGCCACTTAATCTCCCCTTGCCGTCACAACGCACTGCGGTGTTGCCAAGACTGAGACTTGTGTGCAGCAGTGGGAAGGCAGAGAGTCAGCAGGTCCACGAGGAAGGACAGTACAGAGGTCAGCGGTCAGGACGCCGCGCTCCGACACCTCGGATTAAGTCCATTTGAATAGGGAAATCTGCTCGGTGGCAGAGCTGAATGAAAATTAGGGTGAATGAGGAAGGAGAGAGAGAACTTCAGCATGTCTGTGTTTAGGTGACGTGAACGCACAACAGAAGGTTTTAATTTGTCCTCAGCTGAGATCCAGTGCAGCCGCATGTGGTCCTCTAGATTCTTGTGGCTCAGTGTGATTTGATTGAGTTATCTCTAAATGTGAAGCATCGCAGACAGAGAAGATACAGACTGGTCAAGTGGAGTAATTTCCCCGGCTCTGCCACAGCAAATTGAATATGATTTCAGAAACATGAAGGTGACCCCTGTCAGCCACAGAGCCTCTCGCAGATTGTTTTCTTTGTCTAATCTCTCCCACTTCTAATCTGTCTCAATATAAACAGCTGTGACAGGCTGATCATTAATTAATATTGCCACAACAAATTAGCGACAGCCATCGCCCGGCCAAGCACCCTGTCTAAGATAGAAATCCACCAAGTGGGAGAGGGAGAGGGAGGAGGTGTGATCAACACATTAGAGTGGAGTTGATTAACAGCTCCGGAGACCTTGCAGATAGTGTTAGAGCCTCAGCACGTGGACAGCCATGGCGACAGACACACACATCTATGACGGCTTCTGCCGCGGTCTGTCCTCACAGGATCAGCTGCGATTATCACCACACTGCCGTGGCACCGTGTAAATTACCCGATAACACATCTGCACTTATCACGTTCTACTGATTCAGTCCAATAAAATGTCACGTGAAGTTGTCACGCGTTTATTCAGGCAGGTGGAAATATATTCAGAAGAATCTGTTTTAAAGGACTGGCTTGTCTGATCGTTTGACTGCTTGTGTTTCTTCACCCGTCAGTTAAGAGCACAGGAAGTGTGTGTGTGTGTGTGTGCAGACAACCATGCATCCCCGTGTTTGTGTGTTTAACTCCAGTTTTAGTCGAACATCTGGCCCGTCCCACACGGGATGACAACACGCTGCTGTTTCACAAAAGATGCACAAGCAAACGAAAAAAGCCGACAGTATAAGAACTTCTGTTTCCTTTCAAGTAGCATGTGTATGTGGGAACAATCTAAATGAACTGTTGTTACATATCTGCAGTTTATCCTGATAAAGAGCTTCTTTTCTCATCTCTCTCAGGCTTTCTCCAGGTAACTGGCTAATTTAAATATTTCATATGGGACCTTCCAACTCAGTCTTTGTGCATCCTCCATATTTACAAAGTCAGTATCTGTTTTTTTCTCACTAAACGGAGTATGGTGCAGTTCCCAGTAAAAGGAGACAATAGAAAATAAAATGCGGCTCATTTTCTCTCATTCACACGGCACATTGAACAAATCTGCTTTTCTTCTTCCACATTTACAAACCGTCCAGTTTGAGCAGCAAGTGCTAAAATACCAGATCTCAGCAAAGCACATGGAGATCTTTGCTTTTCAGACAAATGATTTCCTACATGATTCTCAGCACCATATTGTAGTTGGTTTAGGTTTCAGTCTGAGCAAACACAGATTCTCTGAACAGACAAATGTTGAGCTTTTCGTAACAGAACAACGTGCACACACCTTTTGACCGAGAGCCAGTAATTCATTTATCCCAAATAAATATCTGTCAGCTGCTCTCTTCCACATCAAGCACCTGATTCCACAGCAGATTGTTTTTTTAACTGTTGTATGATCGATTAAATTCTGCCATCAGTGGCAAAACCCAAAAACAGCACCAGGTCGCGTTTTGAAACTTAAATGACGGCTAAGAGGGAATTCCTTATGTGCATCCACGAAGTATCTCATTACAATTTGTCACTTAGTGCAAAATAATAATGTGAGCGAAGCGCTGCTGTTTGCCTCTGGACCGCCTGTCTGCCCTTTTAGCAGCCACTTACATCATCATGTGGTATTTAAAGAAGAAGGCACCATGGAGAGTGGAGATTTGTGTGTGAAATTACAGGACAATAATGTTTCCTCGTCTGAATGGGAGCACCCTGTACATGGAAAGGTTAGAATCATCCCCAACTGTCTAATATGTATGCAAAATGTGACCTATGAGGCTGCAGGCTGTTGAATCTAATGTACCGCGTCAGCATGCAGCTTTGAGGGAAAATCCCTTAGCAGGAAGGAATTGAAATGGGGTTGGTCGGGTCAAGTCACCTCGCATATACAGTAAAACGCCCCTGTAATCTATTCCAAAGAAGCGTTGCACTCCGGTCTGCACCTCTGCTCGCCCTGCACGATCCTGAGCCGCTGCTACTAAGTCCTCATTGTTTGTGACAGTCCTCCATTCCTTCCTTCCCCCTCCACCTTTTCCCCTCCTCAGCCTCGAGCTGTGAGCCAGAGCATGGCTATAATCATTTCTGAAGAACCTCTCACACTTCATTAAAAGCATAATCAAGTTCATTACAATTTCCTAGGCGTTCAGGTACCAAATGGCTTCCGATAAATCACGACTATTGGTCCTGTGTGGCTGGCATGTGTAGGTTTATCTCTGGCTCTCAGGCGGGAGGGGAGGGGGGAGAGGAGGGAGAGGTGAGGTCTGGATGTCTGGCCTTTAAATGACCTTCCCGCCTGGAGCAATGGAGCGTTCTGTCACACACACTGAACGGAGACGTGCACACGCTCAGGTCCGGACTCGTCACAGCTGGGAGATCGGATTGTTCGTGAAGACAGCGCGGTGACATACAGTGAGCAGATCAACACACGTGGCACCAGAGCTTCGTTTTAAACACACCTGCAGCAGCTGTTTCCACTCACTTATCTCTAATATACGTCCAGTAAACTGTATTTAAACCCTGCACTCTTTAAATACAGAAAACATGCGGGTAAACCTGACTTTCTGTTCTTCTTAGTACAATAGTTTGTTATCGATCAGTTCTGTAATAAATATTCCATCAGTCAGCAGCATATCTGTCATATTGTGTTGCAGTGTGTCTCTGAGGACTGACCGTCTAAATGCTGGGGGGACATGCTTTGGTTGGACGCTGTCTCTTGACGATTGATGCCTCACAGTGAAACGTAACCATGGGTCGTAACGAGCTGCTGCACATCACAGTTCCTCTGGACATGGTCCGTTTATATTAATGAAACTGAGCTATATACGTTTGTTTTGTCCTGACCTTAACCGTGGGTGGATTTTTGTTTCATGGTTCTGCTGGGAGAGAAGCGGGTCAGTAGTTACAGGGTTTGACAGAACTGGATTCTTGAATCTGAAACCTTTCATATCTTTTGATTTGACGGGTGTTTTGGTGGGGACTGAGGACGTCTCCTGTTTTTAGTTACAAAACATTTCAAACATATTTCATATTTTTGTGAAAGAAAAGGTAAAACTTGATATTTCAGGATGTAGCTTCTTCTAATCACATTAAACACACAACAGCTCATTTTAATTATGGACCAACTACCAGACAGACGACACTGACAGTAATAAAAACTACAGTAATGAAGGGTTGGTAAAGTCCTAACGCT
The DNA here is from genome assembly GCA_037833715.1 of Toxotes lorentzi. Lineage (NCBI taxonomy): Eukaryota > Metazoa > Chordata > Actinopteri > Toxotidae > Toxotes > Toxotes lorentzi. The sequence continues at coordinate 17,498,413 of JBBMJY010000013.1, forward strand.
GATGTTAGGACGGCTGAATATTTAAACACCTCGTGAGGATCCTCCCGTCAATTTGACGGGAGGGGGGGGGGGGGGGGGGTGGTCCGCTCCCCAGTTTTTCTTTTTTGTTCCTTGGGGCTCCTTGTTTCCTTCCAAATT
>JBBMJY010000013.1:17501859-17554564 GCA_037833715.1 Toxotes lorentzi
GATATATATGCGCACACACACACACACACACACACACACACACACACACACACACACACACACACACACACACACACTCTCTTACCTATACAGTGTGCTGTCGTCCGCAGACCCACATGCACATGTTTCTCCCTCTTGTTCTCTCTTTCTGTCTCCTCTGCAACAACCTCCATGTCAAGCATCTTCCCTTCTGAGCCACTTTATAGAAACACATTTACAGCTCTGGCTTGTTTAGCTGTGGCAGCTACTTCAAACAAGCAGCCAGGCTCTCCAGCACAGCTGACATTCAGAGCTTTCTCTCTGCACTGGTTCCAAAGCTTAGCCTCACCAGCAGTGGAGGGATATGCATCCGCAGTCTGTGGAGGTGGAGAGGCGATGATCTCGCTGTCTTAAGGTGAACCACTCATTTGTCCCCGTGCAAATGGCTGTGGTGTGAACCATGATCTGCAGGGGAGGACGGAAAAAGACGAAAAAGGAATAAAGAGACCAGCTAGTTAAGTCTCCTGTATGAGGATTAGTAGCCTGGTTGACATGTTTTCATTAGAGAAGCTGTGTGACACATCAGACGCCACCGAGCAGTGGTGTGTCATTTTCAAAAGCAGGTATAGATTTAAAGAAAAACACACACACACAATAGATGCAGACCTCCAGTTTTCTGTGCCTTTTTTCCTCCTCAGTTCGATATTGAATCTGCTTTCAGTCTATTGTCATGCCACTCGTGCTCTCTGTGCTGGCCTACTGCAGGAGCTTATGAAGTGTGTGTGAGTGTGTGTGTGCACTTGAAAGGTTTGGTGGAAAGGAAAGAAAAGGTGACAAAATAGAGCATGTGCATTTGTTACAGTCTATCTGGCGTTCTGCTTACTCTGCAAACGCCACGTGATGGATTTTTAGTAAATGTTAAAAGAGCAGGGGCCACACACTGATTTTTCTGGCACGCTCAAAAGGCTTTCTCATGCCGTTATTTGCATTCATTTCATCTGCGGGCTGTGAAGTGCATATTATATTGTGTCGCGCAGCTGTGTGTGTGCACAGCGGTTGGCGGTGAGAGGGATCATGCACTGTTTAAGCCTCTTCTGTCAGGGGATGTTTGTTAAAAGCCACATTCATCAGTGCAGAAAAGAGCAGCGCTATTTTCTCCAAAGGGCAGGTGTAAACTTAATAGCGACTGTCTGCAGGATAAACATATCACTGTTGTTGAGGGAAAACCTCACATCTCCAAAATGTCAAGCCAACAGTCGTGTTTGGAGTTTGACGTCCACGCATTTTTCACAGTTTTCACCGGACTGAACGGCGACTGATGTTCGACAGCCCTCTGTGGCTGAAGGATTCAAGCCTTTTTCACCTGTAACCACGCCCAGCAGTGATGTCACAGAGAGTCCACCTGGACATGTATTCAGAGATTATGTCAGTACTGGATCAATTCTGGATCTGATACTGATCTTACGTCCCAATTCAACGCCAATCCACTACGTTCAGTACCAGTGGAGGACGAGCGATGTGGCGAGGTGGAGGTCAGGGTGCTGGATGGACGTTCACTCTTTATTAACTAACAACTAACTTGACCACGCTGTGGGTGCAGATTGTTTGTAGAATCGTATGTAATCTTGTATGTGTGAACTGTCGGGTATATAAATCAGACCAATCAGCTAAAAATGAGTCTCTGTTTAGTTTTCAGTGTGTTTTTATTTCCTTTCTTTCTTAGTTATGAATAAAATCTGAAGTATTACATCCACCTCTGCCTCCACAAACACAAAGTCACTCACCAAACGTCCATTAGCTCAAGACAAAGTTAGCTACCTGTCCCGACCGCCTCCATTATTTTTGCCAATCTCCCCCGTGTCAGCGAGGCGCCCCAGACCAACACAACACTGACATTTCCCCATGTTCCCTTGTTGACTGTTAGGAATTCAAAAAGAGCACCTCGAGCTATGAATCAAATGTCAGCCATGGTGCTGTGGTGGAACCATATCAACATCTGATGATGTATGGCTGGCTGTAGGGCCTTCGGCCACAGCAGCACCCACAGCCATGACACAGAGTCTGGTCCACACTTAGTCAGCAGCAGAGGGAAGGCTGCTGGATAAATGACTCCTTCAGACGCCAGTGAGTCTCATTCTGCGCTCGGTCAGAAGAACTTGTTTTTCTGAAAACACAGAACGAAGCGGACGAAGCTGATTCTGTAAATCAGCTCGTTTCCAGTGTCGTTGTTGACACTGTTCCATCGATGCACATGATAATTATCGTTCAGTATAATAATGCTGGCATCATTCGAGCTGCTTGTGTTATTGAATTTGTGTACACTAGTGAATTTGTTGTACTCTGCATTAGTACGAGCAGCACATTGTACCCTTGACAGTACATTATGTTACAGGCATCGTTTGACAGGGAGACAGAGAAGCATCTGAAAGCGCCAGTGTTTCCCCTCGTCAGTCTCTAATCTCCTCGCCGTGAGGAGAGCGGTGCTTGGCAACAGACGTTTACGGGCGCCGTTCAAAGATTGGCGCCGGGGTTTGAAGTCTCGCTGATTGCCGGGGTCAAGCCCGACAAAAGAGGCACAGCGGTATCTTCAAGAGCAGCAGAGATGGAGGCGCGGCGGCTGCGTCTGGGCGGAGGCCAACACAATCGCCCACCCTTTGGAGGGAGCCATCACAGCGCTTCAGAGGAGGCTCTTTCAAGACATGAAAGACAACGCTAGATCCTCCCAAATGTTTTAAAGCCGTCACTGCAGCTTCTGCATGTGTCCAAACAGCAAACACCAGTTTGTTGCTGTTATTACGTCTGAGGCTCGGTGTAAAATATCACTGATCCCAGACAGAAACTCTGCAGGGAGAATAAAGTTAGACTGATAAATCTGTGAGAGGACACATGATGCCAATACGTGACTTTTATTAAAAACGATAGACGTCCATCTCTGACCACAGCCAGTGAATATTATTTTATACCAGGTGTCTGACTGCAGAAACCCTGCGGGCGTGGTGAGGAGGTGCTGTATTTACTGAGAGTATAAACCCTGCAGTAAAACCTGTTTTAAAGAGCTGCTCACCCAGCCCAGCTTTCAGTGGAGACTTCCAAGTTCACCGGCAAATATCCACTTCCAGCGTCTCGGTTCAGGATATAAATGATCATTAGTTTATTATCTTATTAATTATTAATTTATCTTTCACTGTATATATCGTGTATATATACACTGTATATACTGATTGATCCTGTCAAGATTTAAATAATAAATAAAGACACTTGGACATCAGCACTGACCCTGAGGTAGATTCAGTAATATTTGTATTGATCAGACTCATTGATCAAACAAAGTTTATTTAAATTCTCATTTCAAACTGTCGTAGTTAACGTACATGAAAGCTCTCTGACACCATATATACACGCACTCTGTCTTTTTCATATACCTTATAGCATTTAGCATTTCCTGTATAGCATTAGTTCATAAGTGTTAGTGTGTGTGAGAGCTGCAGCCCCTGTTCTAGACAATATTTACTCGTGCTGTCCGTCTGCACGCTGCCAGCTTTGGATGCTTTGGATGTGTGGCTGTGAAATACATGACGACACTGAGGTGATAGCATTAACGAGGTTTGTCTTTGCTGCTACAGAAATCTTCAGCTCAGATTGCCTCGTTTCAGTGACGTCAGTCCTAGGTGACTTACACAGGAATTTTCTCCAGTGTCCGTAAATGTTAACAGTTAGTTGCAGCTGACGAGCTCTTACTGTTGAGTGTGTTCCTTCAAACAGGCTCATGAACACCTGCAGTGTGTGGTACCTGTGTAAATACACAGACAGAGGCTGATGTCTCCATCGGTGTCTCTGCTGAATCGTGCAGATTAATGGGAGCTGTGTGAACAGCCCTCAGGGGCCTTTGGAGTGGCCTTCTCCTCCTCCTCCTCCTCCTCCTCCTCCATCCTCTCTTAGTCAGCTACGTACTGTAGATGATAGACTCTCGTTAAATCCTCATTGCTGACCCTCTCGTTTCCTCCTCTGTCTCTTTGCTCGTGGCCTCTTTTCCTCTCTAAGTGCCTGCCTGGTCGTCTCCCCTCTCCCTCCCTCCTCCCTCCTCCAGCTCTCTCGGGCGTAGGTCATGTTATCTTTTTGCAGGAGTCCCTCTGCTGGCCTTTGGTGCATAATGTATAAAGCTGCTGGTGTGTGTTTTACACTTTGCCTGACATTATTAAGTCGTTTCAGGCATATCGCTGCTTTTATCTCCACCGTGGAGGTTAATCAGAGGGGATTTATACTGAAAGGACTTCGTGCTTCAGCCGTTGTCACCCTGAACCTTTTTTTCCCCTGCTCTCGCTCTGTCGTCTCTCAGTAAACCAAATATGTCATACAATAATCTCTCGAACAGCAAAACTCCACAAATACAAGAGATGCTGCCTCCTGAAGCATCATCATTCAGATCTGTGTGTTGGTGCTTTTACGTAGAAACCTCAGGGGAAATGCAACATAACTGAATTTCTACGTACAGAGACCTGCACGGTCAGGACCAGGTTCACTGCACCTGTTCCTCAGGTAACACTCTCTGCCCTGAACACACTCACCGGACTTGTGTCGCAGTGTGTGTGTCATTTGTGAAATTGTATACAGCGTGCGCCTCTCTCCTCTGTGCATATGCATTCAGAGGAGGATCCTGTAGGAGGAGACATGTTAACAGAGGAGGATTATGGATCCCATCGGGTTTCCTCAGGTCCGTTTTGGAGGGAAAATTCTCTGAAAACCAGGCGTGAACACTGCAGAGGGGATTTATAAGAGCCACGAGGGAGACGAGGCTGTGATGGGAAGAGAAACGTGCATTAACAAACATGTAGCAGCGAGGCAACGAATGAACACAACATCTGATCATCAGTTACGTAAACGGCCATGTCAACACCGTCTCCACCTGCTCAGTCTGTCCGGCTCTCCCTCTCCTCACTGGTTGTGGTGGGTTGTGTTCATTTGTTTAGTTATGAAGATTTATTTATTTTCTGAGCTAAGTGATCTGACATCAACATCCAGAGTAACTATCTGTGAACACAGTGGAAACCACAGCACACGTCTGACCCTCAGTATTAACTTCATTTCTATGCTCGTGTTCCATCCGTTAACTGAGAACAGGATATAGGTTGATGTTCAAACCAAACTTAATCATAAAAACTGTCAGTTTCATCAGTAAAGAACATGTATCTGTGCTGTGATGATTCCGATTATTTTTCCTAGAATTGCATCGTTCCCAGTAAAAAATGATTTTCTTTATCATTAAGGTGAAAAACTGAACACCTGCAGGCCGTTAGCTGCCTCTGTCTGTTATAATTAAAATATAACCCGTGTTTACTTTCAGCTGCTGTGTTGAATGTGAAGTGATGAGGTCAAACATTACTTTATAACATTTCTATATTCTCTACCAAAGAGATGCAGGCAGCTGATAAAGCGTAGCTGCTCCTCTACATGTTGACCAGGACTCCATCCCTGATCTCACCTGTGAAGAAGTCTCATATTTAACGCTGCTGATTAACATTTGTCTCTCTGGCTGATGCTTTAAAAACCTGCAGCTGAATCAGCGGCAGCTCAGCGGAATAAACACTGTGATGCTGCTGTCGTCTTCTTGACTCTTCTTGAGTCAGAGAAAACCTGTTCAGACGGGGCCTGGGGGAGGTTATATGGGGACCTGTTGAGCTTGGTTTCCAGGTTACAGCCACACCAAACATGGCGCCACAGATGGGCCAAGCCCTGATAGCGCCTATGTTGTCATAACTGACTGAGCCTGTTTGATCAGATGAAGAGAATTTAGACTGATAATGAGTTTTAGAGTCAGTCGTGCTTAACATCTGAGGTTGGTGGTTTTGATTCAGTGGCTTCACTTCGTTTTGGCTTGAATGTTGGGGTTTCATTTCCCAAATTAATGTTTGGATTCAGGCTTAAGAGCATTAGTGGCTCTGAGCAGATATAACCAATCAGGGGACACATGAGGTTAGCTGTGACCAAAGTTAGGGTTCTACAGATTCGTTTTAGTTTTGTGTTCTCCATGAATTACTGAGCGTTAGCTAAAACACGTGTTCTGCTTTCTTTCAGTGTTGTGGCAGCGTCATCTTTTTGTCTGGACAGTGTGACACAGCCTCACTGGAAAAAAGAGTAAAGGTTATTGCAAGATGAACAGTCAGAGGATGATCAGAGTCAGTAGGAGTCTTCCTCTGGGGACCATGAATGTTTGTACTACGTTTCTTAGCAGCTGTTGTTGGGATGTTTCAGTGTGGACCAACATGTGGTCATAGCTACATGGCCACCGATGACGGTTGTATATTCAAAGCGGCCTGTGGCCTTTGTGCTGCACAGTTTGGATGGTGACTGTGGCCCCAAGTGAAGAAAGGAAAAGAGATAATGATCCACTTCTATGTTTAGCATCATCAGTAGGAGGTGGCGTCCTTGGTTTTTGGCTGAGGCTGTCATTCTTGTGGTGGCTCATCCTTGACTCTGATCCTTGCCACATGTACCAGGCTTATCCTCTTGGTTTCCACCTTTTCAAGCCTAATGAGGAATCTCTACTTGAGCTCTGCTTTGCTGTTGGAAGCCTGTGGTGTGGCGTCCCATCTCCCCTCTCTCACCCACACCGGGGAGAGAGGGTGGGGCGAGCTGTGGCGAAGGCAGATCAATTGCTCTCTCTCTGCCACTCAGGCTCTCTGCTGCTGCTTCATGTGCCTTTGTTCTCACTCGCTAACATCAAGCATGTGGTTTGAAAGGGAAAACCTCTTCTTATGATGACGACGGCCGTATGGTGCAGCCCGGCCGCCTGATCTGACTGACAAGGCCCCGCTGTTCAGGCAAAAAATTTGACTCACACACACACACACACACACACACACACACACACACACACACACACACACACACACACACTAAGAGGAATCTCTTCCACGGGCTGCAGGGCCATCTGGCCATCGCACAAGAAAAGGTTGGATGTAGTTAGAGGCGAGGTGCTGGAGTGTTTCACTGCACTCTCCAAATTTGTACTTCAACTTCTCTGGGTCGCACTTTGTTGTCGTCACATGTCACAACGGCATCTTTAACTGTCAATAACAGACGAGACAACAGAGCAAACACGGACAGAAGATTCAAGTAGCAGCACTTACGTATGTGTGTGAGGACGGTGAGAGAAGGAGCAGAAGATTTAGGAGTGAAAGTGATGCTATGTGTCATAAGGAGAACAAACAAGAGGGAAATCTGTCTCACCGCAAGGAGTCTGGCTTTTTGAGAATCTAAAAATCCCCCGGAGGCAACGTCTCAACCAAATGAATAGATATCCATTTTCAAAAGCCTCATGCTTGGTGGCAGGCGAGGGACGGGGAGAAGGACGCGTGGGTTAGTGGTGGTGATGGTGGAGGGGGAAGATATCTAGGCAGAGGGCAGACGCTATTAAAACTCGGGAGAATGAATTGTTAAATACCTCTATAAAGAAATATAAGACATGGCCCCGTTTTTATGCTGCCTGGGCCGCTCTGCAGGCGGGTGATAAGGTGGTGAGAGTGGTGGGTTGAAGCGTGTATGTGTGTGTTTTTTCCTGAGGGTGGGGTAAAATCAAGCCCACATCCACCCCCTGTCACACTGAACATGAGCGGTGATGTTCACGGAGGAGTGACACACGTGAACACACACACACAATCAACATGGCTGCCTCAGTCTTACACTCCCTGTTTCCCCAATTCAGCTCAGCTACGATGTGTGGACTTGGAGAAGGCCTTCAGATGTGGTCAGTGAGGAATCTGGAGTCGTCGTTTGCCTCTGGGGCTTCAGCAATAAACAATAAATTATACAGTTGTGCATTTTCTTCTGTGTCACAGCACACACACACACGCAGACACACACTCGTACCATCACCTCCACCAGCGTGCACAGACTTCTAGGTCAGGCAGCAGCGGAGAAAATTTCCCCGTTGACATTTTGTGTTTCTGGCACAATATTGACTTCAGAGGGAAGGCAGCAGGAGGATTGTTGGTGACATTCCACATTACCTTGGAGATGGATGCCAAACTGTTTACGTGCACAAAGGGTTGGGGAAGGGGAGGGGGGAGATTCAGGGGGAGGGGGGAGGCGTGCATGGATGGACGGATGAAAAAACTGTACTGAAGACTTTTATCATTTTTCAGACCTTTGTTCTTCAGCTGACTCCGTACCTCACACCCAAAGCTCTTCACTCTCATCCTTTTGTTTTTTGATTTTTACTTCAAGCAGCTTGACTCAATATTTCATGTAAACAGTGGATGGGAGCTAATTCCAGTGTAATGTCTGTGTAACTGTAGCTGTCATTATCACAGGTGATGGACCCTGTGAGTTACTGACATAAAGACGCTTGTTTGCCAGTCTGTCTAAACTGCAGGAAGTGACTTAGTGTAATGGGGTCAGAGGTCAGGGGATGAGTTTGAATGTTGCTCTGGTCTTCATATAGGCTGATTTGGGTTTTGCTGCAGTAAATCTCACCCACTGCAGCTGCAGCAGTGACAACATAACCAGTGCCGGTCTCTGCCCTGAGGAACTGCTCGGTAAATTGGTCAGAACTAATGCAGGAAAGACGCCAGGTGGGCGAGTAACACACCAGCCACTACAGCAGTGTTACTTTAATTGACATGGACATAACACCAGCACTGGAACCACAACATAGAATTATGCACAAGCACCAGATGTATCTGTGCTAAATGTAGTGTTCAGAACAATGGTGCCACCTCATTCTTGTTTTTTTTATCGTCTGGTTATATAGTGATGTGATGGGTTTTATAACTGCTTGTTTGATTGATTGTGAGGCTTGTGACCAGGAAGTGATGCGACATACAGAGTATAAGGATTCAGTAAGCTGGTCACTGGCTTTAGTAGCAGTTCTGTACATACAGCAGCCAACCCCAGGACTCAGAGTTAGGTCACTTGGTTTTTCAGTTGCATGATGGTTCATTCTGTAGGATGTTTGGGTCTAAATCCAAGTTGTTGCTGATGCAGTAAATGATTTGTCTCTTGATGTGTTACAACCTGAAGAACAACAGTGGGTCTAAAATTACGTGTCATATCTGACTCATCAGATTTAAAGGCTGGACTGATGACAGCTGTTTTCCAGATGTCAGGGAAAGTTCTAGTTTTAATAGACAAATTTAGAATGTGTGTTATTGGCTTAAATATTCAAGAGATATTCTGTCTTTCTTCATCGGCACACAGCTGAGATTACGGATGTCTTTGACCTTTGAGCTGCTGAAGTTACTCATAATTTTGGTGACATTTACAAGATTAACCTCTTTGTGTTCTGGTCCACCATGTTGGGTGTCAGCTCGACTCATTTAAAACTGTTTGCAGCTGTTCTATAATCAGAAATCCGTTGTTTACTCTCTGATGCTTATGGGCGTTTGAGTTGGTTCATCAGTTAATGTGCCTCCACAGTTTGGAGCCTCTTCTTTCTTTCTTTCTTTTAGGCCTGTGTTAATGATGATCAGCATCATCACTGTGATTAGAGGCCGTATCCTGACTAGCCCAGGCAGGTGAGCTCCTCTCAGGGCTGCTCTTCCAGGTCTTGGTGGGTCAGTTTCACAGTCCCAAATAACCTTTGTGTGATTCACGATTGAAAATACAAACTGAGACCCTCACAGATCTCAGACCAGGTTCATTCAGAATTGTCCCAGTATGATCAACAAGTGAGTTCATATTAGCGCAGAGTGGTGTGGCCCCCGGCCGCCTGTCGCAGTGTGTGCGTGGGTCCCCGGACTCACCCACGCTCGTCAGTATCAATCCGCTCGCCAGGCCACGCTCCACGCTCCACGCTTCGCTCCGAGCACTTTCTACCTGAGCTGTATTCCGAGCGGAGCTCACATCAGTTACCTGAAATAGATTTTGAGACTAAAATTCCCAAATGTAGCCGTACGAGAGGAGCGTTAACCTTGATGCTCATCCAGGAGGAAGTCAGCCAGCCTCACGCCGGCCCTCCTCTCGCCGTGTGGCAGGTTGCACTGATGTTCTGTCTGAGGAGCGAGATCCTTGGCCCCGTTTTTCTGCCACATTAGGCCCACACTGAAGGTGGCACTCCACTCCCCCACTGAGGAACAACGGTGTGTGTGTGTGTGTGTGTGTGTGTGTGTGTGTGTGTGTGTGTGTGTGTGTGTGTGTGTTATGAAAAAACGAGCAGACGACCAATGAGAGTTGAAGCTACAGACAGACGTATGTTCTGTGTGTAGATATTAGCCGATGTAAACACAGCCGGGGGTTTATTTGTTCGAGGAGCAGCACGACTGTAAATCGCAGCCTATTTTCCTTTTGTGTCAGGTGATGCAGATTATGTTGTTTCCTCACTCTGACTGACAGGATGAGGAAATTATAGGCTCTGACTCACTGTTGGCTTCTCAGTCCTGGCACATCACAAACCAGCATGAGAGAGCAGGAGAGAAACCTGACAACAGAGGAGGAGGGGGAGGAGGAAGATGAGGGGGAGGCAGGGTGGTTAAAGGGAGAAGGAGAAAGAATGAAAGGCAAGACGTGTCTGGAGAGTGGGAGAGGAAACATGAGCTGACAGGGAGGTGAAGGAGGAGAGAACAAAAGAAGAGGAGGAGGAGGAAGCAGGAGGGAGGGGCAGAAAGCTGGGCCGTGTGCCAGGGTCTATTCCACCTTTGCTCTTCAGGCCTTTCTGAGCTGCCACCTCCTCTCACCTCAGTAATGTCATCAATGAAAGGGCCTTTAGGAGGGATGGAGGACTTGACTCGGGGTCCAGACTGTGACCGACACCAGCTGACGCTGCCAAACCAAGCCGGATTCTGTTTGAATTAATTGGATGTCACTTCCAGGTACAAGGAACAATGCAGGGTTTTTTCTTCTCTCTCGTTTTGGTTACTCATGCATCAGAGCAGGATGTGAAATCCTGCTGTGTTTGGGCCGATCAAATACTCTGACACCGAGTGATCTCAAAACAAAGCTGGTTTTCTCTCCTTCCTCAGGTGCTGACTGTCAGGAGGTTTTTACCTCACAGGCACAGAACGTGTTAGTCGTTAGAATCAAAGACAGATAATCCACTGATTAACTTTAGTGATGGCGTTCAACACTGACTAAACCTACGACAGTAATACCAACGCTTTGGCTGTTAGACATCAATCTGTTGTTCATTATTGATAAATCTGTTGATTAATGTTTGGACTAATCAGTTACAACAACTGTCCACAACCCAAAGACTTCAACTACGGCAAACAGTTCCAGGTGGACTCCTCTGGGCTGGTCTTCCTCAGTCTGGTCGAGTTTTCAGCTGAAACATTTTAGGGCTAAAAATGAGACGTGTGCTTTCGTCCCTACGTCTGAATTCAAGGACACTCTGTTATGAAAATGAGCTGTGAATCTGCTGCTGAATCCCTTCCATAAGTCTGTGACTGACTGTGACGAAGCAAACATGAACATATTTCACATTAGGTATTTAAAACAGCTTTTACTGTAATATTTTATACAGTAACATATTATTTTATACAGTAAAATACTATTTTACTGGAGGTTTCCACTTGGTTCTTGGACCTTTTTGTTTCTGTCACTGTAACATGAGCTGCTCTGAGTTCAGGGCTCAACAAATGCAGACAGACGGGCTGGATTTTTCAAACATAAAATAAACAACATGCGATGAAAGTTCAGAGACACCTTGTCTCTTCTTCATGTCCTTTTTTCCCCAGTTATTAAAGAACATTCATCTCAGTGACCTGATGCCGAGCTGATCTGAAGCTGGACAAACATAATGGAAGCAACCTATTCACTGTGTTGACTTTTCTTTCTGTTCTGTTCCACATAAAGCTTCCGGCTGACACCAGAGTCAGAGCGACAATATGTGCATGTGCATCGTGCACACGGACGCACCACCCACCACACCACGAGCTGTGAGCACCTCCACCACCAGCTCCAACTGTGAGAGTATTTCACAGCCCTGACAAGGGCTATAATGTGCAATATGCTCGCTAATTCAGTCGCTCTCTCCCTCCCTGTCTTTCTGCGGCCGTAATCTCCCGCTCTCTCTCGCTCTGTGCGTCTGTCACCGTGGCATCTGTTGATGTCCTTTTATCTGCTGGGGGCTCAATCTGTCCAAAAGGCCCACTCTGCTGCCACTCTGGTGCCATCTCCTGGTGATCCATTTATGCTCTACAGTTGGCGTGAGGGCCGCTCTGAGTCTAAGCCCTTAATTACCACTAGAGTATTAAAGGTTTGGAGAGGTGTGGAAATGATCCACGTGGCTGTGCAGCTGCTGTTGAACAGTGTGGAACTAGTGAATATCTGTGGGTTTGACTGGAGAGATGGAAGTGGAACAGACACATACTCACACTTACCATTTTATCTCCTTAATAAATTCTTACAGCTCTTCATCTTACATCGTGAAGGACCTGCTCGAACTGGAATCGGTTGCTTCATGTCACAAAGAAATTGTTTACAGCACATCAGGAACAGGAAGTTGTTCTTACAGGAAGCTGTTCTTTCAAATGGCAGATGGTGGAGAAAATGAAAAACTGATGTAAAAACAGTGTCCAACGTGTTACGGGGCTTCCTGTTACACCAGTGAGTCACAGTTCATTTGACAGTGAAAACATCCAGAAATAAACCAATATTTTAAACATAGGAAACAGATTCTCCACAGTACAGTGTAAGGAAACGATGCTAGGCCACAATGATTACAGTAAGTAAAGGGTGTTATCCTCCTCATGTTGTCGATATCAGGATGAGATATTAACTGCTTAAGTCTAATCTCAAGAAAACCTGTGACTCTCAGTGTAAATCAGGTAAACAACAACAACACATCACAGTTAATGTCCCTCTGAAGCCACCGTACATGTCCCCTGTAGGTTCTTTAGCTCACACACAGTAGGATACTGGTCAAACACACTCTGAGCTGTTGATGGTAATATTTGCATCCAGCTCGTATCACTCAGCACGCTGTGCGCTGGAAGCTGCTCTGTGCTGATGTGTGTGGGAATGTTTGGGTGATTTCAGTGTGTTCTCAGGGCTGAACAGGTAAGTCGACCTTCGCTCGCTGTGTCACCTGAACAGATTAAAGCGGTGGAATATCTCACAGCAAAATGAAACCTGTGAAGTCAGCCTCCACAGATTGTGTCTGGTAGAAATTAAGGGAGCGATTGTGTTTTGCAGGACTTTGCCGATTCAATATTCCACTTGGTGAGGGAGAAGTACCGGTCGCTGGTGGGCGGCTGCAGTCCTGCGCACGCTCGACACAAATCCCTGGCAGGCATCGTAATGACCCGAGGTATGGCAAACTTCATTGACTTTTATATATCACTTTGAATTATTGAAGTGGTGCAATATAGAGAGAGCGAGCGAGGGAGGGGGGTAAAAAGAGAAAGAGCAGGAGGATGAGAAATGGGAAGGAATTCTAGATTGAGAGAGAGAAACTGAAGGTGGGAAGAGGAGGAGAGTTTCCAGTCCACGCTGTACCCAGGGCTCGTGCAGGAGAGTATACCTTCCTGATGAATTATTGACTATTCAGAGTCTCTGAGGAGAATGAGACATGGTAGTGAGTGCCACTCGTCCCCACTGTGAGCTGGACTGGCTGTGCTCAGGCAGCTTTGACAGGAGTTCCAGATGCCACAGTGGGAATCTTAACTAGATCAGCTTAAAACTTAATCTGAAACCCGACTGAAGGAACAGTGAGGAGGAGGAAGCCTCACTCTGTTGTTCTCCTGCAGCATGAAACAATGACTTATTACTACGCATTTGTCTTTCATGCTTTATTTATCTTTCATGTGTGGTGTTTGTTGCACAGTACATCAGGGCCTCCCACACATACACAAGTGCACACGGCATGTACAAACCCTGGCACACACTCCACATCTCACTGCACTGATGGTGAAGTTCCCATGATCCCACACACGCCCACGAAGACCCCGGGACGATCGTACAAGAAATTTGTTCAAAGCTATCTTGACTTTTTAAAGAAGTTAAATCATCACATTGTTGTTGTTAGCTTAGCTGTTGGTGTTAGCTGGCTTAACATGTTAGCTGTTAGCCGCTGCCAGGACGTCCGAGTGTTATTTTACTTCTGACTGTATCGAATATTTAGAGTGAGTGGAAGTAAAGCCACGTTCATCATCATCCTCCCAGAACATGAAGCTACAGGCTGCACAAAGCTGAGGAAGACATGGACCGGTCAGACACTGCCTGCACCACTTACAGCTAAACTTTTTCATTAAAGGCTTCAATGTTTAATGTCTAACATTTAAACACAGCTGCACACAGCACACAGCTGCTTCATGGAGGCAGAACTCGATTCAAGCTGCAGGAATACCAGAGAAAAAACACTGAATAGGTTTATTTTAGTTAGCTGTTGTCACTTAGCTCAGCATAGTTGTGCTGCTTGCTGAGGTGAGGTCATGTAAGGACGCTGGTTGTTGGCTGTGCGTCACTGTAGATGGTTGCTGTTAGCGAACACGCTGTCAGCTGTTGATGTTACAGACAGAAGTGGTTGTAGCTTGTATTGGAGGCTGTGTTGAATGTGGAGGGGGTCACATTGTTGGGTCACCTGAGGACTGAGCCTGCAGACTTACCTACACTCTTACACTTTTCTCTTAGATGCGAGGGTCAAAGACATAAATCCTGCATGGAAAAGTTTCTCAGACCAGCGTGGCTGCTACCTCGTGGCTGTTTGTAGCAGAAGCAGATACGCTGATGGCAGCTGGACGACTCAGTGAATCATAGCATTCAGATGAAACTATGGAGCCAGCGTGGTTTAGCTGCAGCAGATACAGTGTGAGTGTGAAGCCTGGGTGAAGGTCGGACTCAGAGGCCGCTTAAACGTTAGACGACGGAGTCGCCCGTCAGAGGCGTCGATCTGAACGCTCCATAGGAAAGAATCACACACCTTTGGTGTGTTTCAGTGTGTGTATTGATGAGGTGATCACCTTATCACCAAGTAATGGAACCAAAGTTCAGCAGAAAATATTATATAAAATAAATATTAGTGTTACAGAGTGGGATATGATACAAAAATGACCATACACATATAAATGCACACAGGTTTACACAGGTGGAGTGCTGACACACACACACACAGAGGAGTGTTATCTCCCTGTGTGGCTGCAGGCTGCGGGGGTGCAGGGGTCACTGAGGAGGGATTGGTATCTCTGCTGTCTTTGGAGTGCTGCAGCTCATCAGTTTAGACTTCAGTGAGACCGGCGCTCATCCTGACCTAATCCAATCCCTCTCCTCTCCTCTGCCTCCCAGTAATTGCCTCTGTTTGTTTATTAATAGCACACGTTATCTACAAAGATCCAGACGTAGGGCTGCCAAGTATTCTCAGCGAGGAGGCGGCGGCAGCGGTGTGGTGGCCAGTGTCCGTGCAGTCAGACACCAGTCTTGACAGGAACACTGGGGAGTCCTGTTCTGTTTCTGCCCCCGCCCCTCTGTCTCTCTCTCTCTGTCTGTCTCTTTCTGTCTCTCTCTTCCTTTTTGTCTCTCTCTGTGTGTCTCATGCCTCTGCTTCTGCCTGAAGAATATTAATCAGGGTCCGTCTTTGAACCGGGGACAGACAGCGAACCCCCCACCCTTGCCATAGTCCCACTGAGACAGATGAGGCTCAACCTGAGTGAGATTAGCCTCGCCACCAGGCTGAGAGTCACGAGACGACCGCCAAAGTAAACCGCCGGCGTGCGTTGTCAAATATTGTGGAAAATCTCGTTTGAATGGATGAGAGATAGCACTGTGTGTGTGGAGATGGTAAACAGTGCTCTGATGTGCTCAAAGACATGAAAAATCAGGAACATCCACATGGAAAAATGCTAAAACGACCCCCCTCCCTTTTTTTTTTCCAGAGTTGTTTGTTGGATGGGACCAGAGAACCTTCTTCTGAGGCTTTTTTATTGAGACTCTGAGAGGGAAGAAAAACCACAGGGACTCAAAGACAGAGATGAGAGCAAAGGGTTTCAAACAAGTTGATCACAAATGGCGGATAAGCTGCGGTTGTTGTTAGTCTGCATATCCATTTTCAAACAGGGATTTCTCTCTACTCTTTATCTGTTCTTCCGGCTGCTGCAAATTTTAACGTTCAATAATCACATCTGGAAAGAAAACAGCTCGCCGAGAGGCAAAAAATAAAAATTAGCAGAGATGTGCCGGGTGTGTTGCAGCAGAGAGGGAGATTTGAGAGCTTCAGTAGCATCTCACAAAGACACCCTTATATGTTCAGAGCAGTTCCCTGTTAAAGCTAATAAAGATTCAACAGGGTGCGTTCTCTACTCTTGCCAAGATGTTTTTTTTCCCTCGCTCTCTGCAAGTGCTGAGCATTTTCAGAGATTTTCTACGATTCAAACGACACGCGCCGGATGACATTCACTGTAATCATCCAGCATCTCGTGATGAAAGAACACATGAAAGACAGGATTTATGGAGCTCAACCTAAATGGCATATAAATGAGTTTACTAAAAGTTGACCCTGAGAGCTCATTCTGCTTCAGAAGAAAATGTTTTAATGTCTCCTTTATGGTGTTCAGAGATAATGGGTGGCTTATTAGGAAACATTTTCCCAGTTGTATAACCATAGAGAATAAAGGGATTCGCTTAATAGCTCTGTAGTGTCTCTCGCGTGCAGCTGCCTTGTGTAATAATGGATCAATGTAAAGTTCATGGTCATGTCATTTGTTCCCTATGATGATTGGCAGTGAAGTAGTCATAGCAATTAGTTTCACTTGAAGTTGCTCTTTTTGTTGAGGCTTTATCACCAATGTGTTTGCATCAGGTGTCGCAGCAGGTCACAGGTCACCAGTGACCAGTCCCCCCAGGACCAGCTGGGGTTTCTCAGGTTCTAATTTTATTTGCACAGTTTGGATTCATGTGCTCCAGTTTCTTTCAGCGGTGCAGGAAGTTCTAAAAAAAATCATCTGCTCAAGTAAAACTGACTCCAGCAAACGAGTATCAGCACCAGAATGTTCTGAAGAGTACTGACTTTTAATTTCATATCAGTTTTAATATTATCTGATACACTATTGGTTTATTATTAATGAATGTTGTCCAAGGTGGAGCTCATTTTACATGATGAGTATGTCATGTTATGAAAACTCCACCTTAAAAATGAATTATCGATTATTTATTGACCTTCAAAATAATCAACCTGTTCATTAAACCTGTTACTGCAGAAATCAATGGAAGAGATTTCTGCCAAGTTATCTGACCATAAATAAACGGCAGATCTCTCCAGCTGTTTCATGTTAAACGTTAATCTGCAGAGTCATTTCTAGATGAATAACTCTAATAACTAATAATTCTAATTAAAGTGCCTTAATTGTTCTGATATTCTGAATGACTGAGTTTTATAAAAACCTGTCAAATCAGTTCGTGCTTCGGGTCGAGCTTTCCAAAGACCTGCAGGATCCAGTGGTTTTGGAGCTTGACCCGGGATGTGTCTGACTGCTGCTTAAATTTTCACCATTATTCATTCATCTGTTTCGTGTGAGTGCACCAGTGCTACAGAAATGCAGCATTAAATCACTGCACCTGTTTAACATACCTGCTGATTCCTGCACGCTTTATGTCTCTGGTTGACATCTGTGAACCGTATTTTGTTTTTCCAGGAAGAGACCAGCCCCTTGAATCAGAGGCCTGGCCTCTTAAATCAAAATACACATGTAGGTTTGCTCTCTGATTTAACAGCCTGAACGTCTGGCTCACAGTCTGCTGCAGCTCTGTGTAATGTCGTGTGATGCAGCCTGGTGCTGAGGCCATTTTGCCAACATGCAGACAGAGGACCAGTGTTGTGGGGCAGAAGTGATGCAACCTTAAGCAGAAGCACAGAGGTTGTACATACGCTGTATCTGTCTGATAAATACGCTGACTTACTTTATGAAGTAAGAAAAACTGATTCAGCTGGCTCAGATTTTTAGTTGTATCCACAGAGCTCCTGTTTTTAAAATGCTGGGTGTTTTTTTTTGTTGTTGTTTTTTTG
The DNA here is from genome assembly GCA_037833715.1 of Toxotes lorentzi. Classification (NCBI taxonomy): domain Eukaryota; kingdom Metazoa; phylum Chordata; class Actinopteri; family Toxotidae; genus Toxotes; species Toxotes lorentzi. The sequence goes on from JBBMJY010000013.1 coordinate 17,519,768, forward strand.
GCTGGGAAAAATCCAGATTTCCTGGAGCTTTAGTTCTCAGAGCAAAGACCAGCGTAAGGTCATAATGTCCCATGAGACTATTTTCATGAATAAGTGGCACATGGGACAAGATGCACTCGAGGTGCACAAAGCAGGTGTGTTATGTTTCACAGCTGGAAGCAGGGGGACATTAGAAGGAATACGTTTCAGTCACAGGTGCTGACATGAGGCAAGGCCAGGTTTATTTATATAGCACCATTCGTACACAAGGTAATTCATAGTTGTCACGACTGAGAATAGACTGAACCCAAAAGCACGACTCCATGAAGCAGAATCAAAAATTCAAAAAAGTCTTTATTTTCAAAGTAATAAATAATAATCACCCGAATGGGGAAAAAAAGGCGAGGAAACAAAACACTGAAGAGAACAAGAAATCACTGAAACGAGGTAAACACAGAATCTCTCTTTCAGAGGAAAACTAACTTCAACAAGACCAAAAAGATCAAAGAAACAAAATAACACTAGACCTTACTAGATGAACACTGACGAGGAAAACATGAGACAAGACGAACTGGCACAGAACAAAGGGAGACAGACAATATATAGACACAGGGTAATGGGAAACAGGTGGAAACAATCAGGGCGGGAAAACAATCACACTGGCGGGAAACATGGAGGAAGGGCAAGCAACCTGAAACAAGGGGAGACAAGATTTCAAAATAAAAGCGGAAACCACAAGACAAAGACACAACTTAACATTATTTATGAACTATAAATAATGCTTTACAGATTACATTAAAATCATAGAATAAAAGCAAATCATATAACATTAAAATCATAAACAGTAGAATTAAAGCAATATATTAAAAACACTGGAGCAGAAAAAATAGAAAATAGTAAAATAATTAAATAAGAAGAGTAAGACAGTTTAGGAGAATGCTTCAGTAAACAGATAGATAAACTGAGTGTTTGGGCTGACCTCAGGTATTCAGGAAGTTTATTCCACAGGTGAGGGGCAGAATAACTGAATCCTGCTTCACACACAGTAGGCCTGTCCCTGATGATCTCAGGGGTCTGGATGCTTCATAAGGAACCAATAAGATATTTTTGGTCCAAGACCATTCAGTGCTTTGTAGACCAGGAGTAGAATTTTAAACTGTATCCTCTGACTCACAGGAAGCCAGTGCAGTGATTTGAGGACAGGTGTAATGTGGTCCATTTTTCTGGTGTTAGTCAGGACTCTGGCAGCAGCATTTTGGACCAGCTACAGCTGTCTGATAGATCGTATGTGTAGACCTGTTAGGATGCCATTACAATAATCTAGCCTACTGAAAATGAATGTGTGGATATCTCTTGATCCTAGCAATGTTTTTCAGGTGGTAATAGGCAGACTTAGATTTCAATTCTGTTTTATCTGCATCTGAGAAAATTCTGGCACATCCACTCATTGATTTGCTGAATACACTTGCTTAGTGAATGTAGTGGACTGTAGTCGTGTGATGACGCTGAAATATAAAGTTGTGTGTCGTCTGCATAGGTGTGGTAAGAGATGTTGTGATGTTCAATGATCTGAGCTAGGGGCAGCATTTAGATATTGAACAGAAGTGGTCCAAGAATGGACCCCTGAGGGACCCCGTATATAATCTTAGTTCAGTCAGACTCATAGTCACCTATTGAGACCAAGTAATCCCTACCATGTAAGTAAGATTTGAGCCCACTCAACACTGTGCCAGTTAGTCCCACCCATTTTTCCAGTCTGTCGAGCAGTATATTGTGATCGAATGCAGCACTAAGGTCCAGTAATACTAAGACAGAGACTTTGGACGCATCATTATTCAGATGTATGTCATTCAAGACTTTCACGAGTGCTGTCTCAGTGCTGTGATGTGCTCGAAAACCAGACTGAAATTCACTAAAAAGATTGCTTCGTACCAAAAATGTATAAATTTGTTGAAAAACAGCCCTTCCAATGATCTTTCCCAGAAAAGGAAGGTTAGATATTGTAGTTGTTCATAGCTGAAGAAATCCAGATTAGATTTTTTAAGGAGAGGTTTAATTACTGCAGTTTTCAGGGCTTAGGGAAACTGCCCTGACTCCAGAGAGTTGTTTACTATCTGCAACTCATCTGAAGCTATGCAGTTAAAAACATTTTTGAAACATTTTGTCGGCAGATCATCGAGTGAGCATGTTGTAGATTTTAGTTAACGATTCCTGTAAGTGCTGTATTATCTGGCAGGTTAAAATGTGCTACGCTAACAGATGGACAGGAAGCTGGAACTACAAACTGTTTGTCTTGTGTTTGATAATTTATCTGTGAAAAACAGAGCAAAGTCAGAGAGCAGTTCAGGTGGGACTGATGCTCCTGGGTTTGCCAGTCTGTCTATAACAGAAAACAACGTGTGAGCATTGTTTAATGTTTCTGTCAATGATGTCAGAAAAACTTTCAGTTCATGGTTGTAGTTATGTAGGCTCTCTTTGTAGATGCCTGCCTGCAGATTCTTTCTTGAGCTTTAACCAGTGTAGCATTTCTCCACAGTGACTTTTTCCTTCCTGATAGAACTTTGGTCTTGAACGGGCCAATTGACTCAATAATAGTTTTAACTTTAGAAGTGAAACTATTTATGAGACATGACTAATAAAACTACCTCACTTCCCTTTTTTTTTTTTTTTTTTGAAGCACTATGTCTGTTACTCATTGTTTAGTGACAGCTGGAGCAGTTTGGACCAGATCTGCCACACAAGCTTCTCCTGAGAGGAACCCAGAGTCCCCACAGCTGAATATAATGCAGAGTTAAATAAGTTAAACTGGCCGACGTCGCCTCAGAAAAGGCTGGTTATACCCTGAATATAGTTTTTAGGTGTCAGTCTCTTGAATATGAGTGCAGTTCGCAGACACGTTTGACCTGATTGGCGGCTATGCTTCTGCACAAAGTCCCTTTAATTCTTGACAGGGAAATTGCACTGCTTTACTTGATTGTTACCACACCCCCACCTCACCTTTCCCTCCACGTAGGTGCAGCTGCGTTCAGGCAGAGCCGGTGATAAATAAATGCCCATGTGCACCTGACAGAAAAAGTCCATGTGCCTTCACAGAGTGTGTTTACCTCCTGAGTCGGCACAGTGAGGCGGCGCGTTGTGCACGGAGCAGTGTGCTGCAGTTGCCGGAGTGAGTGGTTGCAGGTCTCAGTCTGTGATGTTCATGCTGTTTGACAGTGCTGTTGTCCTGGGGTGTGACATCTTTGAATCACCAGTGATCAACAGATGTATTTGTGTGTGAAGAGCGCCTCCGGCCTTTGACTCTGCTCTACCTTGTTCCTTTGACCCTCTCTTTTTGTATTTCTGTGATGCAGCTGATTATTCCTGGTTTAAAAACAGCACACTGCCTCTGGGTCTCTCTCTCTGTCTCTCTCTCTGTCTTTCGCACTCTTTCATTCATCTCTCCTCCTCCTCTCCTCTCTCCTGCAAACTGAAGGCAACCTTAGTGCCAATTTCATGGCAGGGTAGCGAGCAGCGCAGCAGAAATTATCCACTGCAAAATTGATCTAAACAATCGCAAAGTGGAACGGCAGGGAAAAGCAGGAGAATGAAATTGGGAGAGTCTGTTACCTTTTTGAACTTGCCTTATCACGGAGAGGGAATTGGGGTGTAGTGCTCACAGGGAATGCCAGTCATTGAACTCATGATATAGAGATTTTGATGGTACAATACAGTCATGAATATTAAATGTTTTGTGGAGTTGTACAGTAGGTTCAGTGTTTCTTTTTCTAGACTTCCAGCTAATTCTCCATCACTGACAGTTTGATCCAAGCTTATAAGTGTTTATAGAACTGATCTGTCATGTTGACATATTTAATTAATCACCACACAGCTGTTTGCACATTGGCTGTGAACACAGTGTACATCATTCTGTTAAAGACCTGTTTACACTCCGACAGAGGTGTGAAGCTCGTAAAACATGAGTGAGTGAATGTATATTATTCCTCACCAGAGGAGCAGTGATCAGGAACCATTATTATTTTGTCTCAGGGTGTCTGTGCTAAAAACAGCTTTGTGAAACTCATTATCCTCTATTGTTGCTGTGGGGCTTGTTTAAGCTTTTGATTTAGAAAAAGTAATTTGTTAGAAAGTTCTGAAAACTAATGGCAAACGGAGTGTGAGCACCTGTTACACAGGTGAGTTTTAATCAGAAGTAAGGAAAGAGTGTTACTGTCAGAGTCATGCAAACCGACAAAAGACACGACTGAGTTTCTGGTGAGTTCACGGATCACATGACTGCATGTATATGAAGGTGTGGTTCACATACATGTAAACATGAGTCCCGGTTCCCTTGGAAACAAGCAGCTGTTGAACCTCAGTTGATAAGTCAGTCAAAAAAAAAAAGCACGAGTGCAGGTTTGAGTAACACCAAAAAATAATTTGTGGATGTGATGAGAGAGTTTGACTAATTTTATGGTTCAGTGACTTGAAACGTGGACGAAGAAGATCTACTTCCTGTACCAGACAGTAAGGTTTACTCTGCAGCGGTGCATTTATCTGACGTCCTTCCATCAACCTGAGGATTTAAGGCAGAGACATTTTTAAACAGGCCATAAACCACAGTTGATTTTTTCAGATGAATATTATTTGAAGTTTTCCACTTTACCTTAAACTTCCCTTTCTTGCTCTATATGCTCTTTATTCCTCAACCTCCCACACACACACCACACACACACTCCTCCCTCCCTCACCCTCTTCCTCCCCTCCCCTCCTTCCCTTGTCAGGACTCTTGCCGCCACAGTGCCATCTGGGCCGAGGCTGATAAAAGCTCATGTGCCGGGCCGGCGGTGCCTGCGGGTCTGCCAGGAGCCAGCGAAGCCTGACTTTCAGAGGCGATGGGAGAGATTTGTGGCAGCCGAGGAAGGAATGGCATGCTGCTAACGTGCTGATCCAGACACCCCCACCCCTGACTGTCTGTCAGTCAGCCGGGCTCCTGCACTGGCCTGAGTCCTCGCTGAGAAGAGAGAGAACCAGCATGAGACAGTGTGACTCTCTGATCTGTGACTCTCACAGCTTTTGTGTCCCAGTCATTATACTGTGAAGCACGTGGGTTAACAATACGATGCTGGTGTTAGACACAGACATCAGCAGTGAGGGAAAGTAACTGAGTGCATGTAATCAGAGCTGTCTGCTCAGGGCTTTGTCAGAGTTCAGAGGTCAGAGTTATCAGTTCCACCAAAGACACGTTCCTCACATGGTGTATGTGTGTATATACATACAGAGAGAGAGAGATAGACACATATAGGACAGATCAGGTCCTCAGAGGGTAAACGTGTTGAGGCTCAGGTGACCGTAGATCCTCGTCAGTGATTGGGTGTGGGTTTCAGAGTAAAGGTGGAGAAAAAGTCTCCTCCTTCCTGGTTTAGACTCAGGCCACTCCACGTGAGGACGTGGTGTCAGCCCGGTTTATAGGTGTGTGTGGGGGGGGGGCTCCCCCCCCTCACTCCTTGGATCCAGCTAATCCCGGCTGGTGTGGTGTGATAGGGGCTTCTGAAGAGACGCTCACTCATGCTACTCAGAGAACTGTGGTTATGGAAATAACCCAGTCAGAGTGACCTTCCCCCGTTCTCGTCTTACGTTTTTCTTTTCTTTGGGACTTTTTCTCTGACCGACTTCAGTCTGACGTCTGTTTTTCCATCTTTTACAGATTCTGCTGACAAAGTTCTTGTATCTTATCAACGCCTGTGTTTTATTTCACTCCTGCCTATTTTAGCACAGTTATTCTGCAGATTTCCTCAGACATGCGGCGCCTGAAGCTCTGTTTTCTAAAGCACAACACAGAACATGGACAGAGGAAGGAGGCGACTTCTCTGTGATTTATGAAGCTTGAAGCCAGACGTGTGATTTATTCACATCCTGAGACGAGTCTTTATCGATTATGCACAAATACATTGATTACAGACAGGGAGACAGCAGCTACACTTACTGTCTGATGTTTCTTGTTAAATTCATCCATCGAAGGAATCGTAGTCTGTTTCCCGTGTGAAGTCAGTGTGTGCTGCTGGACGTGTTTCCTAATGAGACGCCTCCTACTCGTGGATTAAGGAGTCAATGAATGGAACATGTGACGAGCACAATGAGGCAAACATCTGTGTGTGTGTGTGTGTGTGTGTGTGTGTGTGTGTGTGTGTGTGTTGTCTCGTCAGGGCTGGACCTGAGGCACGCCCAGGTGGTGGCGTTATCCACGGGCACCAAGTGTATCAACGGGGAGTACCTGAGCGACCGGGGACAGGTGGTGAACGACTGTCACGCCGAGGTCACGGCCCGCAGAGCCCTGCTACGCTTCCTCTACTCACAGCTCGAACTCTTCTTAAGGTAACACGTTTATCTTCTGCTGTATTCATTTACTCACTCTGCATCTCTGACACCTCTGTGGTATTTACATTCTTAATGCCCTCAGTCAGATGATCCTCAGTAAAACTAGTCGATTGGTGGTTTGGAAGGCTGGTTTATTATTGATTATTTATTATTGACAATGGCCTCCATCTTGGGCATGTTTGCTGATCACATGCATTGAAGAGACTTGTCTTTTAAGCAGAAGGATGAAGTGTGGATTCTTTAGCTTTAACTGCAGATTGTTTGATTTAACACTGAGGTGTTTTCCTTCAGTAATGAACATGTGAGCAGCATTCTGGTGCTTTAACTCTAACAGTTTAACATTTTAGAACATGATCACTTAATTGTGTGTAAAATCGTCATTTGCCTGTGTATTGGAGTGTGAGTATTAAGTACCTCATTTAGTTCCTGAGTAGATGTACTTAGTTACATTTCACCAGTGGAAACACACGAGTCTCAGGTAAAGTGTTGCTTCATTCATTACCTGACATTAAACGTTTAATAACATTATTAAATATCTTGTTATGAACGAGCCACGTGTGCGCCGCCCTCCAGCTAACTGAGCATCACACACTCAGATGCTTCAGTTTGTTTTCAGCACTTTTTTTTAAGTCTATCTACTTTGTGTCTGTGCAAACCTGTACAAGGTGCTGTGGTGCACACACACACACACACACACACACACTCTCAAAGATTTTTACCAGCATCGAGAGACAGTCTTGATGAGTTTTGACTCCCAACTGCCTCCAGTGCACAAGCATATATTATGTTTTTGAGCTCCCCCCAAGGAGCTCGATAGCAAAGCTGATTCATCAGATTAGTGGGTAGAAGTCTCGATGGTTGAATGTCATATTTGCATACACAGCACTGACTTTTTGTCTTAGCACAATGCTGGATGGCAGGTACGGAGACTTTGCTGCTGAGTAAAACGGCTAATGGGGAAGATAACTCATAATGAAATGACCAAACAAAATGCCAGAACTGCCATATTTACACGCAGCGAAAGGACATCGGAGACACTGGAGAGGTTATGTAAAGTGTGCGGTCGTGCTTTGCATTGTGATGCATAGTTTAGGCTAAATATATAATGTGTATGAACGGACGTGTGCCTTCTTTCTGCACACAGCACAAACAGTGACCCGGTTCTGTATATTTAAATCAGATAATGTGTCACCCAGTCGGCCATATTGCAGGTTTTCAGCTCGTTGTTAAATGATGACTTAACTGTTTTAAAAAATGATCACTAATCGATCAGACTGATTTTCCATCTGAGAAACGTCCGTCTGTCTTTTTAATGACTCGTTTCTGTCCGGTCAGTGGTGTTGCAGTGTTTCTAAAGTTCACATGTGTTCAGACAGAAAACAAAGTGAATTTCCCGCCTCATGTTTTTGAATTTAACCAGCAAGCAGCTAAAAGTTTTTACATTTATTTCCTGTTCCAGCTGTTTTCAGGTTTAGTCTCGGTCATATTTAATGTTGTGAACATTTTATCATCGTCTTAATCTTCATCGACTGAGCTGAAACCTTCACCTGTACCCGGTGATCCAGGTGCACAGGAAGAGAATTCTCCTCTTTTTTATCAGTGACAATATAGAGGTTTTATTCAAGCTTTTATTTTAAACTCCTCTTTGTTAGTCACTGATATTATTTAGAGATTTAGTCTCAGCTGTTCGATGGCGTCAGTTTGGTCTCATCATCGTTTTTATATTAATATTGTTCATATTTATTTTAGCCTGAGGCTCAGATGTAAAGCACATAGAGACGCCCGCCCCATGTTTCCCCTGAGACATGGGGCGGGCAGGACAATGGGCTGTGGTCAGACAGGAGGCCGGTGTCCGTCTCACTTCATCACTGGAAAAGACGAGTGGAAATCTATTTCCTGTGCCGTGATGAACGGTGCTGCCTTTCTCACCGTCTCCCTCCTTCTTCTTGTGTTTTTTCTCTGCTGAAGTAAAAGGCCGGAGGACTGGGAGGAGTCGATATTCGTGCAGCACAAGGAGTGTGGCTACAGGTTGAGAGACAACGTCCATTTCCACATGTACGTCAGCACCTCGCCGTGTGGCGACGGGAGACTCAACTCGCCCTACGAAATCACCACTGACCGTAAGACTGACCTGCCTGTTCGTTTTCCATCAGCTCATTACACTGAACACATGAATAAAATAAAAGTGTCCCTCCGAACACTGTCACGAAGCCGGCGTCCTCTTCATGTCACACTCTTCTCTGGCCTCTGTGCTGACTCACTCACATTTTCCTGCTCATTCACTGAAAATAAATCCCAGATTCATTTGGACAGTTTGCACAGTGAGCTCAGAACTGTAATCTGGACTTTCTATGAGTGTATATATATATATATATATATGCATGTATTCTCCCATCTTTCATCACAGATTGAAGCTGCTATTCATCTCTGTGAGTATACCGTACAGTACCAGGTGAGATTTTCAGGAACCCAGTAGGATGGAGAGAGAGAGAGAGAGAGAGGGAGGAAAGACGGTGCTGTCAGATCAGAGAGCCTTTGAACTTGACGTTTCTGGTCATTAAACCTTTTAAATGTTCTGCAGTGCGCTCTCAGAGATTAGAAAATCACTTAGCACCTTTTCCTGAAATATTTCTGGATGTCGGGGAGCTTAATTTTTAGCTGGTGTCAACAGTCACAGAGGAAAAGCTGGAAGAGAAGGAGAATTTCTGCCAAAATAAATGAGAGGTTATTAAAAAACCAAACATCTACATCTCCTGTTTGAAGGTTTCCTTCTTCCTCAGACTGTGGAGAATCTTTTCCTCTTTTTGACACTATGTAAACTGTCCATAAATACTTTATACTGTATTTAACAATGTTAGTGCCGGAGAGGTCACACTGCCCCGCACACCCACATGAAACCACAGGAAGTGATTTAAATGGATCACGGTGTGTGCTCTTGCTAACGTTGTTAACAACTCGTGGGCTGTTGTGTTGGTTAGTTACACGATGTTGCATCATTCATGCGTCGAGGCGAATGGATCCTCCTTCCTCCCAAACCACAGACTGTCCGTCCAGCAACAGCCCGGTCAGATGTTTGCTTCATCATCGATCAGCAAGTCGCGTGTCAACTTCCTTTTTTAGATTATACACAGGAAATCACACATGAACACCAACGATTAGAAGCTGAGATCATCTGTAACCATGCAGAGAGACACTGAGGGGCCAGTGTGTTTACTGTTGTATAATCTTATTAATGTTTATTGTCTCCAGTTCATTTGATCACCGACCTGTAAAAGTTGAGTGAGGCCGCTGAGTGACATGACTGGGTGAAACGTAGGTTGTGTTTGTGTCGTGTTGGCAGTTCACAGCAGCAGACACCTCATGAGGAAGCACCGCTGCCACCTGCGGACCAAAATTGAGTCGGGCGAGGGAACCGTGCCGGTGCGATGTCGGGGGCCCGTCCAGACGTGGGACGGCGTCTTGCAGGGCGAGCAGCTCATCACCATGTCCTGCACCGACAAGATCACCAGGTCAGTGCTCTCTGACTGCCTGCTGCCGTTATTACTGCATGAACTGACGCTGACGAACACATGCTCTCACCCTGGAGGTGAAAGGGTTGATGGGAGAGTTAGCTTTATGAGGAGGAGAGATCTCTGTTTAAATAAAGCATTTTAAATGTGCTTTATGAGCCAGTGATATTTACCTTAGCACATCTGTGTGTGTGTGTAGTTGCATGTGTGTGTTGCCATGAGTCATGCTATATGTGAATACGTCTGTAGTCCTAGTGATGACTATTGATTTCCCATATGTGACTTGAACGGTTAATCCCCTTCTAATGAATCAGTGTATAAATCACATCATGGTTTTAATCTGCAGATCTGTCGGACTGAGTCTCGTCCGGCTCGGAGACATCAAACCATTTACACACTCTTCTTCTGTTTGTGGTTCATCGCACTCGTCAGAATGTAAGGACGAGGTTTCTACGCAGGGTTTTAAACATGTACTGAAAACCCGTTTATCTCACCCCTGCTGGCACATCGTGATTTTATGACTCAGTCATTTCCAACGTGTCATGTTGGCAAGACAACGCAGGACAGACGGCAACGCTAAATCAGGACAGCTTTACTCCTCCACCTCCGTTTTCACATCGTCCCCGTGTGTGAAGAGTGAAAGCATCAGTGTGTAAACATTACACACACACACCGTTATGTTTACTCACTGGATACCTAATCATTTGTGGAAGTAAATGTTGTACATGTGAAATGGCTGGACACTGTTACAGCTGATACCTGATGATCATGAACCTGAGATGAAATATGTTGTGATTTTAGCTGGTTACACTCTGCAGGGACCGAGTCCTCACAGCTGTGCAGGTGTGAGCACATCTGTCAAAATCAAGGTGGATTTAAAGCCAGACTATGTAGATTTGAACAAACTGTGCCACAGGTGTTGCAGGGTCTGAGGGTCAGAGGTTCGCTAACATCAGCCACCATCACATACAAGAGACAGAGGACCAAACCACGGAGCAGTGTTTGTACGTGAATTCAACTTTTAATTTGTAGGGAAAGGATGTGTTATTTCCTGTGATGACAACACACTGACTGACAGAACACTGCAGCAGCAGACTGAGGCTCACCGACAATATGAAGTCCATGTTCTAACATGAGTCTCAGTTCTTAATGTAGTCTCAGGTCTTGTGCTGTGACTGGTCCTCAACGGGAACTGAACCCACAGATTCGGCTTAGTAAGCACCACACTGAGCCAGCTGAGACACACACACTCACACACACACTCGCACAGTGAGAGAGAGAGGTGAACCCTTCTCCTGTGGAGCTGCTGTTAATTTGACCAATTTGATTCAGTTGGCCAGGGCTGGAGATGGTGTGATTAAATCTACCCAGGTCACCCACAGGGGTGAAAGCAATTACTTTACAAAAAAATAGAGTGACGGGGGAAGGAGTAGGGACACCCTGCTTTTCTTCCCTCCCACCGTCCTCTCCCCTCCATCCCGCCGAGCCAGACAGCAGACGCACTCTCTCTGCTCCACGGCCTCCTCCCTCCGTTTTTTATACGGCTGTAAATGATCGGTGGCCGTCGTTAAAGTGAGTGGGTCACCAAGGGCCAGTTTATCAAGGTCAGGGTGGAGGGTGGAACTGAGAGGCGCTTAGGAGCGCAGACACACACTCACACACGCTCACACACACACACACACACACACACGCTCACACACACACACACACACGCTCACACACACACACACACGCTCACACACACACACACGCTCACACTGCTGCAATCTTGAAGTGATCCCCTGGATACTCTTTTTGTCCTCTGTCACACTCATTTTGCAGCCTCCCATTACTTTTTTATTTCCCCACTTCCTTCAGGTCCTGCACTTTATTACGGTTAGTTCAGCTTTGACCAGAGGGGTTTTTAGGATCTTTGCTCTCATCGTAAACATGTCTGATAATAGCCAGTGTCTCACCCATCGCTGCTTCACCTGGTGATCATCGTTTTGTTTTCTTCGTCGGCCCCGTGAAGCTCCTCTGCTAATGTTTGATTTGAAGTCGACAGCTGGATTTAATTGAGGGACCTAAATAGCTTTCATATAATGATGATGTTCTCCATTCCACTGCAGTTTTATGCAGATGAACACATTACTTTAATGGTCGGCGTTTACCGAGGGAGGGAAGAAAGGATAGAGAGAGAGAGGAGAGGAGGTCTCTCCCCTCTCCTCTCTCTAAATTCACACACCCGAGCCAGATGGCTCTTTTCTTGCATGAGATTAGAAGATGTTTCAGATTCACGGTGTCGCTTTCTGGGTAAATTAATATTTCAGGCTAAACTATTTCTGTTTTGGTGGCGGCTGTGTGTGTGTGTGTGTGTGTGTGTGTGTGTGTGTGTGTGTGTGTGTGTGTGTGAACAAAGCTCCTCCTCTCTGTTTGGGGGGGCCGGGGGGGTGGATCTCGCTGACAGATTGCAGGTAAAGCGTAGGTGGGCGGACGCTGCTTCCTGAGCCCCTTCAGTGATTCCCAGAAAGCCGCTGATGATAATTGAATGCTCAGGAGGCGAAAGGATCCGTAATGAGTGATTATTAAGCCGGTGAGAAAAAACAAGCAGATAAAGAGACATTGATTAACAAAAAGAAGAGTGATGTAAAAATTAGCAGCATGATGTGCAGCCTCTGATTGTGCCGTGCATAAGTTCATTAGTCCAGCGTAGCGGAGAGCACGCCGCTCAGGTGCACAGCAGGTTTCCTCTCTCTCTGTGAAGGGCAGCAATGATAATAATAATTTCATCCATAAATTAGCATCTGCTGGTTAAATAGAGGGGATTTCAGCAGTAGGTGGCACATGACCAGCTGGCTACAGTCCGAGGCGGTGAGGCTGGCAGGATTAGCCCCACAGTGATTTTGTGTCACCGGTGAATCTCCCTAAACAAACCCCGAGGCTCCCGCTCCTCTGAGCCCCGCGATCGACTGAAGCTTTCCTGCAGTGCATTAACCTCAGAGGCAGCGATGCTGGATGCTCACATGGTAATGTGTCGCTCCGTGTAATGAATGCTGATGCACTGACCTTTGGCCGTGTGGTGATGATGGTGTGTGTCTCTGAGTCAGGGAAGTGGGAGAGGAGGGGTGTGTGTGTGTGTGTGTTCATCACGTCCCACATCAAGATAATGATCAAATTGTTTCTACCTGTCACTGAAGCTCTCACATCTGTCTCTCTTCTTTTCTCCCTTCCTCCCTTCACCCATCTCTCTCCTTTTCCTCCTTGTCTCCCCCCGATCTGCCTCTCTCCCCACCTTTCCTTCTTCCCCCAATTCATGTCCTCTTACCCTCTTTCTGTCCTCCTTTCTTTCCTTTCCATCCTTGTCCACATCCACTCCCTCAGATGGAACGTCCTGGGCCTGCAGGGGGCGTTGCTGAGCCACTTTGTGGAGCCGGTATACCTGCACAGCGTGACCGTCGGCAGCCTGCGCAACACGGGTCACCTGGGCCGAGTTCTGAACCAGCGGCAGGAGCGCCTGGGCCCGCTGCCCGTCACATTCAGACGTAACCAGCCCCTGCTCAGCGGTACGACCACGACACAGACACTTTGGCTGAAGGCCTGGGGAAGTTTTCACAGTAGGAAGTGGCTCAGTGAAATTCAGTCATGGCTCTTTACAGCAGACTGGAGGTCTTGGTGATACTGGGACCACTTGAAGGTTTTGCAGCCTCGGTCTGAACTGTTAAGGCGGCGAAATGGTTAAAATCTGCGTGTCAGAAAAATAAAAACTGTGCAAAAGATCAGGACAAATTTCTGTGAGCGGCTCCATTCAAATGATTTCTGCCTGAAATTCCACGGATTTTGAAGTGACGAGAACATACGTGTGATAAAGCTGGTGTATGTTTGATCTGAGCAGTGATCTCACATCAAACACTGCGATGTGAAAGAAAACCGTACCATTGATTAAGAGGTCAAATTCTATAGTATAAAATCTGATGTCAAATAATAATAACAACTATTCTGTCACTTCACAGAAGCTTAAAGTGACTTAGAGCAGAAATCACTGCGTGTGAGCTCTCAGCTAAAACTTTAAACTACTGAGGTCTTTATTTTTCTGAATGGTGAGCGTGCAGGTCTCAGTGGGATCCGTATCAGATCTGAGGGAACCTGCACTTTCACATTATACACATCTGTTATTATAAAAATATTGATTATAGCAGCTTTAAAGGTTGAATCCTGTCACTTTAATATGAAACGAAATATCGTAATGAAACGAACACGTAGGCAAGTTTTACCTGCACAGAACATTCAGGTGCTAAAAGTTGTTTCCTGCCTCTGAAGGACGCACTGTGTCTTCAGACGGGTCCGTCCCATGAAGACATCCTAGAACACATGAATACAGTTTCTGTTTTTCTTTTAATGAAACAGCTCCAGACCAAACGAATCACACACACACACACACTGAACAAACCCACGTAGCCCTGCTTCTCTGCAGTTGCGTTGTGCCAGCCAGACGAGCAACAGCTAAGAAGTTGTCGGCACGTCTGCTTCCAGGATCCGCTGAGACCTGAGGCTTTCGTCTGTGGTGAAGACGAACGCTGGAAGAGGATCTGAATGACACCCAGCTCGTGCAAACTGCATCAGCCATCACTTCAGATCTAGGCCAGTCAGAGACGCTGAGCGACGGCGGTGCACAGTGATGTAGGGCATGTTGTGTTGCTGGGGTTCATCGATAAGAACAAAGACTGTGACAGTCACATACACGGAGACACATCACACTGTGGATGAGTCTGAGTCTGACACTGTGGACCTTCTTGAAGGGCACAGGAAGTCTGCGTTGCAGCGCTCTGCTCCGGGTAATTGGTTGCCATGAGGATGAATATTTTGTGAGGCCTGTCCTCATCAAGATTGATAATTGTGCTGAATTGTCCTCTGGTGATGAAAGCTGGGACGAAGTTATCACTGAGTCTCCCGACCGCGGCCTCGTCCAGCATTTCTCCCGATCTGTTCAGTGGCTTTCTGAATGGAGTCATTTGACTTGTCTGGTTTTGGTTTAGATGTTAAAAGGTGGATGATCCAGGTGTTCATCATTCATACTCACTGATAATATTCAGTTATTCGCTGTTGAATACCATAAACCTCACCGTGAGTTTGTTTAATGGGATTTTTCTCCAGCTGCCAACACGGGGACGAGGCTGCAGAAGGTTTCTTAGAGTCCAGTGTATACTCACCTTCACACATCCTTTTCAGCCTCCTCTGTCTCTGCCCTCTCCTCTTCACAATGACTGTGTGTTTTCTGTGTGTGTGTCCCAAACTATCAGATCTCTGCACCTGCAGCACCTCGAGTAGCAACAGTCTGTTGATGGGTAGAAGGTTGAAGGAAGGGGAGGAGAGGGAGGAAGATGGACAGACAGTGGAGATGGCCCTGCACCAAATCAATGTAATCACAGCTCTTATCAGACAGCCATTCAATCTGAGGGGAGCTCGGACAGAGAGAGAGAAGGAGAGAGGGAGGGAGGGAGACAGGGAGGGAGGGAGGGAGGGAGGGAGGGAGACAGGGAGGGATGCAGGAGGGGAATAAAGAAAGAGAGCGAGCTTCGGCTGCATCCAGATGTCTGAGTGCAGATCTGCCCCCTCCTTCCTCTCATCTCCTCCTCCGTCCTTTCATGGGCTCTGATGAGCTCCCCGGCTATTGTGTGTCCAGGGTTATTTAAAAGCAAAACACCCCTGGAGGAAATTCCCGGGGATCGCGGGGCCCGGTCTTATCGCACCCAGCCAAAGCAGCTCCACCTGGACCCCGAGGGCCAAACACATCGATGGGCCGACATGTCCTTCGCCCTCGTCCTGCTGTTCACTTTCACCGCCGCGTGAACAGAAACTGTGGCGAGGCCGTGTTGTTTTAGAGGCATCAGAACAGTAGATACAGGAAACATTAGTTTGTTGAATGCTTGTTTGGTGCCGGTCACAGCTGAGATAGTGATTTTATTTTTTAATTTTTTTGGTGTGATACTGAAGTGAAGTTAAATTAGCATCTAGAAATTTGAATCCTTTAGTCATTAGTGAAAAACGTCCTCACAGTCCTGAGCCTGACGTCCGAACACTCCAGACTCCAGCTGCTCGTAAACACCTGTGGGGCAGGATGGAAGCCGTGCCGTGTTCTTGTTTGTGTAACTGTTTGTTTGAGGTGTGTGGGGGTGAAGTGCTGCTGAAGGTGAACACAGATCACTCTCACCAAGTGTTTCAGGAATTCCTGCTTTTCTCATACACCAGTTACATCCTCAGGAGAAAACCCCGCAGTGCCTCAGTAACATGGGACAGATGCAGTGTGTGTTCATAAACACAGCCTCACATATTAAGCTGTATGTGCACTGCACAGCTATGAATCCCACCAAAGGCTCTGCCTCTTTCATGTCTGCCGAACACTTCCCTGAAGATAAATTGATCAAGTCTTCAATGAGGGAAAAATCAAATTGGCTATTACAGAAACAGAGGAGTCAAGTCCATTGAAGGGATGAAATGAGCCATGAATGGACGGGAGAAAGGGGAGAGGCAGGATGGATAGGAGGTTCTTTTGTTCAAAGAGGTGCGTCTGCACAAGAGAGAAGAGATGGGTAATAAGAGACTCGGAGGATTGTTACCATGGCAGGTAATTCATTCCAGCTCCGAGGAGCTACAGAAAAGAAGAGCTGAGATCCGTGAAAGGAAGAGTGAGGACAGGAAAATGAGTGTGACAAGGGGGGAGATGATCTGCAGGCGTGTATTGTGGTATTGTACATCAGGTATTGTGCTATAACAAGCTGCCTGTCAGGCGGAGAGATCAGAGAGGTGTTGTTCAGGCGTCGCTCAGAATCTGTCTGCTGATCTTCACTGAAGCTTCCTGATACAGTAAATAACTGGGCTGGAGGAGAAGCTGGATCTGAGGCACCTACAGATTCACAGTGGATTTAGCATGGATGCTACCTGAGAGGTGTGTCTGCGGCTCGCTGACATGGTGCAGTGCAGCAATGAGTGAAAACAGCATATTGTACAGTAATTCATGAGGTCAGAGGTCAACCATCACCCACTCTGACACCTTTTTGCTTTATGTTGGATTATTGATACGACGCTTCAGGAAATAATTTGACATTTTGGGAAATAAAAAAATAAAATATGTGACAGCACTGAGATGAAGAGTTTATTTTCCAAAATGTCAAATTATTCCTTTGATTTACAGCTAAACAAACATCTGGAACACCAGCTGAGACTCATTGTGTGAAGTCAGTTTCCTCACTACATTCTCCATCTTACCCACAACATACTGGGTTAACTGGTCCCTATGAAACACCTACGGTGGCCTCTCAAGGACATTTTTTCCCCGGGTCCTTGATCGTTTTCTCACCTTGCTGTCAGCCCCAGCACCTCTGCCAACACCCATGTTCTCCACAGACAGCTAATTCTCCACAGCTGCCACTGACCCCCCCTTTCCTTCCCCCCCCGTCTCCCCCTGTCTTCCCTCCCCTCATGGCTGTGTGCTTTGCCACTGAGGCTAATTATTTCAGAGAGACAGGTGGAGAAGGTGGAACAGAGACAGTCCAGTGTAGAGGAGGGTCGATGTACGTAGCCGCCAACACCCGAACACTGTTAACTGCACCCCCCCTCTGAGGGTGTATCAAAGCTTCATATAAACAGCTGTTCACTGTGTCATTATCCTGGGGGAGGGAGGGGGGAGGGAAGGGTGAAGGAAG
This sequence comes from Toxotes lorentzi, assembly GCA_037833715.1. Classification (NCBI taxonomy): domain Eukaryota; kingdom Metazoa; phylum Chordata; class Actinopteri; family Toxotidae; genus Toxotes; species Toxotes lorentzi. Next base: position 17,537,289 of record JBBMJY010000013.1, read on the forward strand.
GTTAATCCAAACAGCAAAGTGCAGCTTTGAAAGGAAAAACACACAGTTTCAGATTTTCATCAAAGCTCCTGAATCTCCGGTGGAGGAGCCCACATGAAGCCGTTCCCTCTGCCGTGTTGTTTTTCCCACAGGCCTGAGCGGTGCCGAGTACCAGCAGCCGGGGAAGGCCTCGTGCGTGAGCCTCAACTGGACGCTGGGCGACGCGCAGCTGGAGGTGGTCAACACAGCCACGGGACGGAGACGGGACTCAGGGACATCCTCGCGTCTCTGCAAGCACACCATGTTCACCCGCTGGAGCAGACTTTACCGCAAGGTGAGCTCAGACGTGGGGGGGGGGGCGGTTCAGATTATCAGTGGGGAGATGGGAGACGTGACAGCAGCTCTTCTACTCACTGTATTTGAGGGCGCTGTAAAATGCAAAGACAGTGTGAGGTGAGTGGAGCATTAACAAGATGTGGATGAGCATGAAACACTCCCAGCTGAATCCTCAGTGGAAATAAAAGAGAATATCAGGTAATCTGGTAAAAAGTTAAAGGTTCAAGACTGAGCACAAAAAAAAATCATACAGGGAGTAAAACTCACGAGGAGCAGTCTGCTAAGGCGGTGGTCCTGTGTGTCTGTGTCGACGACTCCTGGACAAATATATGTCGAATGTTTGGAGAAATCGCTGACAGAAGCAGTGGCTCCTCTCACTCTGTTGGCTTTTCTCACAGGAGACATTTTGGATTTTGTGTTACAGTATAAAAGGCTCAGGGGAAACACGGGTGTGGCAGCTCTGTTCCACCTCAACCAGCTGAAGGATTCCAGGCTCAGTCTGTTTTTTATTGGCTGGAAAACTATTGGGATGTGCTGTTTAATTAGCCTGAACAATAATCATATTTTTATATGTTTCACTAAAGCAACATGCAAACCATCAGGAACCACACACACACACAGACCTGTGTGTGAGACCAGGTACAGACCTGAGGATTTGTGGAACCTGCGGACACACGTGTGTGGTCTGTGCGGCTCATCAGAACCATCAGCTCGGGTCTTTAACGGCAGCACACGGACCCGCTGCACTTTCACTTCCAGCCTGAAACTTTATGTAACAGACACTGGCTGCATCGCCAAATGGCGGCCGTTAAAGCATAATGACTATGAAACCATAATTATTTGGAGAAGTACTTGAGGAGGCCCCCACCCTAAGTGCTCCCCGCGCGCCGTATATGAGGGCCACGCATGAGCAGTCGCACTAATCTCCAAGAGAAACTTTTGCCCCCCCTCACCCCTCTCTCTCCCTCCCCCCTCCACCACTTGTCTCTCCACTGATCTTCATTGTTTCCCTTCTCCACAATAGGAGCGAACAAAAAGCTCAGAGAATGTTCAATTGCTTGTGAAATTTAAACGAGGAGGTTACACAGCTGTTGAAGCCCCCCCCACACACACACACACACACACACACCACCTCCACCTCCCAACCCCACCCAAATGCATTTGTGCCGGCTCATTCGTTTTGTTTTGCCCCCCCCTTCGTGTCCGTCTCTGTGTTGCTCTTATCTGACTCCCGGTGTCCCTCTCTCCCCCCCTCCTCAGATGGGGATCCACGGGTCCGGCTCGGCAGACCGCCCGCTCATGTACTGCGAGGCCAAGATGGCGGCGCGTCTGTACCAGACAGTGAAGCAGCAGTGGTTCAGGTCTCTGCAGGAAACGGGTCTCGGCACCTGGGTGAAGAAACCACCTGAGCAGGAGCAGTTCCTGCTGTCGGTCTGAGGACCAGTGTGTGTGTGTGCGTGTGTGTGGGGGAGTGTGTGTCTAACCTTTATTTTTTTAGAATAAGACTCCTCCTCACCAACATCCGGATTCACACCTTCATACCTGGAGGTTTCTGTAAACTCGAGTCTATCGCCCCCCGTTTGTCACCCACTCTTTACAGAAACACACACATTTAGGCAAACACACACCTACATGCCCCCCCCCCGGCTGTCAGGGAAGGGTGGGGTAACCTTGAGCAGAATGAAAGGCAGCCGCTATCTTGTCATCAGCTATTTCCGGGCCCCGAGGCTCCCGCTGAGGATCCGAGCCACGGGGGAGAGAGGGGGAGAGCGAGGGGGAGCGAGGCCCACGTCCAATTACCGGCCCTGTCAGGGTGACGGCTGATAGAGGAAGAGGAAGAGAGAGTGAGAAAAAGAAGGACAGAGCGTCGCCTCAGACCAGCCGTCCTCACCTTCGCCTCCCTCATTTCCATCTTTGTCCTCCCCATCTGACTCACCCTTTGACTCCTGACGTCCCTCTCCTTTTGTCTCCATCCCTCCCTCCTTTGCCCTCTATTTTCTTCCTTCCTTCCTCCCATTTCCCTCCCCTCCTCAGTCTGTCCTCTTTGCTTGCCTCCCTCCCCTTTGCCTTTCAAGCACGGCAGAGTTAAACACGGCACGACGACAGGTTAATACACCCTCCTCTTCCCTCCCATCCTCTCCTCACCCCTCTGGGTGGTGAGGTACATAAACGTGGAGGTGGAGGTGATGACGGGGGTGGAGGGGGGTATTTTCCTGTTTGTCTCTCTCTTTCATACTAAATGTTTTTCCCTTCGCTCTCTGTCTTTTGACCTCCGCCCTTCAGCCTGTTGTGGCCAATGAGCCAGTTTCGGTCGCGACTCATTACCGAGGCCTCGTCGACCTCGCCGACCTCGTTTCCTCTCTGTGTCATGATCACCCTGAGCTGATCAGAGTCGAGGTGGTGGAAAGTTCCCCGGCAGAGCCGTGGTCCACGCGAGGGATTTTATTTTTAGACGCACACACACACACACACACACACACCTCTTCATGTCGTACTGATCACTACCATGTAAATTTGAATCTCACACTGTTTTCATGTCTTTACATATTTCATGATGTAAACACACCGTGTGTGTGTGTGTGTGTGTGTTTGTTATGATCATGGCCGTGTTGTTGTGTCTCTGTGAGGCCGCCTGCATGGCTCAGTCAGCGGCTCGGTCTGAGTAGTGAGAGTGACATCTAGTGGTGCTCCGGTGGTTCTGGATCACGATGATCCCCAGTGACGACACAGTCTGTCAGACTGGAGTCAGGTCTGAGGACTGGGCCTTCCAGTGGAGATCAGTGTGTGAGGACGATGATCTTTAGATTTCAGCACCTGAGGCCGTGTCAGTCGGGCTCGTTTGTCTGTTTTTAGTTAAAACCTTCATCAGTGTTACAGCTCTGCAGTCACTGAGCTGTAAATGTGAAATTCTTAGTTTGTTTTTAAAGCTCGGAAAATTTGATTTCAAATTTTAAGTATTTTCTGTAGCATTAAACATTCAGTTTGTAAAAAGAAAAATATTCATGATTATTTTTTGGGAGTTTAACAGTAAAAAGCTAAAACAGCTTCATCAGGACTCTGTTCTCTTAAACCAGAACAGGATCTGGTCCTAGATTTTCTGTTAGTTTGTTTAAAATTTGATCACTTTTTTTTTTTTTTTTTTAAACAGCCCGTGCACACAACGTAATGAAAACAATATAATAAAACAATATTAATTCAAATAATAAACGTCCGAGAACGAGATAAAGTCAGAAGACAAATTACGACGTTGTTTATACCTGAGTCTGTTTTCCGTCGCGGCAAAGATCAGAATCCGTGTAAATGTCGGTGTGTGTGTGTGTGTGTGTGTGTGCATCACAGCAGAGAGAAGCGAAGTGTTTGTCTCTCATCAGCATGTGATGTCATCGTCAGCCTGCCCGCCATAACTTCAGACACGACGCTGTTCATCGACACGCAGTGCGCCACGTCTCCTGACCGCTGTATGAGCCGTGAAAACAGAAACAGAGTCAGATTTATTTTGAGAGATAATAAATATAAGGCATGTCTGAATGGCAATACTGTATCTATGAGTGTACATATGTGAAATAAGATGTTGACAGATGTGAAAGAGATGAAATAAAATGTCTAATTATGATGTAAATTAAAGTAAATGGCGAACTGCTGCTAAGGTCTGTAAATTGCTCTTCAGTAACAAATAAAAAGTGAATGTTTGTACTGTATATGTGAATAAAACCACAAAATCTTGTAATTTTATCTCGTTTTCAGTTTTTTTTTTTGATTCATCTGATTTTAGTGTCAGTTGATAAAAAAACGTCAAACATATATTTTATCTGTCCTCATAACAAATACTCTGAGAAAAATCTAATAATGAGCAGTGACACGGGGCCAATGCCACGGGGCCAATGCCACGGTGCCGGCTTCACCGGCCCTCAGGAGCATCCAGACAAATATTAAAGAGGCTTCCCTCCTCCTGTGTGTCCCTGGGGAAATCCATGGGGAAATGGTTATCTCTGTGAGGCTCGGTGGCAGGTGTCACACAGACCAGCCACCACATTAGCCTGGAGGAAGAATGAAGCGAGGAAGAAGCGGAGAGGGGAGTTCGAGGTACGCCCCCCCAGGGGGCCACGAGTCGGCTGTGTGCCCGACAATAAACATCATAATTGACAATTTGCTCCAGTGGCTGGTCACGGCCACAGCAGCTGTAATCTAACGGACGAGGACAGAGAATATTCTGCCGGTGTCGCGCCTGTTCTCACTGAAAGCTAAAGACACGTAGACACTGTACTTACACTGTCCTCCATGAATCCTCTCACGACCCCGCCGGTTTGTCCTGTGACCCTCTGGATGAGGCTGAGAAGAACTGAACTGAACCTCCGACCTGCGGCTGAATCCACGTCGACCTGCTACAACAGTGAAACGCTGCTGAAACATCAGAGCATCGGTGACTGTTACACGACGATACGTCACAGGGGCCACAGTGAGCACCGACTTCCTGCTCTCACTGAAACAACTGAATAATCCTTCCCTCACTGCAGAACAGGTATCAAACAGGTGAGTGGAATAATTTTAAACTTCAGGCTCCACCGGATCGTAGGTGAGATCCTGAGAATCAGACCCAGAGTACAGGCCACACCTTTCACCTGTCACAGCAGGAGAAGACCAGGTGTAAGTAAAATGAATGAGCTGCTCACTCTGACGCCTGCTGAGAAAAAGGCCCACTGAAACCTTGGTTAGACACGATGTCCTAACAGAAGTTAAACAGCAGCTAAAAGCAACCGTCCACGTGTTACATGTTGAGAGGAAGAAGTGTTAGCAGCTGCCGTCTGCTTCCTTTAAACAAAGGAAGAGTCTCATCAGCCGTCAGAGAAACAACAAACATCTCCCGGCTCCGCTCGCATTAACGCCACACATCACCCCACAGCAGCAGATTTACATCCAGATGAATAAAGTATGACTTTCACAACGATACACATCATTTGAAGTGAAGAAAAGGTGCGAGGGGTTTGTGTTAATTCAGAGGAAAAAGAGACATGAGGAGACTGGGAAAGGAAATCACACGTTTTTATTGGAAAGTGTCAGAGAGCACGTACCCGTCACAATAAAGTATGCAAAGTAGCTCACATAATGAAGTCTGAGTCGAATACGATTCGCCACAATGAAGCGAAGCCTTTCCACGTTTTTTTACTGCCTCAATGCAGAACGCAGTCATTTAAGGTATCAATCCTAAATCACGTTTCCTCCGAGCCAGGATTCGTATGTGGGGTGCAGATCGGACTTTCCTTTCTACCTGCAGATTAAAATGACAGTGATACCAGTGGGCGCTGGATGGAGCTCCCTGAATGACACAGCAGTGAAAACCCTATCTGCTCTGTGCGGGGGAACACAATTAGTTATTTAACAAGCATTTGGAAAAGTGCATTGATGCTCGGATGGATAAGGCTCATGCACCGTTTTCAATGCAATGGTAAGGCATTTCTATGAGTTCATTACACCTTCAGGTTCATGCTACTTCCAAAACCCATCCCCGCTCTATTGTTGGTAGGAGGAGCAGCCAAGTGTCGCCCGAAGTCGACTTCTGACTAAGTTACACAAACCTACAGTGTGCACACCGAGCTACATCTACACCAGTCACACAAGTACAACGAGTCTTATGGGGTTTTACAGCACTGAAATAAGTTAAACATCTGAAGATCAAAAACTACAGCGCGTCTTCTTCATGTTCGGGATATTGCACAAGTGTAAGAAGGAAAGAGTTTCCTGGATTCTGGTCGAGCTCCAGAGAAGCTGCTGCGTGACCCTCAGACTCCACGTCCACTGATTTCACTCTGAGGACCAGAAACATCGAGGAGCTGCTTATTGCTTCTGGTTTTTTTTTCCCCTCACACACTGAAAAGCTTCATCTACAACAAAAGATGCAAAGAGGTCGAATGAGGCTGAGGGTTCAATGCCAAGTAAGAACACTGTAACTTGATACTGACGAGCACAGGAATGACCAACAAATTCACTGAGGGACCACAAACTACAGCAGAACAGGGCCGAGGAGGATGGGTCTGTATTCCACTAACACCACGGTAACATGGGGGCAGATTACAGACACCTACACCTGCACCATGAACACGACATCATGATTATGTTGAACCCAGACCTGCAGAGGACTCGTGAGCCGTTTCCTGATTATTGCTTTGTTTTTGACACTTTGCATCCTCACGGAAAAAAAAGGCAAAGTAGAGCAATGCTTAAAAAAACACATGAAATCCTACTGTAAACATGGAACAAGGCAGAGTTACAGTATCAGAAGTCTGAATTAAACGTGGAGGCTGGCTGTGAGCTAATAGGCAGACTCGAATCTCAGTGGGTGAAGACCCTCAGACAGGACAGCAGGTCCTGAATATGATATGTTTGTCTCCATGATAAGAAAAATTCCAAGTTTGACTAAATGAATAAAAACGTTTCACAGAAGCACGTCGTCGCCTCCAAGCTCCGCCCTCAAAAGGTGGATAACTGCGAGACAGCAAATCCACTCAAACGACAACCTGCAACGCAGGTCACTTTATCAGGACACAACTCAATATACACATAAAGTCTCTGGTTCATCTTCTACAAACTGTCCTGTGCTCACACAGCTTTACAGGTAACATCCAAACTGAGTGTATCCACATGCAGGAGCGTCCGTTCAGCAGTAACTAAACAGCAGTGATGTGACTGTGCATCAACAGAAAAGGCAGAACGGATCAGCCAAGCGTCACAATTCACAATCCATGCTAAATAAGTGAAGGGCTCGAGTACAGAAGAGCAGCTCTGTGGCCTCGTACACGCTCGCACTTTAAAATGTTGGACCCACGTCAGTCTCTCTAACACCAGGGCGACGTGTGCTCAGACCGGATCAGTTCATCTGGGGTATAATGTGCTCGTATCGATCAGGGTTAACAGCTGCATCCTGGAAAACAACACTCACTGTGATAATGTACATCACAACTAACATGTTTCACAGGGCGAACACTTTAATCATACCAGCATGTACGAGGGCCACAGATTACAGTGTTTATTTGTACCAGACTGTATATACACACATAGATTCTCATCAGTCTCCTACTTCACTGTGTCTTAGAGTGTGAGTGTGTGTGTGTGTGTGTGTGTGGGCGGGTGTGTGTCAATGGCGTCACTTCTCCTGCAGCAGGGCGGGGATGTTGATGTTCCAGCCGATGGCCTGACGGTCGAAGCCGCAGGTGAACAGGTTGCACGACTGGTTCTCTTCATTCCAGGCTGTACAGCACACCATACGCCTGTGACCCTACACACACACACACACACACACAGGTTTAAAATGTTAGTTTGACCAATCTCACACAAACACACACACACTCACACAGGGACAATGTAAAGGAGCCCGTTAACCTAATGTGCGTGTTTTTGGGATTGTGGGAGGAAGCCGGAGAACCCGGAGAGAACCCACACAGGCTCAGGGAGAACATGTGAACTCCACACAGAAGAGCTCAGACCGGGGTTCGAACCCGCAGCCCTCATGTTGCTAGTGTCACCACAGGACTTTAGCTTAGTGCGGCAGAGTTTGCAGACAGCGTCCGTCCTGTGGACGCGTTTAGAACTGCTGCCATGAAAACCTGAATGCATCCACACGCTGTTAGTCCACATGGAGCTGGATGGACTGGTTGGTTACCGGTTAACGGTTTTTCTTCGCCTCTCGTCTCGTTAGCATAGTTAGCATAGTTAGCTCGCTCGCTGGTTCTGTTACAGGGCGTTTTGTTATGACTGTTAGTCCACAGCTCCACCGTGTGGTTAAAGCCGGTATGACAGCCGGTAACTGGAGGAGTCACTGCAGTGTATTACAAAAAAAAAATACAAAATCGATTCATAATCGTCCATAATATAATCGCGATTAATCAATAAAAGAATTTTTTCACCACCCCTAACACAGACGGTGGATGGTGCAGGACCACAAGGGCAGGGGAAATGTTTTTATGCCAGTTTGACATTTTTAACAAAGATGTTGTGTTCTGTTCTGTCATTGTGCGTTTGTTTCTTCCAGTGGCATTTTACACTTTACTGGGGTTCGTTCAGATGACCATCTGGGCCAAAGGGAAGCACAAAGCCTACAGCAGGGAGTTCAAGGACTATCCCAGCCTCCGGATGGCCATTATCCCTCTGATTCTCTGATGGTGGAAGAAACATGAACTATCGCAGCATATCGGGGCTGTACATTCACTCCCTACAAGTGTGCCACTAAAAGAGGCTGCAGCTGCTGAGGCCAGCACTATGCAATTTGTTTTACTAATGAAGTGAAAGAAACAGGAATGGCAGCAATAATGTCATCATGGAAACATACTGGAACATTTCTGAATCACTGGGAACATTTTAATTTGCTGTTCATTAGATAAATCTTCATCGCTGTCGTATTTTCTGTGCTGGGTTAACAAAGGCTACACATCTTTTTTTGGGTGAGGGGGTGTTGAACGCTTACTGGATCAAAAAATGTTCAGGTTAATCACAAGAAATGAAATATATTCTCATAATAAAGTGCCTGTGGCAGGAAAATATCAAGGCATCCATTTAAGAGTGCAACATGACGTCTAAGCCCTCAGGGGGAATGCTGATAAAGCAGACATTTAATTATAGGAAATTAAGCTTCTCCACTGTATATCTCAGAGCTGCAGCTTCTGGCATTAATATGTAGAGGGCTCATCAGGTAGTCAGTGATAACTGCTGTGCTTCTCCAGCCTTTACATCTAATCTCAGGTTTTTATTAAACTGTTAAACACTGTTTTGTAGAAAAGTGAGTGTGAGATATCTGAAGTCAAACTGAATAAAAATAAACTATGTCCACATCTTAAGGAAAAGATTAGCTTTATTTGACATGATGCTTCTTTTGAAAACACTTTTATGACATTGTGTTCTGTCTCTAATGACACCAGGTCCTGGTGATGCAGAGAATTTACCAGAGTTGCACACACGTGATAAAGCGCAAAGATTGAACCAGACATTAGCAGCCAAAAAAATATATATATCAAAGGATATCGAAATGAATTTCATAGCAGCAAGAGGATTCTGTAGAAATTAACAGCTACATTGCACAAGCGGATTTTTAGCAGATTGCCAAACATCTTGGTCAAAATTGTGAAGCTTCATTTAACGCTGTGTGAATAAAGTGCTGAGGCTACGCTTCTGAGTGCTCACTTCACATTTCTAAAGAAGGCAAAAATCATCTGGCTTGGCATCTGAAGCAAAAAAAAAGACCTATGATTTCTTTACAATTCACATCAAGCTCCCGTCACAAACAGATGCTGAACTTTTTCCTGACATTTCATCTCTCAAAGTCATCGTCATGAACCCAAAGCTCTGTTTCGTTTAGTTTACAAGGCCTACAAGGTGAGCAGGAAGTGGAACATACAGCAGGCACACAAATGCTCCACACTTTCCAAATTCAAAGCCCACTAACCCGGTTCACTGGAAGAGCGAAGAAGAGCACATGCAGTGTTGTCGCATGTCAAATCATCGGTCATATGTCCCATTTAAGCGGCTGCATCCTTCACAGGCTGGACTTCAAGGCCTAGTACAGCACAGCTGATCGACATGGACTCATCCAAAGGATTTTCACCCACAGCTCAGCAACACATGTTTATCCTTCATGACTTTAGTTTCCCAACCTAATTATGCACCAGTTGTTTGTCTCTATGAGGCCAGGACTGGGACTCTGTGATGACGCTGTAGTGAAATGAAAACCAAACTCTCTTCCAGCTGAGCTCAATGAGGTAAGTTCACTTCCCCAAAGACTTGGTGGGCGTGGTGTCGATGTATCGCTGTGCCCCAGCAGCTTTTGGATGCAGCACGATAGTGTCATCTTCTCTTGACTGTTGCTTGGCGAAATTCACAAACACCTGCAGGGACATGAAAACATCGAAATGAATGATGCAGAAAGGTTCATCTGAAGCAGCAGGTGGACATTTGACATATGAGGACAAAAGCGAGGACAAAGTGTGTAAAACGTCAATAAATCCAAGAATTATTCAGTTAGACCAACGTGACAGAGCCACAGTTTAATAAAGCTAGAATCTAAAAGGAAAATAAAACTAAAAAAAATGTGCACTCTTGTTAAACTATTGCTTCCTAATTAATTGTGTTGCGTTTTCATTGCTCATTCACCTGATCGAGTGTGGTCTGTGACACCGAGTAGTCCTCTATGTTTAGCTTGTCTTTGTTAGCCAGGACCATCTGAAAGATCCTGGCCAGGGAGGAGGAGGAGATCTTATACTGCAGAGTGTTGTAGTGTTTCTCTCTCTGGATGCAGCCGGGGAAGGTGCTCTCCATGAAAGCTTCGGCAGGGTTCAGGTCTGGGATACAGCCGGGCCTAGTTGCCCTGATCTTCATGGTCACCACGTAGCCGTCACCAAATCTACGTTAACATTGATGTAAAGGCAAAGCAAAACCAAATATCAGCTGTTTCGTAGAATGAAAATGTGACTGTGTGTTCACTGTTCAAAGCATGTTTAGTGTCAAGAAGAGAATTTCATTTATAGATCAACATGGGACGAAGTGAAAACACCAACTTGTATTTGAGATGCTGAATGGTTCCCAAACACTTGAAGGTTCCATTAACCATAATGGCTAAACGGGTGCACAGCGCCTCACACTCCTCCATGCTGTGAAGACAAAAGCATAAGAATCAAACTCACAGCTGAGCTGGAAGGTGTTTTAAGATCAAGCATCAAGAGTGAAAAAGAAGCAAGGCACAAGTAACTCAAAACCTAAGGACAGTAAATGCACTGGTTCACTAATATACATGGACACACACCACACAGCCTCACCTGTGTGAGGTGAGAACCACAGCTCGTCTGTCCTGAATAACACTCATAATGGAGTTCCAGAGGAAACGTCTGGAGAGAGGGTCCATACCTGTAGTGGGCTCATCCTGGTGTGCACAAAACACATTAACACACACAGAGAAACATCTGTAGCATCTTTGTCTCCTGCCTCATTGAGCTCATGTGACTGTGATCCTTATCCTAAACCTCTTATCCAAACCCAGAAGTGTCACTGCTGTTGTCCTCACCAGCAGCACCAGAGCAGGGCAGCCAATCATGGCAATGGCTGTGGAGAGTTTCCTCTTGTTCCCTCCACTGTAGGTCCCAGCGCTTCGACCTGCATATTCTGAGAGCCCCAGCTTCTGGATGGCCCACTCTGCAACCTGAGCACAAGGAGGATTCACAATGTACAGTAACATTTACAAACATGACAGAAAATCACATCATACCGTTAAAACATTAAAAGCTATTACTCTAATGTAAGCTGCTGTAATTGTAGTCTGTTTGCTGCTACAGGCCTGAGAATCATTGTCGCGAGACTTTTCACCGGAACTTTCTCCTCGTGCAGATACCTGTGGTGATTTTTCAGGTGCCGGTATAAACTGGTTGTGTTTCCGCTGGATGTTGTAACTTCAGATTTTTGCACAGAACCTATTTCTGGTGCACGTCTGCAGCCTCAAAATACCCCCCCAAAAAATACTCCCAAATGCCCGACGTGCTGTTTTTCATAGGGATTAAATCCCATCACTCCTCTTCTGCTCCAGCTGAAGCCGTTTCACTAATGAAGGAGCAGGTGACATCTGTACGCAGTAACATCTTCAGCTGTTGTTCAGTTTTAGCAAAGCGACGCTTTCTTTATCAGACTCGCAATTTTCTCTTCAGTGCTCACAGTGAAAGGATGTGATACTGAAAATATCAACTTCTTAACTCATCTTCATTTTTACTATAACCTCCAGAGGAGATGCCCGTGGACACTGAGGTCAAAGAGTTAGACTTCATTTTAGAACCAAACTTCATGTCTACATTTCTTATATCTCTCTTTTTACACTGCTCACACCTAAAAGTTATTTATCTGCCGACAAAAGCTCCACCTCACCCAGCTGATCTCAGACTCTGGGACTCCACGGAGGCGGGCGTAAAGATGTAGATGTTCTCTTCCTGTCAGCAGCTCATCTATGGCGTCAAACTGTGGGCAGTATCCCATGTTCTGGTGAACGTCCAGGATGTTGGTTAAAATGCTGCCAGAGCAACACAATGGAAAAAAGTCAGTCATTACAAATAGTTGACAAACATATCATCACCTCCTACATGATCCAGAACAATTTCTATCACAGATCGGAGTCATATGGAGACTCTTAGTACCTAAATTATAAATCTGTTACAAGTATTAGAATTTTCTTTCATCTAGATTAAAATTTAGGGGGAAAAGCTCAGAATAAACAATAAGATGTCTGATTATCAGCTTCAGTCTTAATGCTGAAGTCCACATTAGTTGCTTCTTATTTATAATAATGTTGTTTTCTAACCTGTGACCAGCAACTGATGCTTCTCCTGAGGTGACGTCAATGTCACCTGTCAGCATCTTGAACGTGGTGGTCTTGCCTGCACCATTTACCCCCAGAAGACCAAAGCACTGCCAAAGATCAGAAGAAACAACATGATGAATGGACAGTGATGTGAGCAGAAGGTTCCCTCTGTGCTGAATCTGAATCACTTTAACCACACAAACCTCTCCGGGTGATACTCCAACACAGATTCTGTCCACTGCAGGGATGATTGTTCCTGTGTACGTCTGACAAGGCGAGACAAGAACAACATGAGGACAAAGGAAGTGCTCTTATTTTTTCATTTTGTCCACTGTCCATGATTAATCATCTTTTGAAAAGAACAATGTCTCACCTTGGACAGGTCTCTTACGCGTAAAATATCATTTGTTTTTCCGCTCTTGTAAATTCGCTGTCTTTCCTCAGTCACGTCTACGTCTTCGTCCAAAATAGGAGGCTTTGGACAATCTGACATCCTGCCAATGGAAAACCAGCCAGAACATCAACCTTCTTCTCTGTCTATGCACCAATAACATCATGTTTGAGTTTCTCTGCACCTTATTACACGTTATAAAAATCAGAAGGCCAAGACTTCAGTCCAGCTGCTAAAGCTGAATTCAGTCTCACTTACCAGTGATCCAGGAAGAAGTGATACTGGAAGAGGATGTTCAGGATGAAATAGACAAACCCCTCAACAGCCATGAAGAACAGGTTCTTCCCAATAAAGTCCCAGTTATAGGGGTCTGGACTGTAGTCCTCACCTGAACAAACACAGAAACATGACACACCTGTGAATGACACTTTTTCAAGACACGTTTTCAATGAACAAGCAAAGGATTTCTTGACCATTTCTTAATCTTAATAAATAATAAAAAAAGACCAACCAAAGCATAGTTTATCTTGATCATATATATTATCATTGAATACATTTATTTCATGTTTTGCCATTTCAAACATTTGGTGCATGAGTGCCTCAAACATCTGCCGCTGACTTGGGTCTTGACAGCACATGTAAGGTATCAGATTTCTGCTGCAGGCGAGTGTTTGCTTGCTGGGCTGTGAGGGAGATGAGCCTGTGTGGTTTGCTGTTACCAAAGCGAGCGTAGATGTCAGTCACAGCCTGGTTCATGGCCATGTCTATGAGACCTCGTCCCAGGCAGTAATGGGGGAAGACGAGCAGCATGGTCTTCAACAGCTGATTGAACTTGTACAGAGCCTAGAAAGCAATCCAACACACATGAATGAGGTTGAGATGGAAGATGGGTCGGAATTTAGAGAAAGGAGAACCCAGTTCTTACCGTGGTTCCCTCAAAAAGGTCCAGGATAAAGGTGATGGCGCTGCTGTTGATGCCAATGAAGAGGTTGATGCATGACAGAGAGACGTAGGCTGTGCTGGGAACACTGAATATGTAGGACATGGGGTACATCATGGGCGTCACAGACCAGCTAAGAGAGAGCGAGAGATCAGGACGAGCATCAGTTAAACACAGTGAACGTCACAATCTAATGCAAGACACTCGATGTATGATTACAGACACCAGGTCTTTGCAAACCAGCTGTGGGTTCTGTCTGCTAATAAAGACCTCAGTGAAGAAGAGGAGGTGCTGAGAGAACTCAGCACATGGACTGTGCACAGGTGGCTGTAACTTAGGATTGCATGTGTACTCCTGGTATTTTTTTTATGATTATAAATCCTACATTTCATAGACAACCCAAAATGCTAATTGTTATCATGAATAAATGATCACTTCCCAAACTAAATGAACTGTACTATACACTACTACAGAATCACAGAAAAACATTACTTTTAAAAGTCAATAAAAAGCAATGGCAGTTTATGTTTTACCACTTAAACAAACGTGTGATATTGGACATAACTTGAATGCCTGGTTCAGCTGTGTCTGTATCTGTCTTCTTGAGGACACACCTGGACGGTCTGGCAAACCAGTAATTAATATGATGAAAGACGGTTTTTCAACTTTGCTCAAAGGCTGCACATCTCCTACAATATAGTCTAATACAAGTGTGGATCAGTTACTTTAGCGATTCCGGAGGCGGCTTCTTTTTCAGCTGCACCAGCCATGTTGTATGCCGTAAATCGCACATCGACTGACAGCTGTCTGAATTTTTTTTTTAACTTTTTTTTCCCCTGAATGGGGGTGAACCAAGGGGGAGTTGCAGGTTTCAGCAGTGAGGATCACTTCCGCCTTCAAAAAGCTGCAGTTCCTCGGCTGCCGCTGGGGGCTGGCTCCAGAAGTGAGCAATTCTCCATTGACCCCCGTGTTAAAATAACCAACTTTACAGCCTAAAGAGAAATAAAATTACAGCCTGGTACATTTTGGTCTCTATTGATAGTTTCCACCTCCGTGAACACTGTACCACAACCGTTTTAGTGTTATTTAGGCTTAAAATTCTTACATAAATTAGGGCGTGGTTACGTTGACTGACAGCTCCATAGACAGGCACTGGCAGTTAGCTCTACATCCAGAGGCCTCCGGCTACTTCCAGCGGTTGACAGGGGCTGCAGTGTCCGTGTTTGTTTGCCACTGTTCGGATAGGTTTTTGTGACCATACGGCTTGTTGTAGAGTAGACTGTACTAACCGACCGCCGAAGGAGTCTGTGTTGCAGTTTTTTTCGGTGAGTAAATTTCTCACTATTTTACCTGGACGTTTGCACTAATTGTTTTATACAGTCTATGGGGTGATTGAGCGAAACTCGCGGCTGCGCTATGAACGCGTTCAATGAACGCAAGGTGTAGAATCAGCTCTTAACTGCCTTTTGATAGAGAGATAATCTGTGATCCAGAGTTGAATTCTTTCAGCTGGCTGCTCGACACAAATGTGAAAATACTGAATATTGGCACAAAACATTAGATATTAGCAGCATTTCTACAATAATAACCCGAGTCAGTCTGAATGGAGCCGTGTTGCGTTGATTTTGCTTTTTTGTCTTCCTTATTTTCACCCATTTTCTTACCCATAAAGCATCAGCAGGGCGACCAGTGGCTGGAGGTTGGTTGGTGAGGTGTAGCACTTCTTATCAAAAAAGATGAAAATTTCCACCACCATTGCTGCACTGATGGAGTAATTCACCTGCGGAAAGAACACAGACACAGAAAATACCAGAAAGAAAAGGAGAGCCAGAGTTTACAGGGGTTTGTTTGTATGAACATCATTCATTCATCATTCATTCATCATTCATTCATCATTCATTCATCATTCATTCATCATTCTTATTATTACATCCTCCTGGACACGGCTAACAGAAGCCGGGCACTGGTGCATATTTCAGAAGGTAACAGGGTCACTGTACCATGTCCCAGAGGAAGTTGGCCATCCAGTAAACCAGTGGACTGACACCACTGACGAACTGCAGGTGTTTGGCCTGGGTCACCCTCTCCTGGATGAGATAGAGGACGAAGCTGGCCGGGACAAAGGACATGGCGAAGATGACACAGATGGCCACCACTGCATCCACTGAGGTGGTCAGGCTGGAGGAAGGACAGAGAACAGTGACTTCTGGGAAACAAACACTGTTTGTGATTCTTGAATGTTGAATCTCTGAAACCTGTGCCGCCCCTGGGCTCGACTCCTCCTTACTTTTCCTTGTAAACACCAGAACAAGTTTCAGAGCTTCAAGCATAATTGGAAAAGGACTTTGAGGCTCTGGTCACTCACGCAGTGATCTCAGAGAGCTGTTCTTTGGTGAGGTTCAGAGGGTGGTTGATAGCAGTGATTCCATATTCGTCCAGATTAGCTTCTTTCGCCAGGTTTGCACGGAGAATGGCGTTGTTGGCCACGTTCATGAAAGACACCATAGCGTGCCAGCCCTTATTGTTGTACCACACCTGTGGAAAGATGAAACGATATACAACGACCACTGCTGATTTATAATATCTGTAACATATAAGTGTATTACTTATGTATTTACTTATTTGTGTGATCACAGTGCTGCAGGTTTCATCGGGCTGGTGGTGCTTTAGTGGACTCACCTTGACATTGTTTTGAGTCTCCATGTACCTGAGGAATGTCCCAATGTCCTTCAGTGTTTGTTTGGCATATTTTCCCTATGGCCAAAAATATGAGACAAAAGAAACCACAGAAGAGATGATGAACACACACAAACAAAGACAACAGTGCACACAAACACAAGCAAGCACATGATGTTGAGTTTTAAAACCATACCCCAGTAACATTGAGCAGTCGTCCCAGCTGTGCTGCCACATCTTGGATGGTCTTTGGCTGCAGCTCTAAAACAGGAAGCTGTCCTCCCACTGATATACCTCCATACCTGCACACCACAGAGGAAAACCTGGTGCTACCTGCCTCTGTAACTGTGACTGCAGCTGCTGCACACCAGACTGCACTACATTATTACAATCACTGGAGGGAGAACTGCACCACTACACAAATACACTGTCCAAGTAATGAAGGTGTCACAAATATAAATAAATCTGAAGTTACCTCTGTTCATTCACCCAGTATTTGCTCTTCAAGCTGGAAAGACATCATATACAGAGATTACACAATTATTTTTTTACACCACAGGTCAGAATATTTGTACATATATTCTACTAAAATGTGTTGTTGTTAAAAATGTTTAACTACTAAACAATCTATATTG